>VWZF01005764.1:110147-500268 GCA_013396755.1 Sclerurus mexicanus | reverse complement strand
AAGCAAGGTTGGGATGCACAGAGCAGGACTTTGGCCAGACACTTGTGGGAGCATCAGCAGAGCTCACAAGTGCCCATCTCTGAGCAGACACTCGGTCCTTCTGCCAATCAGTCCAGGGAAAGGGTGCAAAGCCGTGTAAGAGAACAGACCTGCAGCTGCTTATGGTAGGACAGAGTTGGCTCTTCTGTGCACTTAATCCTGACCTTCACAAGCAATTTCTAGCTTCACCCACTTCAAGCCTCATGCATCACTACCATCTATTGGCTACCTGACTGTCAGCACAGCACTCAACACACAGCTCGAGCCCCCTTATGAAAAAATCTATGGACAACTCATAGACCACCAGTGTACATTATTTCCCCGTGGATTAAACTCCAAGCAAGTATCTCAGGTGTCAAAAAATGCCAATGCAAACGCATGGATTTCCAAAGCATCTACCAAAGTTCAACCCCCGCAGCCTTCACTCATTGATGTTTAAAACTTGTGAGAAGGTAAAGGATTAAACCAAGGGTATTCAGGCAGTGTGTCACGAACCACAGTCATCTTCCATCATGCCAGTGAAATGAAAAGTAATCAGCTGAAAGTACTGAACAAATCCAACCCTCTTGATGCCTGCAGTAATCTTCGTGTCACTTAGCTCTTGTCAGGGTTTGAATTCTTAACTTCTCTCTACACTTCCCCAGGAACTGAAATACTTCAGATTGAACTGATCCAACTCATCAGTCCTTTTGTGCCACCAGCTAGAATTGCCTGGGGCCAGGTTCACTACTGGGGGTGCAGGGGGCCTCTCCACCCTCTAATGCTGATGCCTACTGGCCAACAGACCACTCAGCAAAACATTCCAGCCCTTGCAGGCAGCAGCACTTGAAAACTTACTTAAATAATTCTGTTACTGGGGTGTAGTGACTGGAGACCCAGTCCTAACTCCTACCAGACATTAACTGACTCCTTCCTCCATGCCAGTCTATCTCAGTGCAAAGGGGAGGCAAACTACAATCTTTTGAAATATTCTGCACAATTTTTATTTGGCGTAGTTGTTGCTGGACGTAGGATTTTTCTTACTGAAACCACAGGATTATTATACTGTTCAGCATTAGAAGTTATTGGGATCAGTGGTATGGAGGGGAGAATTCAACAAACTGAGAAGTAAAAGGCGGCTGTGTAAAAGGTTGCTGATGAATTCTTGAATACTTTGGTGTTCAATTAATTGAGTAGGAAATCTCTCTCTTGTTAAAGATAAAAGGCCAGATTTTAGCACATACCAGTTTGCACAGCTCCTCTGCTCTCAGCCAGTTCCTATCAGTTTGCACTGTGAGAGGTCCTGAACCAAAATACCTACTCTCAATACCCTTTTAAGCAGTTTGCTTTCAGCTTCCTTCTGAGTGAAAATACACAAAACCCTGCCAAACGTCTGTATTTCAGCAAGACTGGACTGGCAGAAATTAATAGGCTTACATTTAAATGAAAGAAATACGCTGTATTAAATGAAAAAAATATGCTGTAACATTTTGACAAGTCCTGAAAAATTACAGTGCATGTTTTGTGCAGTTGAAATTCAGAAGTAAAAAAAAACTAATGCCATATATAAGGGTTAGTGCCTTTAACTGGCAACCAGATGTCAGGATGGTTGAAATCACATATTTCCTTTTCCAGGCAGATTCAGTAACCCCTCCCTACTTGATCGAGCTCTGAAGGACATGATTAGCTTTAAGGACAATTAAGCACATGCTTACTTCTTTTGTTAAAACAGGGATGGACCTTGTTGAATTGTGACCAAACACAAAGGAAGAGGGAGCCAGTGAGGATGTATACTTAAATGCTCCAAACAGTAATTCAATTATTTATATAATCTGGGGGAAACCATTTTATTTGTATGGGAGGGTAAACACAATAGGCTAGGTTTGTGCTAAAGAATTAGTCTGGCAAAAAAAAAAGAGGGAGAATGTAACTTTATAGGTAGTTTTTTTATTAGTTTGCGTCACCAGTAAATATGGATCAGTACTTTATGTTTTAGCACTAAAGTATGAAAATTACACACCTGTAAAAATGGCATCTAACAGTTATGAAATTAAGAAACGCCTGTCATCATGTAACATACCATTAGGTGTGAGGTCATATTCAAGAAATAGTAAGGAAATTAGATGTGTTTAAAATATTGAATAGCTTAGTAAATGTAAAATATTGCTACCTTCGATATATCTGAAAACAGGTCTGATTTTGGGTTGTAGTAGATTTCTCACTGTACTGGCTCTGACGAGAATAAAACCAAAATACTTCCCCATCACAGGGTTGGTTAAAAACCAAAATCAACATCTTTCTGATTACACGGGGAAACTTTGAAATTGTAAATTCAAAACCTATCACTGTCTTCCACATAAGAATTGTGTCTAATTTATAATTATATTGTATGTAATTCATATACTCCATGTGAAGCAAGTTCAGGCCTGTAAGTGTACAAAACAGCAATTTGAAACAATTCAGAAATAATTGTTTCAGCTCCACGAGGCTGTTACACCTTGACTGTAGCTAATAATCACCTGCCACGTTTTGTCAAGAAAGGATGAACACTGCTCATCCACTCCACTGGAATGCAGAACACCGTTACCAAAACTGTGACGTGATCATTAAATAATAAATATGGTATGAAGGGGTACAGTATCTGTTGCGGAAAGAATCCATCTGGCCTACCATTCAAGATCTAAGATTCGAGGGTCACTGTAGTTAGCAAAACTTCACTGCATTTAAACAAAACAGAAAAAGCACATGTTTGTTGTCATGGAATGTCACATCAGGGCTTGTCTTGTATTAGAGTATTATAGGCAGTAACACTGATCATATAGTGCAAACTAGATAAAATTGCGTTTCACTGTGTGAAATAAACAGAGGTGCAAATGCTCAGTAGGATACCATTAAGACATAAAATGGCAAAAAATAAATATCAAAACTTTTATCAGTGTAAAAAAGTAATTGGGTTATTGTATAACCTAGAGTCTGGCAAAAAAGGCCTCAAAAAAGTTCACTCAGTCTTCAGAAGTTCTACAAATTAAGTGCCTTTTCAGGTTTCCAATTAGACAAGAGACTCCATGCTTTCTGCGGGATCAGATTCGTCACTGGCCATCACAGCACCATTTTTGTCCAGTGTCATGGGACCATTTCCATTTTCCTTAGTGCTGACCAAGCTTAGCATTGCCTTATAAAGAAACTGGTACTGTTCCTGGAAAAGAAAGAACAAATTATTTCAATCCTTTAAGTGTACATCAATGAGTGGCACTCAAATTTGGCATTTCCAGGGAGGGTCATGGGTATTCATTACCAGAAGCATATACAGCAAAGAAATAGACTTAGAGCAATTATCTCTGTTAATCTAGTTTAACCTTGTCAACCCAAATTCCAGGTTTGCGTAGATTATATTATTTCTGATACATTATTAAACACTCCAGGAGGGACAAAACCTGAGGACATAGCTCAGCCCCAGGTTGCTCCCTGGTTGGCAGAACCTCCTACCACACACTCTGAGCCACGGGGGCTGCTCTTGCTGGACACCCAGTGAAGAGCCTTATCTCCCTGCAACTCCACCTGCTCTGCTGCATCCCTTCAGACCACAGCATTCCAGGTTTAAACAGCACAGCTTAGCTCGCAGGGCTGGCAGGGGGCTGATGACAAGCCAAAAGGTCCTTCTCTGCTAGGACTGCCTTATGGTGTCCCCCTCAATGTATGAGACATAAGTTTAACTGCATATCAGAGACTTACAGTGTGGGTTTGAGGTTTATAAAAAATGACAACTACACAAAAAAAGTCCAAATGCAAATTCTGCTCGGTAGCAGATGCTGTAGGGCTTGATAACATACACAATGTGTGTTTCAGTTCATGCTTTTGGTCTCAGATGAAAACCTTGTAAACTATCTATTTATATTCCATTTAAAGACTTACAATGTCTGTAAATACTCCAGGCCGCATAAGATTTATCATCTTTGCCACCTGGAAAACATCGACAGCATTTTCATTCTCCAGCTGCTGGGACAGAGTGGTAAGGGCACATAGCGTTCCTGCTGACACAGCTCCATACCTGGAAAACCACACCAGAATGATGAGTTACTCAGGAAAATACCCAGGCACTAACACAGAGTCATGAAAATGTTGTTACAGTCTTACTTGATTACTGTAGTTCATCTTTGTATCTATTAAATGCTTGTTTTATAATGGCTAATTTTCAGTAATTTTGATTTATAGAAGAAATTTGATGGTACACCAAGTCATCTCAGGATACCTGCACTATTCAACCAATGCAAAGAACTGTTTCAGCAGCAGAATGTGAGCCATTTCAAAATACCCAGCCTGGAGACAGCAACACCGAAATCAGTTCTCACACACCACATGTACTGAGAGCATCTGCATTATAGCTGAGCGTATTTTAAATTCATTAGTGGGAGCTCAAGCAAAACATAAACGATTAGAAAGAAATGAGACTTTTCCTCTTCCTCCACATCTGACAATTATAGGAGATGAACACGGCTGTAAGGTGCTCACAAGTAAATGGGGCACATCTCAAAATCTTCCTTAGGTCTGATTCATCGGCAAAAGGCAACATCCCTGAGCCGGGCACCCAAGAGACATTACAGATTCTGAAGAGTTGAGCTGTGCTGTCATGTAGTAAGAACCCAAGCAGTGGTTATTTCATCAGGAGCACAACTCATTGTCCTTGAGAGGTCAGGTGGAAATCTCAGTGCTGTAAATCTGGGGGTGTGCTTGAGCCGTATGTGCAGGTGGGAGGCACGGCATCAAGGATCCGACACAACTGCTTATGAGGAGCCTCTGCTCTCCTGGTCCTCAGGAGGCTGAAGTTCTGTCCTGGCCCTTTGACTTTGAGAAAGTCTGTATCTAAATGTTCCCATTAGTAAAAGGGGACATTGGTGCTGACCTGCTCTTTAAACCATTTGGAGAGCTTTATGTGAAAACTGAAATAATCAGCAAGTGCTGCAATACCATCTTGTATCACAAGATAACCAGTAGGATTTTTACAGCATTCCTGTGGAAGTCAGGGCATCTCCTGACCTAACTTCATATGATTTTTTCAAATTCAGTTTGCCTAGAAAGGGGAAACAACAGATCTGCTACACTGGAGGTAAAGTCTATAGAAGAAGCAGCAGCACCACACAGGTGGCTGTGACTGATCATCTACAGGGACAGTGGACAAAATGCCTGGCGCACGTGCCTGACAGGACACAACTAAACGCCTCTGAGAATCTAATGGCCTCATTTTTACTTGGGCTGGTTATCTCCAGCTCCCAACAGTCTGAAGACTCTTTGTGCGGAAAATTATGCAGCAGATTCTTATCTAGTTGCCTACACATGGGCAGTTATATTTAAAAATCATGACAACTGTCTCAAGTTGGAATTTCTGAACTTTTTAAAATGTTATGAGGTTCATCCCACCATGTACTTCCTAATTACCACATGCATTTACCTAAATACCACATGCACTTAGTTATCTGCAAATTCATATATTTGGAATTAATCTGCGGTTGTAATTATTAGTGGATTATGTGATATAGTTGTTGCATGTAGCAAAGGGAAATTTTCATTTTCAGCTACATTTGCTTAGGCTCCAATGAAAAGCAGAATCCACATTATGTATTAAGCATAAAAATAAAATCATTGAATATGACAAATAAACCAAGAAAGCAATTTGCAGAAGGAATGACTCAGCACTGTTAGGAATGGGATTTTGATTTTCTTTTTTTTTTTTTTTTCATCTAGCATGAAATGCCCAAATCAATAATGGTTCTAATTTTGTAAAACATAATCTTAAATACTGCAAGAGTAGCAAAACCTCACTTCAGACTACCCAAAGCATGAATATTAAAACCAGCCTGGAATTAATCAGTGCTGGCAAAAGGCAACAGAGCTTACAGTGTGCATTAGCAAGGCAGGAGGTGGTGGGAGAAACTACTTGCTGCAGCCCAAGGCACCATTTTTAGGAGCCAGTTGGGAAAAACCTGTTGCAGCAGCAACACACGGATGTGCAGGGAAAGCTCTTTCAGCATCAGTGGATACCAGCGGTGCCCACACATCAGCACAGCAGCTGAAACACCAAAGGGGGATAGTAATGGTTTTGCAAAGAAGGGGAAGATTCCCAGACCTTCCCACTAATTCTGCTTTGTGACAATGTCAGAAAGTCTAAGGGGCTGTAGAGCAAAGGGGCTGCACTCGGTGTTCGCTCTAAGGACAACACAAGCAGTGCCAAAAATTAGGCCTGTGATTTTATGGACAGCATGACTCCAGGAAGTGCTCTGCCTGCCAGGGAACAGTCCCTCTAAGAGATCCTGTCAGGCCCAGCCTCCAGCCTCACCATAGTGGTATTTTGCAGTGCCATAATGTGTGCAAGTAATAATATGCAATGCAATATTTAGGACCCTTTATAGTTGGGTGTTCAAGCGTAGTTGGCAGGACAATGCTCACCACTGCACTACGAAAGGGACAAGTGCTGGGGCATGCTGGCCCATGTTAGCAGGCTCCCTCCCTCCCACCCAGCACCATACGGGACCCTTGGAGTGTTTTTGGGGAAGCAGAAGTAGTAAAATCTTTTCTCAGAAAACATGGGCCCTTTGTCATAGGGTACTTCTGCTGCTTATCCTGAGACACCGCTGAGCTGAGCTTGTTCTGTCTTACATGGCACATTAAACCTGAGCTGTTAGACAGGAACTCAGGCTATTTTGAAACTGGTTACCATAAGCCCATATTGGGGCTGCTTAGAGCCTTATCTAAACTGGGGCTCCGCTGAAGTTCTGGTTCTGAAACAGGCTGTAGGATTTGTTTGGGATACTTCCAGGTGCCGAAGAACCTGAAATGCTTCCAAAGCAAACAGCTTCACTTCCTGAGTCCACCTAAGATTATGACCAACATAAAAACTACACTAAGAAAAATGTATTTGGCTTCAGGTGCCAACTGAAAACTCATCTCTGGAAGTTTAAATATTCTTATCCTGTTCCCTAGACCACTAAACCCCATCTGCTTTGTGCAGGAATGGACATCAATCCTAACAAGTGTCTTGTAGCTGAGTAACTCCTTGTACAATCTGCACATAAACGAGAGAGAAGTGATGACATACTCATCATGAACTATGGTGGGGCCATCCCTTGTTAAGGCCTCTTCCTTGATTACATTGATAAGTTCAAAGGTACTGCTTATGGGAGCATCTGGGTTTGGCCATTTGGGACACTGAAAGTGGCGGACTTCCAGAACGTAGTCATCCTGCAATGAAAAACCAGCCTGGCATTAGCTTCTTTCACTTCACATTCATCCTCTCCAGGGAAAAAGAGGGAAGAGCCTCATTACAAACTGAAGAGAATCCTTCTTCCAAGCAGTTTATATAGAAAGAGGACAGACACACAGCTCCAGCATCTCTGTAACAGTGAACACCCTAAAATAATGCAAATTTAACAAAACGTTTAATTGATGAAATATTTTGCATTTGAGTTCAGGGCTCATATCAAAGCTCTCTCAGAGCCCTTACATCTCAAAAGTCAAACAAGAGCAACCAAGGAATTCAAATTTAAAAGGGCTTGCAAACTAATAGCTTGCAGCAAAGTCCAGCTGCAACCCAGAGAGCAAACAAGAAGCAAGTTTATAGTTCAAAAGAAATGTGCCTACATTTTTATGTTTAGTTAGGAGCCCTAGACAATTAAACTATAAATGCTGAATTTTATAAGCAGAAATAGGACAATACAGCTTGGTGTACTTCACAAAAATGAATTCAATCTACTTTGGTTTTTAATTTTGAAATCTCAGGTCTTCACTTTGAAGTAAGACAAATACTACAGTCTTACTAGCTAGAGGAAGTAGAAGATGTGAGAGGAAGAAGGAGCCAACAAGAACCTCTTTCCTCTGAGAGCAACACGCATACACATGCATTGACAAGTAAATCCTTTTCAAAACTGTTTCAGAGCTCTTCTCCTTCCATATTTAAATGATATCAATATAATTTAGGTGAAAAGCAAAGACCCACATTCGGAGGTTTGTTTTACCTGGGTAGCTTCAAGGATAAAGTCATGGATGATAATTTGCTCTTCGTTAGAGAGGCACAGTCTGTCTTTGCTGATAAGGGTCACAGTAAAGGCCTCACAGTTCATGGATTCCTCACGACTTGGCCAATACACAAACTCATCTTCTGCCTGGAGAAATGAAACAACATATTATTGCAGCCTTTCAGATACCTTGTGTGCTGAAACTGAAAAATCCAGTGGATCAAAAAATTGTTTTGATAAATAGAGATGATCAGGAGGTGACCTTTAAAAACCGTTTCTGTCTAAAACAAATTTACTGTTACAGTAGGCACTAAGCCTGCCAGACCCTCCCTTTGTGTGTCCAAACAGGTAACATCTGCTTTTTAATTGGTTTCATAGGGAAATGGTTACCTTAGCTCACTCATGCTTAACCTTTATATTGTATCCTAGGCTTTATTGCCTCCTGCCTACAGTTTTGCTTGAAAGTCAGATATTTGTTTAGTAAAAAACTCACTGACCTTTAAAAATTAAAGGCTTATTATTTTTAATTTGCATTTATTGTAGTCTAATCCAAAACTCAAGGTCTGCAGATCAGGTTTGAAGATTGATGGATACTTATGTAGGGATTGAATTTTTAGGAGTGAGTGGAGGAGTGAAGAGGAAGGAAGAAACACAAATATTCTTAGCCTTAAAAAACCCACTGGCTTAACTTAATGCAAGTTCCCCAGCAAAACACCTCTCCTGAAGGGACACTACAAAATCTCAGTGAGACTGTGAAGGGTGGAAGAAGCTCAGTGCTGAAGTAGTGTGACTGACAGGATGTAGGTAACATCCTGTCAAAGCTGTTCTTTAAAAAAATAACTGTGAATTCCTAATTTGCTGCAGAGAAAGGAAATTATAGTCTGTCACCACATACATGCAAAGTCTGTTTCTCCTGCTGGCTTCAGAGGTCTATGTCCCTGCAGCATAAGTACAGAAGCTGCTCTCACTGCAGGCACAGAGCATACCTGTGTCTCTGGACAACACACCTTTCACTCATGAGAAAACATGAGCTATAAACCCACATCATCCCACTTTGGCCACGCACATGCCTCTAAAACCAGGCGTGTTTCTGTGGGTCTGGAGCTTTGCTGCACGTGACATGCAAGATACTGCTGAGATTTGGGCCGTCAGTGTTTATTCTGTAAACGTGACATAAAGTCCTAAGTCCTCTGAGTGCCTTGACAATTCTGCCCCCAATAAGCAGAGGCACTGGGAAGCAGAGTAATGTTGCAAAACGCCAGGGAAGGGACCTGTCCTGCCACCTGACAGGTCATCATGCAGCAGGTACTTTGCATTATTATCTTGTCCTTTGGCATTACACACCCAGCACCTTGGTGCTCTCTCAGTCCTGTGCCACCCCTCCTGGCCAGCCCCCACCGTGGCAACGGTGAAGGGGAAAGCAGTGTTCCTCCTTTGCCCTTTAATCACTATTGCTCTGCAGAGCTATTTCATGTACTTGTGGAGACAAGATCAGCCTCTTCATTTCCACCTGACACACTTTCATTTCATTAGTGCTTTCCGATTCGATCGGATTTCTCTGAAAGCTCCTCGCCTCGCAGTGCCTGCAATCCCTTTCATCGCCCAGCGCACAAGCAGCATATTGACTAGTGCCTCTTTAGTAGCCCCTCATGACTGCTATTTTCCTGCTGTAATGAAGGTTTCTCTTCCACTTTCAGCTGCAATTGTCTATTCACCTCAGTGATGCGTGCATGAAAAAGCGAACCGTTTAGCTCTTAATCCTTTTCAACACGCCCTCTTGAGACGTGCTGGTAAATCTGGAAGTAGTGATTAGCACTTCACCTGTGTCTCCTAATTCTCTCTCTGTCTGACGCATTATTTCCACTTAACATACGTGTTTGCTTTTTACTTTCATTAAATATAGCATTTGTAGCCTTGCACATCCGTAATTTGCATGGCCTGAGGCTTAAGCCCACGGGCAAACGAGCAATTATCTACTGTCCCTACCTCCAGCGCTGCTCCTCTCCAAGTCCTTACCCATAACCCCAGCCCCTCAATACTCTCAGTGCCTTGCATCCTGCCTCAGGAGCATCACAGAGTTCATCAGCTGGCTGTGAGCACTGTGGTCCATCCGGCCAGGGATGTCTTTCCCAGGGGCGAGTGCAGAAGGAGACAGCAAAAAAAAGAACATGGTCCACATCTTGGAACTTATCTTTTTGTATCAAGCTTATGGCAAAGTTTGAGAAGGTGGCTCAAAAACTGGCTTTGGTTTCAACCAGAACACAGCCACAGAGGGTACCCAAGTGAGCCTGTGCTGTGCCCAGCAGGGCTGTGACTGTGGCACTTTGCAGGGAGGGACACGGGCAACTCACCAGGCTCTGGTTGTCCGGCAGCATGACAATGATCTGTGCATTGTGATCCCAGATCATTCGCCAGAAATCTTTAGTCGTATGTGGCAGTGGATGTTGTGTTATGATGAACTCATTACTCCTGTAGTAGCCCTTTTGCAGCAAAACAAACACAGTTACTTACTGCCTTCAATATTTTTAAAGCATTAATTTCAACTTTGGGGAGACATAATGACCCTATTTCATTTTATGCCACAATATTTTCACACAGACTATAATTAACTCCATTTCCATCCTGCCGAGTCCCTATTGTTTTAATTTACTCTAAATCCCAGCATTTATTTGAGTGTATCTCACAGAAATACACATCCCATCTAAATGCATCTTGTAATTAATTTTTTAGGCAAGAATCTTTAATAAAACACAGTTAATAGCTTTACATTACGGGGAAGGTGTTAAAATCTCATCTGTTAATACACAGCCATTACATACAGAATTAAGACAATTATAGGCATCTGGTATTTAGCACCTTAGAATTGATTTTACTTTGTAATTAGGTGTTGGCTTCCTCACCATGATATAAGAGGCATTAATGTAATCTGTTCCCTTCATTCCAGGCAGCGGTGCCAAGCCCACTCTAGCACGCTCAGCTATAACATAAAAAAAACCAACAACACAGAGGAGAAAAAAAAAAAGGAAAAAGATCAAAGTCTGGTCATGGCACAATGCAGAAAGTAAGAATTTCTCAGCCGTTAACAAACCAAACAGTGTGCAGCTCCCATCTCCCGCAGGAGCAGGCCAACACTTTAACTGCGTTAAAGCACTGCCTGCTAACACAGGATATAAAAGAGAATGTTGCACAATATTCCCACAAGGACAAAGTAATTTCAGGAATCAAATTTTACTATAGCAAAGATTTTCACAGCAGGCTGAATTACCAAATAACTGTATATGCAGTGATAACAGGGGATTTCAGGTAATTCTTGACTGCAGTGTTCCATTTGTCTCCAGCAGCACACAAACCCAGCTGATTTATTTTGTTTTGCCTACCACTTGGTAGCGTTGCCATCATGCACAGGGTGAGAGAACCTCCAGAGACAAATCCTTTCCCTAATGGGGAACCACCCAGCAGCCTGTGCAAGCTCTTCCGCAGATCCATGCTCCCCTGTGTTTGAGGGCTGGGTTCAACATCACCCTCAAACCCTGTGACAGGCGCCAAAAGCGAAGCTGAAATCACTGCAGCTGCGTGACCCAAAGGGCAAAGTCAAACAGACTATTTCTGCCTCACTCACATCGGGTTTTAAGATATATTCTGATGACTTCCATTTCTATTAACAAACTTCATGACGGACTGTATGTGTGCCACTATTCCTTTGTGCTGGCTTGGCTATCATCTGTACTCTGGGTAATGTCATGGGGATGACGTTGTGCCCGTGCTTGGTCTGGTGCAAATTCATACTGCTTGACAACCACGCAGAGATTCCATATAAATGACTGTGAAACTGTCCTCAGGCACTAAATACCCTCAAATCTGGGGCAGCTCACACAGAGAAATTGAGTGCAGTAGCTGAATTACAAACAACTTGTTCCAATCACTCTGGGAGATCTCACCGGAGCTGGGACCAGTATCAAAGTAATCTCTCAGTATTCCATAGATTTATCCCCTACCTAATTATTCAAATTCTTAAGCACTTCAAATTAACATTTCACTTGGACAGTATATCTGGCTGACACTGCAACTATTTCCTTTTGTTCAGTTTCATCAGGGTAATACTGAAAGACAAGACAGCTTGGACTGAACAAAAGATTACATTTCCCCTTCCTAGTGGCTATGACTTTTCATGCATAACACCGGGAGAATTTGGTACAAAAAGTTAGGCTAGGCGGTAATCAAACTGAAGATGTGATCTTACATGGCACGACTGATGAGTTCCTGTTCTTCTCTTTGTTGCAGTCTTTCTGAGCACTGAAGCATTCCACATATTTTGCATTACACTGTGTAACCAGCTAAAAGAGAATAAAGTAGTAAGTCAGTCCTCAGAGCGCTCTAAATGAAGAGAGGAGGTTTCTTCACCAACTCCTGCAAAGATGCATTAGTAGAAGAATAAACTGCATTGTTAAACTTGTTTAAAGTACTCAAGATGCCAATGGAACTCATCCTTTTCATACAACATGTTTAATGGATAAAAAGATCTCTGCAGCTTTCAGCTTCGAAACATCCTGAAAATGAAGTTCCATCAAAATGTATTTTCACAGAACACTACGTTTTGTTATCTTTGAGAATATATTTCAAAGACTTGCAGATATGTTCAGTCAGGAGCAGGTCTCAAGGAAGAAAAGCTAACAAAATAGAACAACAAAACTTTTATAGGTTTTTTTCCCCCCTCTAAAATAAGTCATCGTTCCTGCAGAATATCTTTTACTACCAAGCCTTTGGGCAACCCATCACACTGCCATCTGAGATCTGAGGCCATGGGTTATATTCTCTGGTCTGCCATGTTCATTCTGGGCTGCTTAGAGGCAAAAAGAAAAGTCAGGGAGCAGATTTGTGTTTGAATATTGCCCCAGTAGATGGAAAAACTCTACCAGAGCAAAGAGAGTAAAGGCGGCTTTCTCATCTCCTGCATTAGCAACTTGTTACTCAGCACAATTTCACTCTAAGATGGTTGAATGTAAATTGCTGTACCAGGGCACGAACACAAATTATTTTCAGTTACCTCTATTGTAGCAGCAGAAAGAAGAGAAAGATCTAATAAATTGCTGCTGGTCACATCCCAGTTTGAAATGCACTCTAAATAAGATAGCACTCAACTCATCTATGCACTGGCATAAGCCTCGCTAGAAGTTATGGGGTTTCTAAGTTCCTGTGCAACGTTGGCAGAGAAAGCAATTTCTGTAAATGCCACTTAGGGTTGTGAAACTTTGTCACGAGTCATCAGAAAACATATAATTGATACATATAATTTAGAATTGTTCATAAAAGTGCAACACTTTTAAAAATAAGAAATCTTTTACTCCTACTGCATTTTGTGTGTGTGCTTATTTCTTTAATTTAGTAATTAAACATCTGGAGCGTCTTGACTGATGGAGAAATACTGAGATTTCTACAGCTGAATTCAGAGAAGAGCCCCTTCATTTTTTTAATAGCTTGGCACCTGGTGTAATTTAAGAGTTTTGGTTCCTTGGGTAGTTATTGGGTAGTTATTAACTGAGTGAGTTTAGCCATGAAAACAGATGTCACTCATAATCTCTTTATGATGAAAGTCTCACAAAATATTTTAAAGTGCATTCAAATAAAATGCAATAAAAAAGATCTTAGGTTTCAAATAGGAGATCTGAGTTAAAAAAAAAAATTACTTTGGCCAGGAAGAAAGCAGCTATGACATAGCAGGGAAACACAGCAAGCAATGAGAAAGGCATATTGTGCTTCCTGATCTTAAAAAAATATATAGAGATAGATATTCATGAGAGAGCCACAGTTTGGAGGAAGACTTTGAGCCAAACTAACCACCGACTCGGGAACATCCAAGCCCGCTCGGGAACAGGTTGACCAGCAGCACAGCCCAAACCAGTGTCCATGTCCCTTTTCTCATCTCTGAAGAGTGTTGGCACTGATTTCCAGCAGCATAGCTAAGACCACAGAGGACTGAACTTCTCAAGATGCTGTGCTAATCAAGAGTTCTGGTTTGGTTCCTTAAGCCATGACAACTGACAGTGAAGAGAGGCTGTACAAGACAGTAGAAAAATTAGTTGCCTCTGCATGGCAGTGATCAGCCTTACCTTGAACTGTTTTTCTAGTCGTGTCTTCCCTCCTATGCCAGGTATGAGGATGCTGTTAACGTAACTGTGCAGCTGGTTTGCAGACACTTCAGTCTCCTTCCCAAGGATGGCTTCCAACAAGGCATCATGAATAAAAATGTACTGCTCCTAGGAAAACATCAGCATGTCAGGCAGGTGCTTGGAATAACCTAAACAGCTGGCTTTGACCGATAGATAGAGCACACTAAAGGAAAGGGTGTGCAAAACAAGCCACCCATGAAAATACTGCCAAATCCAGAATAAATATTTATAAATGTAGCACATACAAATCTGAATGAATCAAAAGCAAAATCTGATGTTTCTGGTCTAGAAAAGAGAGACATTCTAGTGCAAAAAAATGCCAGTAATGCATTCAGTTTTAACAGGGACATAAGTGGAAAAATTTTGATTACAACATAAAAATGAACATGACTTTAAATTCAACCCCACTGCAAGCTTTACCTCTGTCTGGACGAGGTAGTTGCGCTGTGTCCTGATATGTTTCAGGAAACCCAGGACATTAACTGTGCTTTTGTCTTTTATCTGTTGCAGCATACTGTCAATCACAATGTAGGTACCAGTCCTGCCAACACCAGCACTACAGAAAACATTAAGAGAAACCCATGTAATACAGCCAGATGAAAGCAAATGCAGAAGTAAGAGCACAACAGAATTAAGCAAGTATTCCTGTTCACAGACATTCATTTTCCTGCTAGCTTCAACCACTAAAGTTTCTCAGCAAATATTTTGGTTTTCTGGGAATATTACCAAGTATATATTTGTCCCTTCCGTGGGTACTTCTGTGGTGCAAGATGAGGATGAACACAACACAAGCCATCACACTTGTACCAGCAGCGTGAGCATGGGGCTGCCACAGTCCTGGACTTCACATTCTGGCTGTTCACACTTGACTCCTGTCAACAACTGCTGCTGTTACTGGAGTTGGCTGGAAGAAGCCACATAGAGATCCATCCTATGCCAAGCTGCTGCTATCTGGGACCACCAAGGTCTCTCCAGGCTGTGAGGAGTGAGTAGCATTAGAGCTGGAAATGCAAGTGGTACCAGCACTACGGGAGGGACTAATGCTTGCAGGACTCCTTTGCAGGGGAGGAGAGTGGTCCTGGGTCCAGTAGAGAGGGACGCTCTACAGAAATTCTCAATTTCTGCTCAGGAAGGAGCTGTAATCCCCATCATCCTCTCCTCTTTGCTGTGGTGCTGTGCAGCCCCCTCACACAATGATGAAGACCACATCTCTGAACTAATTTATTGACTGATCCATTGCTCTGACTGCAAGTGCTGGTGACTGTGAGTGTGGTTCAGTAGCAATCGCATGCCCAGGGGTCCATGTATTCATCTGGCTGGTTCCCAGCAGAGGTGATCCTGTCCTGTCCATGCACTGAATGGGCAGGCTACAAACTTCACAACCACACCATTGCAGTGCTTGGCAGCAGCTCAGTATCATGGCATCAGCAAAACCCTGTGTCAACTGCGAAGTTTTTGCATTGGAGCTGTCTTAAGACATAGGCAAACCAAGCTCATGTCTACCCGCACCCCACAGGGCTGGCACACTCCTCCTGTGTTAGCAACTGAGCTGGCATGAAAGAGCACACACCGTGCACTAGGTGTGCCTGCCATGAGGTGTTTAGTTAGAGCCATCATACCTGCAGTGCACCACCACTGGTCCCACGTCCGGGGTTCTGGCTGCGGAGGATCTCCTGACGAAGGTGAGCACAGGCAGCGCGTACTCGGGCACACCCATGTCAGGCCACTGCGTGTAGTGGTACTGAATAACCGTTCTCTCGTTCTGCCGCCCCTTGGCGTTTCCCTTCTGACCCTGTGAGCAAAGTGCGTGCAGAGAGATGGGAGAGATGAGGGAAAAGAAGCACAGAAGTATCGTCAGTCCTTCTGGCTTGCTCAGCTGAGAAAGTGGTGGATTCTGACAGAAGAAATCTTGTGCAGCTCTGCCTCCTGCTAGGTGGAGACAGAGTTCAGGGAAAAATACATGTGGAAACAGGTAAAAACAGCAATAACCATGACCCCAGAGCAGCAGTGAACTTGGGAAAAAGAAATACAAGCTGAACCTCTCACCAGGATCCTCGTAATCCTGGCTTTGCTTACTTATTTCCCATCCACCTGCTCATTCAAATTGCCTAAGCAGACGCTGAGTTTTGCTCTGGTGTGCCTTGCACGCCACAGGTGCCAGAAGGCTCCTGGCTGAGAACTCACCTTTTTCATCTTTGTGTTCCTGATAGTGAAGCGGCGCACGGTGTAGCAGGCGTGGATGTTTGTGCTCTTCAGCGTGACGATGATGTTGCCGTACTCCTCGCTGTTCTCTGTCGGCCAGTACTGATCGCATTTCCTCTGAACAAAGACACGGGTGGGTTGGCTGAGGGTTTGAGCTGCTGCTTTGTGTTTGTCTTTAGAGCTTTTTAGAAAAGTAAAATAATGGCTAGCTATGTACCCCTCTGTTATGTTAGTTATATATTATGCATCAATATGTATCAACCAGAGCCATTTGAAAATAAATTCTGCCCAGGTGATTTGGGGAGGTGTTAAGGAGCAACTTCTAACAAACTAGAAAATCTCTTACTCTTCCTTTTTCAACAAGGTTTGTGATCATGACAATGATTCCAGTATTTTGTTCCCAAATCATCCTCCAGAAATCTTCAAAGGTAGACTTTAAAGGTCCCTGGGTAGCAATGTAGGCTTTTGCTTTGTTGTAACCCTTCAAAGAAAACCATAATGCCAAGTGAGATGAAAGCAATATCATGGCAGACATATTAATATTTTAGAGGTAACAAAGAAAGGTGCTTTTCTTATTCAGAATTGTGAGGAATTTATAGCAAAATTATCAGGTTAAGATGGAAAACACAATCACTTCACAAGTGGTAATACTAATACTTCCTCCTTGTGGAAGGATTCAATGGTAGAGAAGATAAAAACAATTAGAACAACTTACATCGACATAATTAGCATTAATGTAGTCACTGTGCTTAGAATCTTTCCCCGGTAAAGGCCTTAACTTCACCCTGCTGTGATCATCTGCAGGACAGAAAACAGCAGAGATGCATTAGGGAAACACACTGCAGAACTGCAGGCAAACATCCCATTTCCTGGGTATTGGGGTAGTCCCTATTAACACACAGAAAAGATCGGCCTTGGATTGGAGGCAAGAAGGAGATGGGAGTATCTGTTCTTGGCCATCTGCTCATGGCAGCAGGTAGTCAGTGTTCACATCCTTTCAAGTAAATCGCTCATGCTGGAACAGCTTCTCTTTAAAGAACACTGGAGCCTCAGGAGCACGACTCTAGGATCACCCACATCACACGGAGCACTGTGGTTCAGAGAGCCCAGGCACCCCACAGAGCTGTAACACCACGCAGAGACACTGGTGCAGCTCTGGAGGGCAGAGTTGCCTCTGCTTGGCTCAGACAGCTCTGCTGGCTCTGGAAGCTGAATGTCCTCACTCCTTCACCACCATTATCACACCATGAAGATAGACCTAAGGTCATGATATATAGCTCCTTTTTGTTTCATCCAAATGCTTGGCTTCATCTTAGAGCAGGAAAAAATCACAGTCCTTCTGCTCCTGGGCAGAAGCATTGGACTGGGTGGTGCTTCCAACTCATGCGGAGATGAGACACATGAGCCGGCTTTAAGCATGAAGACTCTGGTTTCAATTCCCTTCCTTAGGACCAATAGAGAGAGACATTCTTACAGGGACAATCTGGAATGCCTGCTCCAATTCTCCTCCAATAGCACATCTCTGTGCCTAGAGGGACCAGATATCCATGTCTAAAATCACAGCTGGGACAAGCTCAGTGAATGCCCTTGCCCATGGCCACACAGCAAGACTTTCACAGGTCTGGGAATTGGTCCTCAGCCAGCACCTTGATTACTTCTGAGAATCTGTTAGAGATATGTATTTCCTTCCTGTGTCATCAAAACCATTCAAGATTTATTGCAATGTTTATGCACATTGTGGACTTTTTACCAGTGGCTCTCCATTTCTGTTCCTAAACCACAGTGACTGCTGCATCTGCCATCCATGCCTTATCAGAGAACAATATGGAAAAAGGTACTGCACTTCCATCCCAGACATGCAATAATTTGCATTCTAGAGCAGAGTCCAGATTTGCAGTTCTCAGAGGGATGCAGGCAAAGCCTGCTCTGTGCTACAAAGATCACTGTTTGTCCAAGTCCTACACACAGCTGAGGCAGTTTGAAATAGAGCAGATACACTCTGTAAGATTTAGCACCTTTAGGATTGTAAAGTAATCCCAGGAATCATCAGTAAAACTCTTTGCTCCACCATGCACTTCCCTTACGCTGGTTTTCAGGCATTAGTGGGCAGAAAAGCTCTGCTCATCAATTTATCCCAGTTATTCCTCCAGAAAATTTCATACCAAACTGATACTTCTAAAATTATGCTTGGACCATCAAATTGTGCAACATTTCAAAACTAAAGATGGTGTGAAATCCTGGCCCCAGAGAAGTCAAAACATCCACTGCATTTAATGGCGAAATGATCTCCCAGCCACACTTTCACATGTTTATTAATTACTGTGTTTTAATGCAACCTGGAACCACCTGCCTGTCCCAGTCACACACTGTGAGAGGAGAGTGTCTTTTTGGGTTGATTCATTGTTCTTAGGCCAGTGCTTACTTACAGGCCAGGATGTTGATGTATCTGTTCTTGTGCTTGTTGTCAGGGTGGTTGGAATGCTCTGCAGTGATGTTCATGTCGGCCGTACAGCGCTGCACTTCCTAGGCATAAAAAGAATTCAACAGGAAAATTTGTCAGTCCAAAAAAATTGAGCTTTTTTTTTTTTTTTGGCAACAGCTCCCAGAAACCACGTTTAAAGCATCGGTATCTTAATTGCTGGGTTAAACACAAAGTCTTTCAGTATTGTCCTGTTTATCACGGTCAGCTTACACTGAGCTGTGTGAGCTGTCCCTGGTGCAGTTATTCTCCTCTCCACAGACTTGGGGGACAGATACTCTTTGAGAACCCTGAGGGCCAATTGTCCCTCTGACCACCAGGCCACCTCCTTCTGCACTGTACGTCCTGCTTCTCCCTTGGGGAGGGAAGAGAGGGTCCCTCAAAGGCAACAGTGGCCAGTGCAGTGTAAGAAACTAAGCACAAAAAACATTTCAACAAAAGACTTTTGACTGCTGGACAACTTATCTGCTTATAACCTCTCAAAACGGGGTTTCTGACATTTACCTTTGGCACTGACCTTTCGTTAGTTCTCTGCAGAGAGGTGCCTTTTGTAAAACATAAATAAAATAGATCTCTGAAGATAACAGTGAGCGCTTAAATATCACTGCTTGGACACTGATTAGCAGCCCACAATACAGCAAAAAAGATAAAAGGTTGTATCCAGGTGTATACACATTTACAAAGCAGAGAGAGGCCAGGCTTGCCAAGGTGTTCATGAAGCCAGAGATGCAGATTTCTGTCTAGTGGAGGCTGCAGGTTAGATACCTAATTCCCATTGATTTTTTTAGTTCCCAACCCTTATTCTGTTCAAGAACAGAGTACAGGGTTATTGAAACAGGACAATGAAGGGTGTTTTCTCTGACCCTGAAGAGAAGCAGCCATTCCCCTTGGCCAGACCATCCTAGAGAGTTACACACTTCAGAGACTGCCTTATAAACTGAATTATCTGTGTGATTCCATCTCCGAGATACCTTTTTATGGTATCAATGTAACCACAATCTTCCTGAAAAAGTGAACCCCCTTTTTATCACTAGCATAAATATTCTTCATGTAAAGGCACATTTTTGGGAAAGGGAAAAAAAAAAAAGTAAAATCAATAATTGGAGTTTACAAAGTTGTAGAAGAAAATATATTTATTCAAATCTTTTGTGAGTCCCAGAAACTGCACTGAACAGAACTAATTTTCCCCAAGGATATGTGAGGAAGTGCCAAATTACTTTGTACTTCAGACTTTAAAAATAACAGTATAGAACCTAAGAGGGAAAGTCATTAGGAGCTCACAGCTGCTACAAAGATCACGAGCTAAGTGACAGAGAAAAATTATCACAAGAAATGCTATACAAACAGCAGATGTAAGAGTTCAGCATTATGCAGACATTTCACAAAGGACTTGCATAGCAATTTTGATATCTTCCCCAGCATTTACATTTTAAAAGTGCAAAGTATACTAAAACCTTGAACATTTTATAGCTTTTATATACACGTGACACTCCCAAATAACAATTGCTTCTCTGTCTTCTCTGACCCTCCATAGGGAGAAACATACTGTGCTCAAGGAGATGAGCTGAACAAAGACAAAGAGGAATCCAGCAAAACTCTCAGCTGGCCCTAATAGAATTTTCATAGTTCCATTTCTATCACAAATAAAAAACCCCCCATATTAAAGTGTGTGCTTCCCCTAATTCTGCCTGTCAGCTCTGGTAAGCAAGGGACTTCTGATTACACAATGGGCAGGATCAGTTCAGCCTAAGACATAATTGGAAAAGCAGCAATATTTACATGTTAGGTTGATTTAGTGTAATTTTGTTATACCTATTTTTGCATTTAGAAATCATATAACACCACTGCTGTACCATTATAAGTCGCTCCTAAAAAATACCCTCCCTGCTTCTGAAAAACCTCACGTCAAACCCTACATCCCTGTATCACTGCAAAATTCTTTTTAGAAGTTATGGGCATTGAAAAATTTATGCCAAATGCTGTAGAATTTAATATAGATTAATCCAATAAGGTTCTGTGGAGAATAGTCTGAAAAGTTGTAGAATTTAATGGGGAATTACCTCCCTGCTAAGGATTTTTTTCTGACAGTTTAAATACTACATAGTAAATGTATCATTTTCTATTAAATTCTATAGGATTTTTCCATAAGGGAATTGTTGGTGAGGTTAATCATTTTAATTAACCTTTTTATGTTGATGGTGACTGTTTCCTCGACTGTACATGTTCCCAGCTGGCCAATATAAAGTTAATAGAACAGGAAGATTAAGCTAAGACAGTGAAAAACACAGCACTGGAAAAGGAGGTCTGACTCTGTGAGAGCTGAGGATCTGAAAATGGCTTTTCTTAACACACAGCATTCTAAATGGTTTTTAATACTCTGGAAAGCTGCTGTAATGGTGGATTTCTATGTCTGCACACTGCAAAAGCACAGCAGAAGGAGACTTGAAAAAAGCTTCCCCCTTACCAATACCCCTCCACTATTTTTGTCATTTTTTAAGTCTTCAGCCCTCCCCTCCAATCCAGGGCAGAGCCAAGGCTTTGGGACATTGAAGATGTCCAGAGAGAAGGGGTCTGAGGACATCCTCCAGCTCCACACTGGCACTGACAGTGTTTGACTGTGCAGGATGGAGAGATAGGGTTGAGGCAGAGGTGAACCCTCCTGGGTTCATCTCCCCAAACTATAACCACAAATTGCTAAACCACAGTTGTCCCCCTGCCCCCAGACAGTAATAAGGCTTAAGTTAACATTCCTCTGTTATTAAAGCTGAGGTGGTTGCCTTTCATCAGTGCACAAAACGCTGCAAGAAGACAAGACTAGCTGCTGCCTGTTATTTGTGCCTCTGTTCACAATATTATTTGCCCCTTGGCAGAAGAGGAGAGCCCAGTGTTAATAAATAACACTCTGGAGAAAGTCCCCAAAAGTCACCATCTTAATTTTGCCATTTTACCACATTTATGTATATCACATATTTACTCTTCCAGAATTTTCTTATGCAATGAACACCATGGGATTTCTAAACCTTACTGGCTACCAAGTCCTTCATTTGCACTTAAAATATCACCATGATTGCATTATTATTACAGCCTATGTTTACAGGTGGGTCACCAGGTCAGGGCTGACCCCAGGCTGCTCACTGCAGCCTAAACAAATTCCTCTTACAATTAGCGCAAAAACGCTACTGGCACCTTGGAGCAGGACAGATGATGTCCATATCACCACATCCATAACTTATCCATAAACTTTCCAGCTCTAGAGTATTTCCTTTGGCTTTCCTTAATCCTGCTTAGTCTCTTCCACTGATCTTAACAGCAGCTGGCTTGCACAGTGCTGCTCCTCATGTTTAACTTTGCAGAACACATTACTGTCCCGAGATGAATGGATACAGCCTCTTATTCTGTCCTTTCAACTTATCATTGACAACCCAAGAAACCAAAGTACATGGTTTCAATTGACCGTTAGTTACTGTAAAAAGTGTTCTAGTCTATGCCATTATGGCTAATTTACCTTTTAATTATACTGTCCATGCTAATGCTAATTGGAATTTGATACACCCAGGTTTAACGACCCATTTTAATTGCCTTTCTGAAACAAGTTACAGATTAGTTTCTTCTAAACTTCAAAGAATTCCCATTTAAGTGTAAAATCAAACTGCTCCAGCGCCTTGCTGGCAATATAAGGTTCTGAGCAAGAATTTTTGCTACAGTGACTGAGCAGGAACTCGGTCTCTTGATTTGGCCTTACGAAGCGCTGCTGTTGTTTCCCATTACTTCAGGCTGATGTCCTGGCAGGGGCTGAACTGTGAAAGCCCATGAATAGCGATGAGGAGGAATCATGAACAAAGGATCCTAACCTGAGAGACTGAATCAGAGGAGATCCACAGCTCTGTTTTGATATTAATGTGATATTTTTCAGCACGAAAGCAGCTAGTTCATCCACCCCTAAAATCAGTTTTGATCTATTATTTTAATCCCAAATTACAGGAATCCTGTGTTAGTGCTCTTGCTGTTTATTTTATCACAGCAAACACAGAGACAGCATACCAACAGAGACTGCAGACAGTATTTGAAGATATCTCACAGGAACACCGTAGATTTCTGCGATAATTTAGCACTAGTATAAACTCTCTGACGGCACTCAAGAGAGGTGAGCTGGGGACAGCTTAGAAAGAAGGTGAAAATAAACAAACCAAAAGGACTCAACACAGGAATAGAATAAAGAGATAGCTTAAAACTCCTGTAAATGCACGAAAGAGGAAAGGACAGTGGAGGGCTGTTTGCTTGTGGCATCCTGCCCTTCATTAGGCAGGGAGGTGCCAGAGTCTGACCAAAACCTTGCACTGCCCATGCAATGGCTCTTCCAAGCAGGACTACCAGGCAGCAACCTTGGGAATGTCTGTGGTACCATGGTTAGTAAGAGAGAGCCCAGATATCTGAACTTTCAATGCTTCTCTTCATCTCTTAATTCACAATGCCAGTTTTTGAGGGTAGGTGAAGTGGTGAGAGAAGAATTGAGAACTCCAGGAAGGCCCTATTCTGAAGCAATCCTTCCTCCTCCAGCTTCACAGTGCTGCTTCCCTCCGGTTTCAGTATTGCAGCCTACAGGCTGAGAACACCTTTACTTGCAGCAATTTTGGGCCAGGGTTATGAAACGTTTCCAATGCAGTACTGCCTGCTAGCAGCACGCTTTTACAATGGCATCTTTCTACTGCCAAATTCCTTGGTGTGGATGCAGCCACAAGCATGTGTCTGGTGTGAGTTGTGTCTAATTTGTAAGGGATGTCAGTATAACTACACAGGGCTTTTAGTGTCTCAAGAAACGTGCAAAGTGCAGAGTTATCTGTCTTCAACGCAGCCCTTTGCTAGAAAATAACATTTGGAGGTCACCGTTTAAAAAGAGCCAGTGACCCTTACCCTGAACAGCAGTAACCATGAGAATAACGTTAGCAAGTCCCTGCCACAATGCTGAAAAATATAGATTTATGTTATTTTCTTACATTTCAGGACATTTAGAAGAAGGTGCCACTGGAGTATAAAGATACTTTCAATTTATGTGATGAGGGAGCTAGCGAGCCTGCCTCCAAGTTCAGCGAGCCCGTTCAGACTCCAAATTGGCAGTGAATCACTACAGTCCCAGGGCCACAGGCAGGAGAGGAGAGGTCTGAGGAGATTGCATTCACCCACTCCAATCGCTGCCGCAGCAGCACTGACTGACCCGCCCCACAATTACGGGGGAGGCAAATAAAATTGTCTGATCTCAAAAATCCAAATACTGCATTAAACTATAAAAAGTCACAGTTAGCTTTGGAGATGGAAGGTGATTTCTTGGCTTAGTGTTCCTTTCTTAGAGCAAAAGGACATGATTACTCAAAAAAACCCACTGTGTTACTCCAGTAACCGGACAGGGGGAGGGAGTGAAAAGCTTTACTGTGGGAGGTGGCACTTCACACTGTTTTTAATACAGGAATTTGGAGGGCACATGTCCTATATAGCCAGGCCATCAGGGAAATAGAGGATGACAAATGTGGCAACAATTTTTAAAATGAGATCCAGAAGGGGTTTCAAGCACTGCAGCCCACTACATCTGATTCTCTGTGGGACAAACTGCTAGACACCATAATAGAAGACAGCAGAGCTAGTGAACGCCTCTAACACGCTGGGGAGAGGTCCCTGAAGAGGTTTATAGACCATCTAGTAGAGAGTAGCATGTCAATTTTAAAAATCTGTGGAAGGACCTCTCAGAAAATATTACTTAAGAAACTAATCTGTCTTGGCACAAAAGGAAAACTCGCCTTGTGAGAGGTGAAAGGTGGGTCTCACCTGCCCAGGAATTTTCAGTGCTCAGCTGTCACTGGTGGGACCCTATGGGGTCATAAATGGGCTGCAGAGGAGACAAAGTGTGTTTATGATACAGAATTATTCAGGATAATTAGAATAAAAGCTGTTTGTGAAGGCAAGCAGAACAATCTCACAACACTGAGTGGCCGAGTGATAAAATGGCAACTGAAATTCAATGTTGATAAATGCAAAGTGAGGTATTTGGGAAAAACAACCCTAACTATACACACTGACAGGTTCCCAATTTGCTGTTGCCATTCAGTGATGCGACCTTGGGGTCACAGTGGTTTTCCGGAGGTGTCAGCTGAGTGCTCACTAGTTGTTAAAAACCAAATAGTATGTTAAGAGGAAGGAAAGCAATGGAAAACCAAACAGAAAACATTACTGTGCTCCCACATAACTCTGCAGTAAAATTACTCATTAAATACTGTGCACAGTTTTGGCCTTTCCGTCTTGAAAAGGATGTGGTAAAGGAAATAAAAAAGACACAGAGGGAATAAGTCATCATAAGTCTGAAATGGCTTTCTCCAACAAACCAAGTGAATAGTTCAGACTTCTTCAAATCTGAAAATGGATTATTTAAGGGGGGATATGGAAGCAGAAAGAATCATGTGAGGCATTTAAGTAAACTGGGATGTACTTTGTAATGCAAAAACTAGAAGGCACCAAGAGAAATTACCAGGCGTGAGTTAAAAGCAAAAGGAAGTCTGTTCTTGTGGAACAAATTGTAGAATTCATTGCCATGGGATTCTCTGGACATCAGAAGCCTAAAAGGGTTCAAGAGGCAATTAGAAATTTATGGAAGAAAGGTCCGTCAAAGACTGTTAAACGTAATGATGCCAAGAAAATCTCTGGCTACACAAGGAGTAGATATAATCTCTGGCTCAGGAAGCCTCTCAATCTCTGCTCAGTCTTGCTCTCAAACCCCGCCCCAGTGGTGCCCTATAAAAACGTGGTACCTCATCCTGTATGTCATAGCAAGACAGTGCTGGAGCTACCTGAGAGCAAGCCAAAAACCCTCCCTGAACTTTTCTCACTCTAGTACTGAACAAATTCCAAGGTTGAATACAAAGAACTCTGTCAGAGACCAGCACTGGTGGTGCAGGATCAAGGACTTTATTTTAAAAAGCTATTTGTTGTTCAGTGTTAAATTGGGTCCTATATTTCTAATTTATATCAAAAATTGAAAATTCATGGGACTCAAAGGAAATCTTAACAATTCTGTATATACAAGAAATCCCAGCCATCACCAGACAATAAAGCTGGCTACTTGCACTATGATTACCCAAAGGGAATAAAGATTCATTTTAGATGTACTTTCCAAGGAAAGATTTGTGAGTTCAAAGTCCTTTTTTCCTCTGCACATAAACCGCTTCCTAAGCACATTCACAAAATATTTAGCTGCAATTACAGCTCAATTTAAGAGGAGGAGGGAGTATTCACACAATTTACTTTCAAAGGCATCTTCTGCATGTAAAACCCAACTCAATATAGCCCACACCACTCTGACAAAAACACAGGAAGAGACACCAAAATATAGCAAATGGAGGATGTTCACCTTCCACATTGGGTGGAGTATGTGTGTGCCTAGCTTAGTCTTTCCTTTAGCAGGTTCTACCTTAACACTCCTGCCACAGAAGTTTCTAAAGATATATTTGATCCTTTTCCCCTTTAACAAATTCTCATGCACTGCCTACCTTTGGGAAGATTTATTTATTCTGTGGTATTGATCACATTTTTTCAGCATCTCCTTGCCACCCTCTCTTCCTTTTAGATGTAAAAAGCAGATTTTTTTGTAGAAAGCCTGTATGACTGCAGAATCCATTACCTCTTTTCAGAAGTTCCCCAGGCATGAAAGCATGATATGGCTGTGGTACTTTCCATCCAAGGCTAGCAGCCCTGTAACACTGGATTTCCTGTTTAATCCAGAATCTTATTGTTTCTCCATAAAATATTAGCTAAGTCCTCACTGTAGCTGGCAGATTCAACTCCAGCACATGGACCAAGGCTGGACAATATGTGAGAAGTTACAGCCCCGGCCAGTTGAACAGCTACAGTGTAAACTTGACCTCAGGCTCCACTATCCCTCAGCCACTCTCAAAACCCGAATTCTGATCTCTGAGTCAGTTTGGGCACTTGAGAAACATTTTACCTACAGGCTCTGTGAAAAATCCTGGGTTTCAAATCAGGGTCACGAAGCATCAGCAGAGAAGAACATGAGCAGTGAAGGGCAGCTGGATGGTTTATCCCAGACAGAGGTTGCCTTGTTCCTATTCCCCCTTACTCTAGGAGGAGATTTCATTTACTCTTTAGGAAGCCAAGACTCTGGCTATGGAGAAATACATCTGGAGTAGCTATACTGACTTCAAAGCAGATGCTCCAAGTTTTAAGCCAGCACAGAGAATAGAATTTGGCGCAGGCAGTGCAGTGAGAGGAGTTTAACCTCCCTTTGGAGGGGACCCTGTGCTCCCCAGAACAGGAGTAATTGGCCAAAGCTCTCCTCCACTGGCTGCCATAGCACAGCACTCACAGCAGGGAACTCCAGGAGGAAGGGTAAAAATAAGGCTATTAGAGCAGTGTTTTTCTTTGCTAAAACATGGGCAGAAGGTGTCCAACATTTGTTAATAGCGGTGATTTTGCGACAGCTGAAGCAAAGCCTGCTTAAAGCCAGACCAAGTTTACAGATGTGTTGCTGATTATTTTGAATAATTAAATGGTGTAAAACCCAGCTGTGATGAATAGCACTGGGGTCACAATTCATAAATAATTGAGAAGAGTGAGTCGCATTTGATCATCCTGATCAAATTCTACTCTCTAGAGAATAAATGTTTGTCCTGAATACCATCAACATTGTTAAATGCCTCAATATTCCTGCTCAGCCATCCAGCCAGCAGTCAATTGAACTAAATCACTTTAACACCTTACACATTTGCCTTCCTCATGAATACAAAATGTTTCTAACTTACACAACGTTTTTTGGGCATCAGACAAAGCAGCCACTCTTTATAGACAGTAACCAAACAGCAACAATAAACGTTTTAAATTATCCCATTAAAAACAATTCCTGCATACAGTCTTGTCTTTACACTGCAGTAAGCAAAGAAGCTGTAGATATAAGGCCACCCATTTTGGTTCACTGCCCTGTTTGTAAGCAGAGCTGCCTCTCTGGTTCACATGCAGCACACAAACACACCTCCTCTTGCTGCTGGGGAAACCAGTAGCGCAGCTCCATGTAATTTCCTGGGGCTCCTTCTGCTTCTCAATACTTCCAAAAGTTCAGCAGTGACTGTGATTAGACTGAATGAAGGAAAAGCCTGACTCTACAGCCTGTCCTCGTGCAGCTTGATGTTTACCATGCTTGCATAACATGGGTTTTGTAAGCCAGAGGTGGAAAACTACTTTCACTTCATTGGAATTACCTCCAAATGATAGCAGATTCATAGGTCAGAATCTGTCCTGCACAGGTAAAAAGAAGCAAATTTTAAAACAGTCACATTAGGTTAATACCACCAACTACATCCCAAATCCTTTTTCCTTGGTTTTACTGGAACAAAATAGCCAACAACTTCAATAGAAATCTTTCTTGAACAGAGCATGAACAAGGACTCAAGGAAAGGACCCACAGTCTGGGTTTTCACACAAGACCAAGTTCTACAACTTTTGCTCATTTTAAGCACTGTTTTACTACTTTTGAACTACCCAGGAGATATATGACTTTTCAGTGTGAGTAAGAGGAGCAAATTCTGAACCAAGGAGAGTAAAATAATCTGTACATGGTAAGAGAAACCTGGAGTTGAAAACAACTATTTGTATCTTCATGTTGTTTCTGGGGGCTTGCAGGCAGCTTTTCCTATTTAATAAAAACCTAGGAGGGTTCACCCTTAAAGGCACCAAATCTGCGGTGGTTAGAAAGCATCTGTAAATGTCCAGTCCCACAGTGTTCATACCCAGTAGCAAATTGGTATTATCCTGTTTCTTCTGATACATTTGAGCACTGCATTTACCTGACACGACAGCCTCACACAGATGTCGCACGGTCCCTAATTATTAATACACAATTAACTTTAGGAAAACAACATTTTATTGGTGGATCATTAAACCGTACCTCAAAGTCTTCTGAGAACCCGTGCTGGTTATTAGAATACAGCTCACTGATGTGTTTAACAAACTGCTTGACTGGAATTGCTTCCATATCATCTGTAGAAACAAAAGAAAAAAAAAAGAGACATTCAGAGTTGTTCTTTGTCTTATACAAAAAATTTTAGGGGAGGAAGTCTTCACTTGATATCGCTTAGACCTGAGTTCCCAGGGGCAGTGCTAGTTCAATATGCAGTAATAGAAATCTTGATAAATCTGGCCATTTTTGAGGTAAACATTTCATATTGTATTTCCAATTCAAAGCACTACAATTACGAATACTGAGAGCCTGTTCCCTGGGATGTTAATTTACGAAGTCCAATTGAAGTTCAAGGATCATTTAGCTCTTGCTCACAGTTTGAAGATGGCTGTGGATGGAATGAAGAGCCCTTCTCTCCGTTCACATTGTATAAAATGAACAGAAGAGACCAAAAATATGGAAGTACAGTTGACAATTACTCTCAGTAAGTTTTTACCAGACTGAGCAGACACACAGGCCTTTCTCACCAAAGTTATTAACTTTTTCCCTTTTACACAATGATGTAGAATCCAACTGGACTTCTCATGAAACTGCCTCTGAGCAAACACAAGAGCCACACTAATTTGAGTTCTCTCTCATGCCAGACACTGTTCATAACATTGAATATGTATTCCACTGGACCGTTTGTTCTTGCTCAGCGCAGTGCAAATTCCACCCAATACACCAATAAATCACCCATAGACACTTTCTTAAAGGAAAGAAGCCGAAGGCTTGAATTGAATTAAAGACAAACAAGACTGTTTGGAGCACCTGGGACTCTGGGCAGATTCTAATAAAGCTGAGGTGTAGGATGGCTGCCTTATTTCTCTCTCTCTCCCCCTCTCAGAAAAAGGCCTAGATATTGTTACAAGCACCACTGCAGTTGGTAGAAACACTGTGCTTGCCAAGATTCACTGGTTAATATTTTCAGTCTGGCATTTAGAAAATGCAAATCGCTATACAACTGTGATTACTTTCAGCATGTGAAATAATCTATTGCCTGATGGCTACTATTGTCTGATTGCATGATTTTATGGCAATACTCTGGTATTTATATATTCCATTTAATATTCTTCTGAAGATTGCATCCAGTTTATGTTTACTCCGAGTAATTCAGTGGTGTATTTTTGCTCCCATTTAGCAGCCATATGGTTTGGTGCTACAGCTGCATTATAATCTGGATTCTTTTCCTTTTAAACATCTACATTATGATAGAAAAAATCCAAATATTTCTACAGATACTTAGCAAAATTTAACGATAAATAAATAGATGTGACATTTACTGTATTCAGAGTGAAAGATCTTTGGCAGCTAAAACCTTTAAGCTGTCACATACGCTTTTCTTAGCAAAGGGTATAAAGATCTGTATGTGCAAATGAGGTTCTAGTTTGGCAAGAATTTCAGAGATTCCTGACAATCTGATTTCTTTCCAGATGATGGCAGTTAATATTGACCGTGTCATTACTTCTTTCCTTTTATTCTATCAGGTAATGCTCTAAGATGGCTTTTTGCACCTATTGACATTTTCAGATTTCAATCAGCTGTCTTCTATTTTATTTACAAGGGCCAATTGTTCAAGATATGTTTGCAATCTGGTCACCTCACAGTATAGTAATGCTACTTTAATTAACCACATGCTCATTTACTGAATAATACAGAATTCAAAAGATTTGACAAGCATACTCCTCTTAGCAAAAAGCTGCAGCCTGCAGAGATGCTGGCATTTAAAAATGTTTAAGTGATAACATTTATTCTATGTAATATTGAGAATATCATCATCTTGTAACAACATTTGTATTAATATTTTTGCAGCCAAGACACTTGAATGGAATGATCTATAGGAACAGAATTCAATAGCAAGAACCTGTAAAACAATATTTCCTCTCCTCAAAAGTAACCAATACATCCTAAATTTCCTTGAAAATCGCTTGTGCTATGATAGCAATTTCACAGAGTCTCACAGGGAAAGTTCTATAATTATCATTTGTTTTATTCCTTGCATAGTCTAGCCCAACTGAGACCAGCTGAGATCAAGGATTCACTGCAGCAGACCAGTGTGTCCAATTTAGTTTTGCAGAAGGCAGAATTTAATTTTAATTGTGATCTGTGAGCCAAAAAAAGACATTAGAGATAACATGCTCTCCAGTCCACTGAATTCCCACCAATTTCAAGGATGGGGCTGCACTATGGCAAAGTATGGTTAGTTCTCTTTTTATCACTGTCACTGCACGGTGGCAGTGTGTCTCCACCCTTACAGCCACTGCTACTTCACTTCTCTGTTGTTCACTGTCCTTTAGTGTTTCTCCTCCCTTTTTCCTCTTCTGCATTTTCATTCAGATTCTGCCCAGGAGCCTTAACACAAACATTTTCTTACCCTTTTTGATAACACGGGCAAAAATTACACATTAAATAAATTAAATAGGAAATACTGTCGACATATGAGCTCACTGGGTGAGAGGGAAACTAAGTTGCCCATAAACTTGGGAAAACCATATTGCAACAAATTTTTACATATTAGGAAGATTAAAATCAGAACCAGGAACGTTAGAAACTCAAACTGTTGATGTTTTCCAGTTTTCAAACTGGTGGGATAACATGGTCCTACAGACTGCGATGAGACAGGCACAGCCCTGTGGGGATGGGCAGCCTGCAGTGTGGTAGGACAAGAAAGCAGTTGTACATGAGATGCAGTCTATTACATTAACCAGTGGAACAGGAGAGGGTTAAAGTAATTTGGGCCTGTATTTTTCTCTTCACAACCTCCAACTCCAAACTCCCAACCAGGAACACAAATTACCTTAGCTGGGTTCATGGGCATCTTGCCAGAGCTCTGGTAAAATCCATACCAACATCCTCAGCACTCTGGAATGGTACCTGCTCTGCCTTTATCTGAAGATGGCTGTGACCTTCTCCAAGAAAACCAACAGATGTAGCTAGATGCACAGAATCTGCTTTTCCTTGCACTATCATCAGCCCAAAGGCTTTGGTTAAGCCATCTTAAAGTAAATAGACTTCAATGGCTATAATTCTTTTAGTCGATTGAAGAGATTAATAGAATCCTATAATGGCTAATTAGCAGCTCCCTGTAGTTCTGCGCATATTCCCTTTTGCATCATATACTTTTTCCAGAAAGAAGCTGGAGTGACATTTGATATTGTCAGTGTGATCCTTACATACTGCAAGACCTACACATTATTCAAAGAGAAGAGGGAGATGTTTTAATAACATACCTTCACCTCTAACACTGCAGATATAATTACAGTTCTGTCTAGCTTGGGTTTAGCCATCTGTTTTATCAGTGTCAATAAAGTGATTCTGGATTTACTTCACTATGAAATATGAGCTGAATCTGGCACCATAATAATGTGCTAACCCTTGTGTTACATGGAGAAAGAAGTATTCTTAGATGGACAGGGACAAAGGGCTCTAGAACTGTATATCTAATTATTATTATTAAAAGCAATATGAAATTTAGTAATATTTTTTAATAATCAGATACTAGTGAAGCTGACAGGTGTGTGGGGTATGTTTATTTACTGTTTTAGATATTTAACATGTTGGTGGAGTCCCCATCTTCACTTGCTGGCCCAAGAAAAGTACCTGAGAGGAGTATCAAATAGACCCAAGGGGTAGTACAATGCAGCTCATTCATTGCTACAAAGACACAATGCCAAGAAAAAAGTCGTGTTCTTTTAAAAAGATGATTGTAGTGGAAAACCGTCAGTAGTACCTCCTTTTTAAAGAAATGGCAATTGCCAATGCAGAATATTAGTACATTCCCTCGTCAGGCAGCCACCTTCAAAAGAAGCCTGAAGTGTATAGAAGCAATAAAGTTCGAACAGGGTTACATTTTAAGTTTGGATAATTAGTAATCCTACCAGGAAGGATTTTCCCATAGCTCCCACTTAATAAGCTACCTTTGTAATGTTAAAGCAATAGGGGCCAATTTCAAAAGAAAAATAGGATATCCTATCAGAAATGACATTTCCACATAATAGGGTCTCAGATTCATTTTGATTAATTTATAGCCTGAGAGCTCACCAGATAGTTTAGTGGCATTGTATTGGAATAGATGGGTTTGGGTCAGGAATTAATTCAGGAGGTCAAACCCAAAGTGCTTCCTCATATTACCTTTATTTAGTTTGGAGTTTTGGTGTTTCTGAAGACCAGATGTTTGACACACATGACAAAGTCTTGGTAAGAAAATTCTCCATGTCTTTCATTCTGCTTGTAAATGCTGGGGTTTTTTCCTTCCATTATCTTTCCCAGCCTACTAAATCCAATATACTCCTTGTACCTTTTGCCTTATTATTAATGTGAAATCTGATTTCTTTTGTTAGTGGCTGCACTTCAGTCTCTCATTTACAAAGCCACCTGGATTCATGTGCCATAGCTGCCACGTGCCTTGGCCCATCTGCTCCAACAGCAGCCACTTACTGCAGTGCTCAGCAGCCCTGTGCCATCCCTGCATCTCAGGAGCACCTCCATCAATTCTCAGCATGCTCTTCACAGCTGGCTTCAGCCAGAGGACAAGGGGGTCCTCCCACTCCCCTCTCCCTGCCTACGGGGCTGAGCAGTGAACTGAGTCGGCCTGCTGATCTGGCTGATGACTGTAAGAAAGGATTAACTCATTTGTGGGGAAGGGGATGAAGGATTAGATGTCAGTGGGGTAGATGGGTTGATCCTACTGATTATGATGAAGAATAGTGAAGTGATAGGGAAACTGCCCTGTCGGAAGGCAGCACAAACCTAACTTGTCTTATGATGATCATGAAACCCGTGATATTGTTAGTGACATTAATCCTGGAGAATCCACTTTCAGCAGCATTCACAGTTCTCATTCTCTGCAAAAAGTCTTCCCAAAATATCTACCAATAGGATCTTAACAGGACTGCATTTGACCTTTTAACTCACTGAAAAATAACATATCTGAAAAATGCTTTCCCATATCTATAGCAAACGAGCACCTTTCTGTTCCCAGCAGCACTCATCCCTGGGATGTCAATTCATCTTTCGCCCTCTTACCCTCCACTGCTGGAGAGAACATTTGATGCAATCACAGGGGTTTTTTTAAAAGATATTTACTTAGTGTTAAACACATTCAGTGAGGTTTATGGATTTTGATTTTTTTACAAAGAGTGATGGAAAAATTCTGCAAGAACCTGGAATATCTAACATCACTATTTAGGATGCATATTATTTAAAACTGAGTTTAACAGCAATTCCATAAGATACAGTACATACCAGAGTGAAGGCTGGAGAGCTATGGCAGAAGTTACCATGTGGAGTGTGAGTCCAACAGATCCACAATAAGCAATGGGGCACTCATAGGTCAGATCTGAACAGGATCTGTGCAGCTGCACCACATAACATGAGAGTGCACACAACACAAGGTATTAAATGGGGATGTAAAGCCCAAATTCACCTGTATTTGGTCTCTCTCTATCAGAGTGGCTGATCATAAAGAACACTGCAAGGATTAATAACATATCCTTGGGCAAAATTCTGCCCCAGCAGAGGTTATTGCAAAATGCCTATCAATTCCACTAAGGTCAGGTGACCACCTCTAGAGAGAAGTTTAGACAAAACCATATAGACCTACAGACTGAGCTAAACCTACAGATGCAGTGTACATTTATGAGGATCAGAAACTTTACACACTGCTCAAATTTTGGCACTGAATGAATTTGAAATGTCTAAGCAGGCAACTTCATAGGCAGAGCCTGCCCTAACTCACGCGAATACTGAATTCCATGAGTAATTCCACACGTAAAACAGGGCGGTGCCCAGCTTTCTTCAAACCATTTTAGATTTAATGCATTTGAATTACACACATTTATATTGCCAGAGCCTTTAATCCTGCTGGCTTTCCTTGCATAACTGTTTAAAATTAGAATGCAATTGAAGCCATTGTATTTCATTTGGAATAATTAATCTTTCTGACTGATCACATTGTTTGCTGTATAAAAAATGGCCAGAAATATAGGAACAGTTTTATTTGTATAACACAAGTATCAATTAATTTATGATAAAGTCATTAAAAACCTTAAAACTGAGAAGGTGTCTGCTTTCTGTGGAGATCATATCTGCATATATACTAAAAAGGCAATGCAGTAGCTTTCATTCTAGGAGATAAAATTACCTGCTGAAGATCTCTAAGGTTGGCATCCTCCTGAAGTCACTGACCTCAATAATTAAGACAAATTATAAATTAAAATAAATTAAGATGAAAAAGAAATCATTAAGAGTTGATTACTTGGGGCACTATTCCTCATTAATGTAATCATGTGTTTATGAAGGACTGTTTTTAATAAAAAATACCTTTCAAAGTGAAAAGGCACGGAAAACACTTTGAACACGTTTGAAAGTCCTGGAATGATGGGCATGTTAAAAGAAAAACAGGAGTCCTTTCAGCAAGATAATTGCTATCTATTTGTTATAATCAAGTCAAATGAACACAAGGACAAGTTTCTGATAAAGGGGCCACACATGAAAAAGCAGAATATGAAAAATCACCTGTGTAATTCTGAAGCTACATTCATCTCTCTTGCTTCAAGACTTAATCTACTACAATGCTATTAGCCAGGTGTCAGTCAGGAATATAAAGATGTTAATGATAAAATTTTATATGTGTCAAAATAAGAGTTCAGTTTAAATCTGCTTGCACAAATCTTTGATTAGGTTATCATTAATTATAAGTATAATAGTAATACACTTCTTCCCCTTAAGCAAAAAACCAATTTCAGTCCTAGAGAATGAAATAATGTGAATTCCCCCTCAGCACAGACTTCAAACGTGATCTTATTTGGTACTGCCTGCTAAGGAACGCAGTTTTAATCTCACACATTTCCATCCTCATGTCCCAGTCATGCCATCAATTACACACATGCCTTACATTTGAGCACACGGATGTTCAGCTTCAGGGCTCTGCCTCTCAGTGTAAGAGCTCTCAGACAAGGATCTATCCACATTTCACTTGGCCACCATAAAAGCATGTTCTTTTGTGATGTAGCCAGCTCCTGATTCCTCCATTAAAGGTACCATGATTAGATATCATACCATAAATTCTTCAGTGTAGTGCAGGAGCAGGGTTTGTAGCAGAGCAAAAGGAAGGTGGATGTTCCCTAAAATACCTTGATATTCTCTTGGCTTCAGAAGACGGCTGTGTTTGCAATATTGCATTCATGAATTTAATTGAAGCTGAAGATGGGTACAATTCACAATATGGTGCTGGAACATAAATCCGCAGGGAGCAGAGAGCAGAAATAAAGTCTTAAGCAGCTGAAGAGCACTACCTCTGTGCTCAGTGAAGAGCTTCATGCCCTTGAGAAATAAGTCCTCAGCTGCAGTTAGTGCTGTTTCCCTGCACCTCGCCAGTCTCTAGCAAGGCTCACTGTGCTCAGGGCACTGTCAGACGTGTCCTGCTCTCTGCTCTTTAACTCTGGGGATGCAACTTAAGAAAGCCACACCTTAGGAGAAAACAGTAAGATACCAAACCTGTGTTGGGAACCTGCAGCTTCCTTGTCAAATGAGATATCTCATTACAGTATCTTAATAGAAACAGTTTGTCACAGGATACTACCATATCAGAAGTGCAGGAGCTGAGCCTGTAAAAACCAGAGTAAGTCTCACCACTGACATTTGTCAGGAAAGGTTCAAGGCAACCATGGTTATTGAAGAACTAAGACTTAATAAGATGAACTGGTGATGGGACTCCTTGTAACCACGGGAAGACAGAGGGAAACAAAGGAGGGTCATGGTTCCACTGGCCTTCACACCCTCACCTGACTGCGTGAGGTGGTCAAAAAACCTTTTCACTGCAGTGAAATTGGGTACTGTGTTATTTCCTGGGCTCATGCACCCCCCAACTCAAGAAGCATGAGAGCGTTTCTCCATCAGATTCTGCCACTCGTTATTTTAAATACAGTATTAATAAACTCCAGGACTAGTTAAAAGATTTACTGCCATTTAAACCTAAAACTGAACACACTGTGATACAAGAACTGGGAAATGTTCCTTAGTCTTGTAGTCTCGACACAGCTGATTGGAATCACTTCTGAGAAATTTTACTTATACTAAAAATATAAGATGTGAAAGACTTTGGAAAAATATGCTAAATGAATCAGCTGCATTGGCCAGCCATTGTGTTCTTTATGGCCCATGTTGCTCTGGATTGTGGCCAAGACTACACAGAGTTTTGAGCTCTGCCATTGGGTGAAACCTCAACTATCTCTGTTCTGATCTCACAAATTCTACTGACCTCAGTGCCCACGGGCTGGGCAAGGAACCAGTAAAGCCACAGCACGATGCAGAATAATGCTCCTCCCACGAGCAGGAAAGCTCTGAGATAAAGGAGAGGAGGAAGGTAGAAGTGGAATTTGTGCTTGCTCCACTGTTTGATATCATCTAAGTTGCACAGAGGTGCACATCTGCACTGCTGTAGTGGAGCAGGTCTTGGGACGAGAAGAAAGGAAAACTGCTAAGGGATGCATGATGCATTTTGGTTTTCAGTGTTGCAAAACACACAGGTCTGCGGCTATGCTGCTTCTGCTGCTGTTGTTACTTGCTAACTTTGCTGCAAAGGGTCAGGTCCAGAAAGGTGCAGAAAGTCTGCCAGATACTGACCCAGCAATGGAAAAGACCAACAAACAGAAGCAGAAGCAGGTTTGCTGAGGGAGATCTTTCCAAAACCAGATGTTTTAGTGAAGAGATCCAAACAAAGATGATACAGATGTGGCCAAAATTAACTGAGCATGGAGGCAAAGAGAGAAGGTACAGAGAAATAATTTTGTTGGGTTTAATGGCAGGGGAGTTTTCAGAAATCTGCCATTGATTACAGCTGCATTACTGTCAGGTGCAAGGCTTGTGCAAGCTGAGATTTATACCTCAGATGGTATATCCAGTGGGTGACTCAGTTAATGATAACTCCTTTGTCCTGTGCTTCTCTAGATCAAGCAGTGCAGATAATTATGAATAATGATAATGATTTGGATCTCAGAGAGAATTTGCACAGATAGGCACACACCTATGGGTGATGTGGCTTCATGCACAATAATTAAGCACATATGCCAAGGGAAATGAAATAGAAAATGGGTAAAATCATTCCTTTACATGATTTTTTTAGATTTCGCACCTGAAAAGTTGCACTATCTGCCTATGTCAGGGAGCTGGCAGATTGATTTAGAGTTCACAGACCTGAGAAAACAGAGGGTTTCCATAAACAAGAGCAGGATGGGGTGCAGAAATAAACACAAACGCTACCTCTGATCATGCCAAAACGTCATGGAGCAGAGTGGTGGCACACAGAGACACCAGTGCTGCTTCTGAAACCTCTCGAGCTGCATCAGGACATTGCTGTGCTTGGCTCCCAGATACCTGGCAGAGCCACCCCACACACCTTGCAGAGCCACCCACACCTGGGCCAGGAGCAGCCAACCCAAACCCACTCAGTTCCCTCCACCCAGCAGCTCCCTGCATGCTGTAGATGGGCCTTGGCAAATCTGCTGAACATCTTCAGCCACGCTGCTTTAAACTGCCATCAGTGTGGCTGCTTGCTCATAACTGAGAGTGGAAGTTGGTCCCTTGAATGGTAGGAGGTAGAGGCACGTTCCGACAGGGATCTAGCCAAGTTTCTCTTGTAAGGATGGGGTTTCACAAGCTAACAAGGCTAGTTTAAAAAACTCATTTCTGTGAAAATACCACTTAAATTTTGCTTCTAGAATCAACATGGCAAGGAAGATTTTCTCACACCCTCTGGCAGCTTCCAGAGGAAAAGTTCAGAGGCTTATCATTTCATCAGTTGCCACCAGTTCAAAGGAGAATTTTGTCATTTCATGTTTTCAAGGCATTTCAGTGGGCTGTCTGTGTGGGAGCAGCAGCTGACGTCAAGGAAGACTGTCATTTAGCAACAGGTATATGGAGGAAAACAGACCTCTTCTACATCTCCAAACATGGAAAACACCTAGGAGAGCTTCAGGATCTTTCCAGGCATTATCTCACATCTTTAGGAAAAAACAGCATAACTGGACTACTAACTTTGAACATCATTATGGACTCTCTGTACAGACAGTAATTAATACACACAGAGTGAGGCTCTTCCAGAGGGTGATTTGGCTTTTGGTGACCTGAATAGCTTTACTGCCAGTGCCAAGATCTCAAAATTCATCAGTTCATTCTCTCTCAAGATTTTCTGGCTTCAGATTATTTGGATGTCTGTATGCAGGTGTCTGTATAAACCATTATATGCACCAAAACGTTGCCATTAGATTGGGAATTTCAGGGTTGGATTCACCTTTGCATCAAGTTACACTAATACTCCTTCTAAGGCCCAGTTCTTGATGTGCCTTAGAGCTCATCAGAAATCCTTGCAGTTCTTTAACAACAAAGCTTCCTAAGGTGTCCTACAGCACTTGCTCTGGGGGTGGCTTAAGCTGCAGTACCCCTTTATCAGGAGTGAACAGCTTTTTCTTAGCATTACTGAGTCTGAGCAGACCACAGTGTGCACTGCAGTGACAGCAGCATCTTGTCAATCCTAGAGATGCTGTGTCAACAACTCGGCTTGCTCTAGTCATGGGAAGAAGTCCCCAAAAGGCTGCTGGAGAAGCGCTGGTGCATGTGCTGGCCTTACAGTCGCTGCTATCTGCACAGATTTAATGGAGCTTCTTCAGCCTGCATTACAACTCATATGAATGCAGTCCAGTCTTAAGGGACTGACCAACAGAACACTTCTGTGCAGCAGGAAAGAGCCATTGTCTCAACAACAGACACTGCAGCAGGAGAAGATGGAGCTTTCCGCTGGTTAGATAAATATAGCTAAGAAAAACTTGTCTCAGTTTCAGCACAAATACTATATGTTGGCCAAAGAGGCTTTTCTCTGAGGGGAGAATTTCTCTCCTCCCAGTGCCTTGTGTTTATAATCCTCTGGGTTTTGACACTACTCTGCACAGAGTCCAGCTCAGCCCACCTCCCCTTCCCCACAAGCTCCAAGGAGGCATCACACAAGAGCAGGCACGGTGGGACCATTAAACTGATTGCCACAAGCAGCCCCAACAGGGAATTGTTCCTCTTGGTTTCAGAGCAGAAAGGATGGAGTTCTCCAGCTATTTAAGTCCTTTTCTGAAAACTCATCGCAGGTGGTCCAAGACCAAAGCCTGTCATCTCCTGTTACCCTAAAGGAGAAGGAGAAGGGTGACTATTTGCTAAGGACATGAGGTAGCCAGGACACACGTTTTAGTCTGCCACAGAAGGGAGAGGAGACGAGAGCTTGTTTTCTTTTATTTTTAGTGGCACAGCATCAGACTGCAAGGCAAACTGCCTAACGCTTTCAGGAGCAATGTAATAGCTGACCTTTCATGCTAGTTCCCATGGGTACTTTGAAAGACTCTTTCTAGAAATAAGTCACACATGTCTACTGAATAAAATCAAGGAAAATAAAACCATGTTCTTTCACTTTTCTAGGAAGCACATTTCTTCAGTATCTCAGAAAAGTCTCTGAATGTTTTTTGGTAAAATGAACCTATCGAACTGCAGATTGAATCCCAGAACAATGACAAAAATTACAGAATACGACAAGAAAACTTAAACCACTGTCAAGCAACAAGTAGAGCCTTTGACAGACTGAGGTCAATACAACATTTTGAGTATCTTAATTTTGCCTGTGAGACTGACCATCATCAAACAAGGCAGCGGCTGCAAAGGCCACAGTAACACCAAGCTGCTCTCTATCATCACGGTTTCAAGGCAGCTGCATCCTGCACTTAATAATTCCCAGGGGAAATGCCTCATGAAGAGAGAATAGCACTGAACTCTGCTTCCAGCTTCATTCTCAGTATAGCTGAGAGGAGAATTTGACCTTTGGTAACTTGATTAATACCAAATTAACAGATGGGTTTGGACTTTCCTTGAGACTGTTTGCTCATCCCTGTCTCGCTGTCCTCCCTGAGACACCCAGACACCATCTCTGCATACAACGAAAGTGGGGGCAAGGGCCACAGTCTTGAGAGAGCAGTGGAGCTGCACATCCCTCCTCCTCAACCTGCCCTGACAGAGCAGCTAGTTTCAGCCTGGATGCAATGCCTTGGTGTTTTTAAGAAATGTTACTCATATTTTTGACATTTTACAAAGGTTATTCTGAAATTTCTATTAAAGCAACGTGGGAGAAGTGCCTGTGGAAAAATACAGCACTGGCACTCAGAGCCCCATTGCAAAGCACATTAAATTAAATGAAGCAGCACAAAAACTTTCTACCAAACCCCCATGATTTATCACAAGCATAACCTTCTCTTCTATATGTAATTAAAACAGACTCCAAGTAGTACAAACACAGGAGATTAAGCCCGTCTTACCTGGAATAGGTATAATGGGAATACTTTCATTGGGGACCACACGGGGGGAACTGCTGTCCTCCACATAGAAATGAGCAGTCTGAAAACACTTTCTGTTAAAGGAAAAAGAAACAATAGATTCAGGGTATGAAAAACTGCCTCTGAAAAAACAGACAAAACTTTGCTACATGTTCTGCTTCCCCATTTCTGTTCCATTTCTGCTCCATACTTTCAGATGTTATAGTTTTGAAACATCGATGCATGAAAACATATGTGCATTTTCTACAATTACAATCCTAATTCCAGATTTTGGTGTGCTCTAATTCATTGACATCTGACATCCACCCATCACAAATGCCTCTATATATTGTTGCTAAGTACTACTGAATATGAAATTACACTCATAAAAGTTAGTGGCTGTAAAACAGGTTTCAAATACATCATTCAGAAAGAAACCCTGCATACAAGAAACATATTCAGCAAACAGTTCAAGCCCAAATCCACCTAAGACACTCCCATTTCCAGGGAAAATGCACTTACTGTAAAAGTTTCTGCTGTGTAACAGCCAACAGATAGTAATACAACATCTTTAACTGCTGCATATCATGATGTTCTGCTATGAAAGGTATTCTTCAAACATTAAGTTTTTTTGTTTGTAACACCAAAGCCATATAACTCTCCTCTTGCAAACTTGTATTACATATGCTTCTACAGAAAAACGCAACAGACGCTCAGCCTGGGCCTGAGGACTCATCTCTGAAAAGGCCTATAAAGAAGAGCAGAACTTAAATGCACCTGACTCATTTTTACCTGTATTTAATGCAAAGCAGAGAGCACAAGCTGGTCATCACAGAAAAGGTACTGAGCAGAATAACATCAAGAGATCCGGGGAGACTCTGCATGGTGATGTTAACTGAGGCAGGGTTTTCCAACACCAGCGTCACTGCTCATTGCTGACTTAATGAGCTGCTTGAGGCTGGAACTGAATATTTAATGAGTCTTGCTTGGTGTGAGCAGCTATTGTGGCAGGAGAAGGGTCTGCTCTCATCTGTCGGGTGCTAAACAATAGCTTCCCATTTCAGAAAGATCCCCCTTACTGCCACCCTTCAACTGCTCCTCAACACCTGGGCAAAGTTTGTGGGCAGCCTAGTGAGCTGTGCTTTTGTCAAGATGCTGGTTCCCTTGCTCAAACCTATTTGCACGTAGTGGCTTCTGAGTTCTTGCCTTGCAGTCTGGTGCTCTGTAACTCAGGCATTGTGCTCTCCATAGAGAGCCCATCGGCAGAGCCGGCTCTGCTGACTTTGTCAAAGTAATTTGTGCTCCCTTTGTTTCCAACATCCATACATGCCAGGGAGAAAAAAAAGCCACTGAAACCCAAACCGCTCTCTTAGGTGAAACCAGAACCTAAAATAATCACAGGTCCTTGCTTTCCATGCCTCTGTACTTTCTACTGCACAGGCATGGTGCTTTATAACATAAGCACAAGCTATGGCAGCACAAGTACAACTTAAGACAATACAGAAGCAGAAGAGCGTGGATTTCACAGCATGGAGTCATTGTCTGGGAGCAACTTTCTATTTTCAGGCATGATGTCTTGCATTGTGTTGAAGTTATTTATTTAGTGAGTATACTTTTTTTAGGAGACACCATAAGGTGAATTCACACATGAGGATGCAAGATGTTCAATAGTCTCACAGCATTTAAAAACATCAGTTGAACTCCCCCCGCCCCACCACTTGCTCCGTTCTCATTTTTTTTTGGCAGCCTTTATTTTGGACAGTGCACACCCTGGGGGCACACAGCAGAATAAATCAGTCACACATAAAGAAGAAACTATGAATATGAAACAGGCAAAATGTTCCTGATTTTGATGTATTTGGGGCTCTTTCCCTTGAGTCAATACTACAGAAATCCTTGAACGGCTTCTCCTGGTAATGAAGGCCTTAAAAAGCTGTTTGATAAAAAACAGACCTTTATAGAGGGATCTACAGGACTTTTTTTAAGTTAATGATATCAGGGCAAAGCAATTATTTTCTGTTCATTTGTTATTTTTACTCTGAGAGGCTCTGATAGGCATACACATATACACAGCCCTAAGACGGCTTTTTCTTAATAGCCTCAAAACGTGTAATTGTGTCAGATAAGCATGTTGTGCAATATTTTAAGGCCCGCGATGGTGATAGCTGAATACCCAGCCCAGCACAACTGCTGAGCATAATGTTGGAATAACAATGTATTAAATGAATATTTCACATAGTAAAGTTTGCTACAATCATTAATGTCATTAAAAATTCTGTGTTTTAGTCCTGGAAGACTTTCTGTAGCTGTTTTGCAAAGGCAGTCATCGTGGAATTTGACTAAAGGTTTTCTCAAGTCACAAACATCATAGTAAAATATCTTATGTACATATCTACATAATGCAGCATGCTCATTACTCACAGTACTGGATACTGGCACATTAGGTGAAGGCATGCCTCTCAAACTGGGTTTTTTCCCAGTTGCTTGTAATTGCTGTAAATATTCCAAGTTTAGCCTCTCCAGCTGAGCTCACTACGCACAGGGCATCGCATCCTGTCCTGGTGACTCCTTCCATCTCTCAGGGGCTATGCAGGCTCAAACTTGCGAACAGGATGAAGTGGATCGAGCCTTGAAAGACCTTTTACATATTTAACAAACTTGCTGGATGAATTTTCCAGCGAGTTCTGCTTACTGGGTCTGTTCCTTACTCTTGCACCTCTCCTCCGTGCAGCACCAGGAGGGAGCACATGCCTCGGGGTGCCAGGCAGATGACTCCAGTTTGGATAATGTCCATTTTTCCTGAGTGAGGAAACATCAGGACCTAAAAAGTGCCTTTTGCAAACTCATGTCTAGTTCATAGTAACAAATACTGGTATTTGGCACCAAGGCTACTGAGAGGCATTTCAGAGAGTTCAGCACCTGCCTCCTCCCCCAGTTTAGGGTGCTCCTTTCTATCCCTTGGCATTTCCTCTACCCATTACCTTTCCCTCCAGATACAAACCTTAAGCGGCAGCAGTTGCTAAGGCTACAAGAGGCTGCAGTAAATCTGTGTGTGTATATGGGGAGGGCTGGATAAATGAAAAGGATGAGAACAGGAAATTGCTTGTTTCAAACGACTGGAGACACAGCCGTGGAGAGAAGGGGGAGTGAATGCAGGCCTAGACAAGGTCCAAATCTATACCTATTTTTACATGAGCACTTCAGTTTGTAACTTTTAACCCCAGATGTTTGCCCACTTGCGCAGTCAGCAGAAAAATGTACCAGATTTTTTTTCCTAATAGAAGCAGTCCTTAGTGATTGAGCAACTGGGATTTGTCATGGCATAAATGGTTATTAAAATCTTAACAACTGAATGCTAATTTTAGAATACTTCTTGGTTTTCTGCAGCAGTGGTCGAGGAAAAGCAAATCACAACCTTCATTTCATTTCCAAAAGATTTTGGGGAGTGCACATCTTTTCTGTGAAATACTAAAGAGTCTGTTGTCCCTGAAATATGCCTGTGAGCAGTGAAGCACACCGTTTTCTCTAGCCCCATATGGTTTTTTGGCTCCCTTTCCCTGGGGTACAATAACTGCGAGATTGTGGTGATCAGACACGCAGTTGTCACATATGGACCCAAATGCAGAAAGTAAAACACTGCAAGATTAGCACCTCCCCAGAGAAGGAGCAGAGGCAGGGTCTGGAACACAAAGACAATGTAAGGGAGAGCATCCCCTGCACAGAATCTTTGTGCAGAGATACTGGCTGTGAGTTACTAATGCAAACTAACAGGATGTAAAGTCCAGAGCAGCAGCACTTTGTTACCAAGCTGAAAGCATAAAGGTATGCCCAAAGATGGTCCTGATTAGCTTGTTACATCTCTGCTGAGCAAAATACCAGATTAGCTTCTGTACAAGAGGAGATGCCTTGTAAGATTTCAGCACTCAAAACAGGTTTCCTTGGTTATTAGTTACTAAAGCTCAAGCAGTTTCTCCTTTATAGTCATCTAAAAGCAAGAGGGAGAACTAGATCACATAATGGCCTGAAAGCATGGATGCATTTTATTCCTGCATAGAAGACAGTGTTTGGTTAATACTGCCTCCAATGCAAACACACAGCGCGTGCCGCAGCTGATGGGAGTGCTGGGAATTGCTCCGAGGGCAGTGTCTGGCCTTTGCTCCTCCATCCTGGGTCTAGTGCAGGCAACATCCCCTGATCTGCGATGACAGGCGGGGGATCTGCGTGCTCCGGAGCAGCTGAGGCAGGGAGAGGAGGAGCAAGGGATTGTTGCAGAAGGGCAAGCGAGGGCCTCTGCAGTGGCCAGCTGGAACCACCAGGACAGTGGCTGAACACAGGAAAAATCAAAGGGGAACGCTTCACGTTCAGGGGACACCCAAGAGCCATGGGCTGCCTCACACGCTGAAGTGACCAGCACATTCATTGCTCCTTGTTCACTAGGGATCCTCTCCTTCTTCCAGGTGTTTATGTTGACTGGAGCAGTGTGTATTCCCTCTTAAAGGCCAGCCAGATTTATACTCCTTTATTTCTGTAATAGCATCTAGGAGCTCTAGGCTCCTGGTTTCTTGCAACTACTCTCTTCTTGGGTCATTACCTCCTAAAGCATGACCAATTCAGGGGCAGATGGCTTGAAGGGGTCCTGGAGGCCTATTCACTACTGTCAGAGCAGGGCAAACCTTGTCCTTCAGGTACCCTTCCTCCAGAAACAGCCTCCCACAGACCGAACCTCTGCAGAAGGTACATTTATTAACAAAGGGACCAGCAGTCCCTGCAGCCACCCTACTTTCACACAGTCCTTAGGCGGTGGGGAGAACAGGCAAAATCAAATCTATACAGGACCTCTAAACCAGGCTGGACAGGACATGGCTTAGTCTTTATCAAATGCAACCTGGATACAGGCATTCACTCACCATGCTCCTCTATCACGGGGGTGTCTGCAAGGAACTCCCAAACAAAGATGCAAAGACAGGAAACGATCCCCTTTCACTACCTCTGTACATTCATTCTCACTTTCAATAGAAGAAAAGCTGCTTCAGATTCTCGTTGAACTGCTTTGCATGTTTTCCAGGAGACACAATTAAGATTGGTTTCTGCTGGCACCAAAACCAAAGTATATATGCAGTCAAGTGTACTAGTAACACATGGCTCCGCACTTTAAACTAGCTTCACTATTCCTTGGCAAGCATTTGTCACTGTCAGAATTGGCAATGACTCCTCAGAAAAGAGCACAGACTATGGAACAACAGAAGTGCTGCAAATCATGACCATGTCACCAGCAGAGCAGTGGATGGGAGCCTGGACAACAGCTGTCTGCAGTCTGCACTGCTCTAGCTGGGGTCATCAGTCACTGATTTTTATGAGCAATAAAACTGACTCAAGCGTTAAGAAGAAAAATAGGAAAGAAAACTACACGAAAAAAGCTGATCTTATGAATATGAATAAGTGACCAGCATGGAGCAGTGATATTACGTTCATTGTATCAGAGGGGCATCTGCATTTACTCTTTTTTTGGCCAGGAAATGGCTTATACTGCCCCAATTTTCTGCAATTATTTCCCTTCCCAGGTTTTAACATTTAATGGTCAGAATTCAAAAGCCAAGTTATAAAAGAACCTCTGCCATGCTGGAGCAGTAAGGCAGTGAATACTGAACTGGAGCTACTGGGGGATAGACAAAGCAGGAATGCATAAAACCCAGAAGAATAAAGGAAAGCTGAAAAAGGAGGAAAATTTCCCTACAATAAAGCTGATTTTGCTGCAGATTCCTCCTGAAGGTGATTCGCTTTCTCCCCACAAAGCAATTTCTGCCTTTAATCTTCTTGAGCAGTGTAAAGCATCACACAGATATGGTAACTGAAGAGGTCTACATGCTACATTGGTAGGTTTCAGAAGTGCATGGCATACCAAGTCCTTGGCATCTTTTTCTGGACAGAAGGGTGAAAAGTAGATTGCCTCTTTCAAGGGACTTCCTCTGGGTAAGGGGAAGTGTTTTTTCACATCAGCGAATTGTGGTTTGGAACCACAAAAAGTTCCAAATGCTAATCACCGGTCCAACCCCACATTCTGCAGTAACATAGGATAATAAGGACAGGAAAAAGGCTGGGAAAAGGCAGATGGGAAAAAAAAATGAAGGTGGACAAAATTTTGAGACAGTATTTGTGCTGAAGAACACACCACTAGTAAAACTGTCCATCTGAAAAACTAATCTGCAAACAAGACTAGGGATTTCTGACACAGAACGACAGCTAATTTAATATTTATGGTCTAAATTTGCCAGCTGACTACACAGCTCTCCACAAAATTAAAAATCCTCTTCTCCCGATCCTTTGAGATCCTATCCTGCACCAGAGCCCAGACACCCATTTACATCACATACGGTATTGAACTCAGGCATTATACAAGACATAATAATTTTTGGAAGGGTATTCAAATAATTAAACAGTTAAGAAATTACAACACACCCCCAGATGAGCTGCCTTCAAGTCCTCCCCCTTCATCAGCAGTGAGACCAGAGAGCACTCAGATGGCCAGTGCAGAAATACACTTAGAAAGCTCTTTAATTGCAAATCATAAGTGGATAAGTCTTAGTTTAACTCAGCACAAACACTTTCCACGCTTCCTTGTTCCATCTTCCTGGTGTCCCTGGAGAACAGTGAAGGTGATGGTGAAACCTTATTTGTGATGACACTTGTCCCTGTGACACTTGGTAGCTAATTACTCTCCTGGTGACCTCTGACAGGGCTAGAGGCACCAGACCTTCCCCTCCTGCTTTAATCAATACTCACAACAGCTGTCTTGGATACACTCAGCAATTTTACAGATGACTGAATGGGTTTACTCATCAGTATTTTCTCCTGCAAGAGAACAAGCTCCCTGGTTATATGCATTACCACTCTAAACTTCAATGTCTTCAGGCAAAAATAGGGTAGACAAACCTATAGGTGGTATCTTAAAATGGTTTAAAAATTAGGCACAGTTTTAAAAATCAAAGGGAAGACTGACATGTTCATTTTCTTCTCCCTGAGCCAACTCTTTATGTAATGCAACATTCATAACAAAGGCTAGAAAATCACAGAGGAAAACAAAGATATGCCTTTTCCAATCAAATAATACCTTAGGCAGTTCCTGTAAAATGTGTATTTCCAATGCCCTAAACATCTTGTAATATTAAAAAGGAACCTTAAAACTTTCTCAGAGAAGGAAGCTGGATTTAAGCAAGTGAAGAGTTGTACTGTAATCATGAGAGCTACAGCAATCAATGAAGATTGCCTCTTACTAGAGAGGAGCTTTTAGTAGCACCTCCAAGATCTCAAAGTTGGGCATGCTTGATATTATCATTTCAGGACACGAATTCCCTTTGGGATGATGTACCTTAAGAAAGGAAAGACAAAAAAACCAGGGTGGCACACTGGGAAGTTAAAATACAGGTAATTTTAAACACAAAATGTGATTCATCTGGATTGGAAATAGTGCTACAGGAAAACCACAAGAGAGGTAATTCAGCCTAGGAGGGGACAGCAGAAACAGAGAGACGGCAGCCTCTCTTTGGAATATTCACCTGAATGTTCCTAATTACTCCCATCTAATTACTCTCCAAATGGAAGAGCTCTGTTCTTTCCTTTGCAAAAAATATTCTTTCCTTCCTCCACATTATCAGGACATTGAATTGACAGATGTTTTAGGTATCCCAAGCTGCAGCCCAGGATATCAGATGAACACAAAAATCTGCTAAAAATTTAGGCACAGCTTTTTCCTCTTTTTTGATGGCCCTGTCCATCTTCAGGCAGAAATGCCAGTTGGAATGAAATGCTCAATGGGAAGCTCCATCTTTCTCAACACACACATCCACGTGCACCTGGACTAAAGCTGCATGGGAGAACTAGGAAGATTTCCCAACACTGCTGGACATAATTCATGTTTAGCTTATTTGGGGCCAAGATAAAATATTAAAAGTGTGATTATTTCCTTTCTCTCCTAATCACTGTGTATTTGGAGGGCAGGCTTTCTTCACTGGCCACTTCAACAAGAAACAGCTACTTACAAATTTTTATGGTATCTCTGCTAACTGTTTAAAACACAATTAGAAATGGCATCACACCTTTAGAAGCACAGCACAAACAAAAAGAAAAGAGCAGCTGGCACCAGGAGCAGAGAAGCAAATCATTTAGTACCTGGTAGATAATGAGAACACTGAAAATACACTACTTAATGCTAGTGCTCTGACAGGGCTATGTACATCACCTCATCACGCTAATACAGACAGACCGGGTGGCAGCCAGCTGGTCCTTCCTCCCCACCCATTTCCCTGAAAGCAAAGATTTGTAAGCCGCCAAATAATAAACCTGGACAGAAGTCTTGAGGATCATTAATCTCGCTATCAATCAACCCATTTGGAGATTTGCTTCTTGCTGTCGCTGATCTGCTAATCTGGGACTGACTCGAGAGCTCTGGGGAAGCCTGGAGTATACGTGTCTGAGGAATTGCTTTAATGAGTTTCTTGCATTCAAAGGTTAACAAATGTGACAAGGAAACACAAATATCGGGACAATGAACTGCCATCCACTGAACCAAACCACAGAGAAATAGCGTGCTGTGTATTCTGCTGTGGTACATGGAATACAACTCTAACTAGCTCTGGAAAAACCCCCGAGTCAGATGCCAGGAAATGTGCAGGCACTACTTACCTGCTGGGATAACTACCCTGGGTGCAGCTCTGCACTAACAGAGCTGTCCTGCACAAAAATGAGTTGTATTTGCTGAACTGATGCCCTGGTTAAATCGGGCAGTCAGTGCGGTGTGAGCAAATCCACTGGGCTCCCTTTGCCAGATCCCACAGACCCATGGCAATTAATGTATCACAACAAAAAGCCCCCGCATCAGTGGGACCCTTCCAGTAGCATCTGCATTAAACTGCTACATTTTCTGTGAGAATGTTTCTAAAAAATAAATAGCATCAACAACAACAATATAAGAAAATCCCAAGATAATTAAATGACAAGAAAAATCTTATTAATACCAAAAAAGCAAATAGGAGCATTAAACATACATAGGAATAGTAAAGAAGTGCAGAAAATAAAACAATGTATATTTTAAACTACCATCTCCACAGACCAAATAAGCCATAAGAAAAAACCTAGAAATATTATAAGCAAGTAATGGAGGTACCATGAGGCAGAGGGGACTAGAGGGATGATCCTGACAGTGGGTGAAATGAAGTGAGGAAGAGTTCCCTTCTCACAATATTTATTAAGAAAAGAACATCTTTGAAGTTTCAGGCCTATAACTTATTCAAGGCTTCTTGAATTGTAGTGCCAAGGAAATACACATTTCTTACACAAAAAGGATTCCAAGTATGAGGCATATCAGAAAAATTACCACAATGTCTATTAGCAGGGACCCAATTATGTAAAAGAGTCAAGAATTGAAAAATCATAAATAACAGATGTAGAAGAGATTTTGCTTTTAAAAATTATTGAAATTATTTTTAAAATTAAAACCAGAAAACTGCTTTCATCCTCATGACAAACTCTTTTTCAGTAAGCATGTGCTCTGGCAAAAAATCCCATTGCTTTCCTGTTGTTTTAATCAACGTGTAGAAACAGCTAAAATCACAGGAGCAGAACATTTTGATTTAAGATAAAAGTTTACTGCTGATAAGCAAAAGAGGAGAAACCAGTACTAACCTATGTTAATTATTAGAGCCCTTAACACCAGATACAGTTTAATATATTTTCTATTTATGGACCATTCTCTTTATTTGCACTATTTCTAAATCTTCAATCTACCTTTTATTAACCTCTTTATAACCTTTCAGTGTAGATTGTAAATGATAAATGTGGAACTGGGGAAAAGGAGAAAAAAGCCCACAAGAACTGCAGTTCACTTCCTAGGAAGAACCTATGAATGCTTCTTAATGTATGAAGAAACGTGCCTGGATCCACCAGGCACTTGCTCAGAGGCAGACACGTAATTAAACACAAGCTCTTGGCTCTGCATTTCCTTTTCTTGAAGCTCATGAAGGGATGTGACTGCACGGGCACACACGCTGTCCTTGAGGAAGGTAGATGTCTTCTCCTGGGTGAACTGTTCAGCCCTGACACCTCTAGCAGGTCAGATCCGTTTCCCTCCTGCTGTGTTCATGCAGCTCATTTCCACGTCTGGATGCCGTCTGTGGTGGTGCTTTGGCTGCCGTCAGGGCAGCAATGGGACGGTGAGCTTGGCAGCACCAGAGGCAGCAGCCACCACCATGGCCAGGTGTGCAGGCAGAAGGAAGCCCAGTGGGGCCTGAGGTCCTGCACTTAGACCCACCCCAAGTATTTCCGTCTCTGTGCATAGGTGGGAGCGGTAGTAACAAGTTCCTGTTTTATTCTAGTGCTTTAATTCAAGGAGTTTTGTGAGCTAAAAATGTTTAAAATGCAGACTAAACAGCAGAGTATTTTGCCACTATTTCTGGTAGTTTTGTCCCAGACATTTGGTTTCAGATCTGTGATTTCCTGTCGAGAACACACAAGTGTGAAATACTTGTTGATCCGTTTATTCATTTGCCTCCTGGCTGATCGTAGCCATTTTGACAGAATGGATAAATTGACTTGCTCCTTGTTGGTTTTTTTTTCCACATGCTTCTCCATCAGCCTGGAAGCACTGCCCCAGCTATCACTCCTACACCCCCACTTTGCATCCTGCACCCTCCTCCTAGAGGCTTGCTAAGCTAATTTCACACAATATCCAGGTTGTCTGAAATGCAACAAACAAATTCTTGTTATAGCAGCTTCTGCAACTCCATCTGCCAGATGAAAACAATACATAATATTTAGAGAAATTATTTTTTATCAATTCAAACCAAATGAATACTTTACATCACTCTTCATAACATGAGATATTTCTGTGACAACTGCACTCGGTTACTTGAGGCAGGATTTTAACTATTTATCTACAACACATCTCAGCAAGTCATCTATTCATCCAAGTCATGAACAAACACTGCCATTTGGAAAGGGAACAAATCTTGATATTCTCATTGAGGAAATGGCAAAGGTAACAGCTTCAAGTGATCAGGCAAAACCCTGTAACATCAGCACAAGTTTTTCAATGCAATGTAATTTCAGCAGCCTAACAAATGAGTCACTTTCCTCCGACAGACGTGTAGCAGAACACAGTGCATTTAATTGATGTGCCCTTTTATTGCAAAACACACCGTCTCCCTCCGGTTTGACTGGAGCAATGGGACGCAGCACTGCCAGGAAAAAGCTGAATAATGCAAACTTGGCACCACACAGTAACTAAATGTTGATTCATGGAAATTATGAGACATTCAAGGGGACAGGTCCCAGGCTCCAAATTATGCTCCACTCTTGTATTGCCCCTGTGTGATTATAGCAAGTTTGCTTAAAATTTCCTGCTCACTCTTCTAATTGGATTCCTGCAAAGGGCAGTTTGCTGTGCCACAAGCTTGTCACTTTATATTCTGCTTTAACTCCAAACCACTCAATTAATATTAAATTCCATTTATTATAAAAGCATTTGTTTCCACCCATACAATGCTATCAGCAGCCATCTCATTAATATTCATTTTCACAAAATAGCCCACTGATGTTAAGATCTCAGATACAGCTAGTAACTTTAAAAGGGGAAAATATGTGAAGCCCAAGAAGGTCAAAACAGAACATGACCTGTAACAGAAAACACCCAACCCATATGAATTTAACTCCTTTGCAGAAAGCTCAGTAAATATAAAAAGATTAGCAAGAGAACAATGATAATGTTAAAGTTAATCCAGTCACCAGAACAAAATGAGGAGTGAGGGTGCCAATACATCTCTCTCTGGTGTGGGGAGTTGCTGTATCTGGCCCACCAAGGCAAAAAATGCTGCAAGGAGGCATAGAAAGGTTAATGCTCATCTCCTGCCTTCTCTCCCCACGAGCCCAGTTGCCTATTTTCCAAGCTTATAAAAAACAAATAAAACCAAAACCAGAAAACTGAGAGTCGTGGATAACCTTAAACCCTGGCCTAAGGTTAGTTTAAAGCCCCTTTTCCCCAGCATGCTTCTCTGTGCTCATCACACAGGGAATTAGCACAGCTTGAGAGTGCAGAAGCTCCATTGGACTCCACACTCACTGTCCACAGGGTAAAGAAGGAGTGGGCTGAAGATGGTTTGTGCAAAAAAAACTGGTGTAAGGCTCAGGGATTCTCTTGCACACCTTCAGTACAAGGAACAAGAGGACATTCAAGTGCAAACTCAGATCCTATAGACAGCACTGCCACACTTCAAAATCACTAGTCTGACTAAAACACAGTCTTTCCATTTCCCCACAGGCCCAGCTGCAGCTTGGGTTATCTCAAAAGCTGGTGAAATGGGAGTGTTTCTTCTCTGCTCAGCAGTGCCCAGCTGCTTCTCATGCAGAATGCTTCTGAGAGTGAGATTACACATTCAGACATGGTGAGATGAAGCAGCCACTGAGAATGTCTATCAAATGCAGTGATTTCTTCTGTTCTGCTCTCTTATTCTGTGCAACTCAAATAAAACTATGCTGCAGGGACAACATGTAGTAGTAGTCTCCACCTATACCTTTAAACTATACAAGAGGGGACTTGTTCCACGTAGCTCTGTGACTAACAAAAATGGGGAATGTTGGACTCTAACCTTCTGCTACCACACAGAGCTAAACTAATTCCCTACAGCACATCAGTGCTGCTTTTGAAAAGGTTCAGGCCCTGCAAAAAATAGAAACTAAACTTCTGGGCCTTTAAAGATGTCAAGCATTTCCTCACAGAGATGCCATACAAATCTTTCTTCTTACCATCAGTTTTTTTAATAAACAGAGCACACATTGCAACTCCCTCTGTGGCACCTCTCAAGGCTCACCCCAACAACATAAAACCTTCCAAAGTTATCACCTTGGGTTTACCACTGGGACAACAATGCTTTTATACCTAAAATTAAAGAGATGAATTGACACAGTCTGGCAAATCAATAAGTGACAGCAGACACCTAACTCCAATACTATTTGCTGCCCCTCTTCTTCTCACAGATTGTTCCCACATTTGCTACAGGGTCTGGCTCACAAAACCAGAGAAAGGAGAACTCCTGTAGCACCGCAGCAACCTTTGTGCTTTTGCTCTCAGGGCTACTCTTCTTGCAGATTTTGAAACACAAGCATATTTTGGAAGGCAACAAAGCCAAGCCTCCAGGCTCCTGGTCTGACAGCCAAACACACTCCAGAAAGCTGCAGAGCTCACGTAGGTCCCCCATCCTTGTCTCCAATCACTGCGTTATATGGAACAGAAATTCTTCATCGTCCATTTTCTTCGAGCTGTTTGTGTGAGGACCTGAGTCGAATTACTCTTTCTCCCCCAAAGAGCTGAACTGGCATTTTTACCACCAAGACTATGGAGCAGTTGTGGAGTGCCCAAGCATTTCTGAAGAGCCATGGGGGCCTGGTGCCAGCTCCTTATTCTTAGGTGACAAACATTACCATAAGCAGAAGAAAAAGGCTTCTGCTCTCCTGACTGCAGCCAAGTGCTTCACAGGAGTTGGCTTTGCAGTGATAAATGTCACGTTTACAATGGGTTTTGCAACACGAAAGTCCATAATTTGCTTTCCAGGGACCTGTGCTTGATTATCAGGAGAGTTAGAAGCATTCACTGAAGTCTAATGAATAGAATTAACACATCATTTAAACAGGGACTAATATGTATGCAAATGAGAAAAAGTTAAAAATAAGAGTTCAAGCCATAATTTCAGAAAATGTAGACTGCATCCTTATGAAATATGAATGTTTCAATTCACCTCATATCTTTACATCTATGTTAACTGCTTTGCATGTGAACAATAGGGTGCATCAAGCCCATTTTGGTTTTTATATTTGAACTTGGACTTATAAAATGGATTATATTGAAACATGAATAATATATATGCTAATTAAAGACTGCATTTAATGACATAAATAAAGACGAAGATCAACACAGGCTAATTTCCATTTGCCAATTTCCTAATGACTGTATTTTCCTTTAGAAAGCAGAAACTTTAATTCCATAATCTCAGGAAAAAAAAAAAAGAATACTTTCTTTGCTCAAACTGTTTTAAAAAGATTTTCATCATTTTTATTCTTTAGGATTGATCTCCACAGAGATACAGTTGCTTTGTCTAGATGGATTCAGTATTAAATAGCACCCAAGTCAAATTATGGTGACTTCTGCATACAAATGGTGTAATTATTATTAGTTTGTTTCTAATAAGGAATTATTGTTGATAAATATAAGGTTTATACACCCCTCAATATCACAAACATTACAGCATGCCACCTACGCCTGTTTCAGCTTAAAAGTTGGAACTCAAATGGATTTTAATCTGTAAGTCAGTAGAGTAAAATACATGCTATTCATAGCAATAAAGGAACTGTTTTCTTTTAAACTAATAAACTCAGTGTTCTACAATAAACTGAATGAACTATTGTACTTTCAAAATTTGTAATAGCAGCACAACAGGAGCTGTGCATTCCTATGCATTGCTTTTCCCCAAATTGCACAGGTTTTAAGAACAGTAAAATGAAGTCCACCCATTTGTTATTGTTTTACTAGTCTGCTGATTCCCAGTATTTGTCCAAGCAGTGAAGACTGCTGAACTGATTTAATATTCTTACCCTGTGATTTTACACTCAGACCACATCCTGCTGTGAAATAGCTGGTGCTAATGTTAGCCCAAATGCTGCTGTGGGACTTAGGACAGCACATGGCCCTTCAATAGCTATATTTTATGGTTACAAGGAGAGAGAAAAAGTATAATTTATCTGGTAGCTGTGGTTAATTCACAGTTTCACAGCAGAGGTATACTGTTCCCTCAGGGTACATCTAGTTGTATTATAGGATATTTCATTCACAGTTTGTCCGAGACATTCCTCTAGCTCTGAACCTACCAATTTATGAGAGTGAATCCACTCTGGAGATACCTGTATACACTTTAAAATATACTCTTACATACTAAGGATATTAGAAAATTTATAAACTAGCAACAGATCAATAGAAAACATAAACTAGCAACAGAACAAATGACAACAAATTTCTTTGAGCTGAGAAGGGAAACAAAAAGAATGAAACCCTTTACTTAAGTGTTTGGTTTTTTTTTTGGTGAAGTGATTTAATTTCACAAAAAGCATTTGTGAAATTTCTCTTTTAAGATACCTCTCAGAGCTTCAAAAGTCAGAGCTCAAAAATTCCAAAGTTGTATAAAAGTTTCCTGTACAGTAGCTTACAAAGGACCCAATAGGTGTTTAGGAGAAGCCAATAGTACCTGGCATCCTCTGCCTCTGTAGTTATGAGAAAAGCCACACTCCTCATGGCATACTATTTCTCAGCACCTTCTCTTCTTAATGGAGCTTAATTAGAAAATGTTGATATTTAAAAAATATTTGTTCAAACTTATGCATTATAAGCCACTGCCTTTAATCCAGTAACTGCACAGACAAAATCTTGCTCTTTTTTTCCAGATCTCACCACTACACCAGCACTGGGGAAGGCATTTCCAGCAAAAAATATGCCTGCAATTAGTCCATTTAATTAGTTCCCCAGAAACAAAACATAAAGATCGATTGCAGCTGTGCTGCAGATCCCTCCTTGCCTGACCTCACCTGCCCCTGCCTGTTCTCCTTTGCTCTCTCTCTGCAGAAGAAAGTATTTCTGGAAATGTTGGGGAAATTTTGCTACACCTCTAAACAAAGCGCTGAGGAAGGGTGTCAGCAGCAGTTTTCCAACTTGCTGCCAAGACTTTTGCATAAACTCCTACCCCTTAGGGTTGGGCCTGTGAGCAAAGCAGAGCATCAATGTGTCAGCTCTTATGGGACACGTCATTAAAAAAATTAAAAATAAAAAGTGTACTTTTCGGTTTGGGGAGTTTTCAAGGTCACTAAGATGGTATTTTGAATTCTAGTCTTCCACACCTGAAGCACACATTCTGTTGTTTGACTCATGATTGCATGCTTGACATTATGTTTTAAAATAAAGGTGATGCTGATCTGGGCTCCCACTGAGTTCAGTGGCTGCATCCATAACAGTGCCGGCAGAAATATGTTCACACCACTGACCCACGTGCTGCAAACACTTTCAGAGTAAGAGTTCTCATTTAAAGGCACTGTTAAAATCATCACAATCCAGCACGCACCAGGATTGGCAGTGCTGGGACGGGTGGTTTCACAGCTGTGAAATTTTGGTTCTTCAATCAATCAATCAATCATCACTCCCTATCTTCTGTGCATGAAAATACTTCCATACAACAGTCTCTCCAGGGGTGTCTCGGTTCAGCCACCCTGGGTGTTTGCTCACAGGGTGTTTGCCCTTGGCACCAGGGGTGGCCACCATGCTGGCCAAGGGGGCAGCATTGACACAAGCAGTCTGGATGGTGCCTTAGCTAACACACAACAAACTGCAGCTACACCAACCCCTTCTCCGTTTTGTTTTTAAACCTCAAATCATTGTGGTGCTCTTAACTCTCCCCTACTTTTAGGCTCCCTGCTGTAGGGGAACAGATGGAATAAAACTCCAAACAGATTTTTTTCCACCAACCTGTGGGTCTCCTGACACAGTCATCCTCTGCAAGCTGCCTTTGCAGTTTCTTTCCTGCCCATTTGTATCTTCCTTTCAGTCCCTCCAAAGCTAGCACCCTCCCTCGCTCCTCCCCGCAAATCTTAGATGTGCTCTTTTATCCGCTTCACATTATCCCCTTTAAACATGACGCATTTAAACTGTGTCTTTCAAATGCTTTTTCAGGCTTTCAAATCCTTTACAGGACAATTTATCACACTACACCATCTCTCCTCTTTTCCCACACTTGCACGTGTGCTTTAAAGCTCTCAGAGCTGTGGAGAATTGGCCTGGAAGCTCCTGTGCAGGATCACATTCCTGTGGTGCTCCTGACTGGAGCTGCTTAACCTTGCTTTGGAAACTAGAAATGATGGAAATTCTATAGGCCACTACTTTATTGTCTTTCCTATCATGAAGATATTTCTAATGTCCAACCTAAATTTCCCTCTTGCTGCAGTTTAAGCCACAGGCCCCTCATCCCCAGTACAATGGGTGCATGAGGTCATGTATTCCTTACAGACCCCTTTCACATACTAGAGCACTTGCTTGCCCTCTGCTAACAGCCCTGCCTGCCCACCTGATGCTCTATAATTAGAATTAAAAGTACTATTTTCTGAGCTTTGTCAATATCCTGATAGTTCTGGAAATCACCACTGATCTGCATTTAAGCTTCTCCAAGTTCTTTCCTTTCCCACGACAAAGTATGTTGGTTTGTAAAGCGGCAGCTCACTAGTGGCCTCACCAGAGAGGAAATGGGAAGCTTGCAGAATTCTGGTTTGCGATAAAAGTAAAACTAGTGTTAATTAAAAAAGAGTAAAAGTAACAGGCATATAATGAGAGAACATGCCCCTTTCCACAGTCAAGCTCTTAACAGATCATCCAGCATGCTTAAAAAGCAACTTTCCATCTGCAAATCTGTCTCTCTCTCTTTTTTGTCTAATGAGCATGAGTTAGTCTGTTCAAAAGCCCAAATGGGCATCTCGGGGCCAATTCAGCAGCAGGGGGTCTGTTACTATAACAACTGACAACTCCTGTGATTTCTGAAAGGCCCCGAAGTGGCCATTTGGGAAATGGTTATCGAGCAAGAAGTCAGGAAGGGATAGCTGCAGGTGCAGGTCCTGGGCTCCGCTGCCTCAGCCCTTCCAGCACGGAGCCAGCCGCATGTCCCACCACCTTTGGGAAGAGCCAGGCTCTGCTCCCTGCAAGAGGGGATGATAAAATCCCACAAGCCGACAACAGTGGTTCACTACGGTTTGGTCTTAGCGGATCTACCTGTGGGCTCTCCCCCTTGCCCCAGGCTGTGTGCTGCTGGATGAAAGAGGAGAGATGCTGTCAGAGTTTTCATATTGATTTTCCTCGTAATTGAAGGATGATGAGCGCTCAAAGTACGATACCAACAGATAGAACAAGCGACTGGCAGCTGCCCTAAGCTTCAGACTTGAAAGAGAGCTGCCTGAGTCAGCACAAAGGGTGAGTTCGGTTCCCTGTGTGGATTAAGAGGGAGCTGATCACAGGCCTGCTCTCTTTTAATGAAAACGAGCAGCACTTTGAGATACAGAACACAAAAGGGTCCAAGATTCAGCACCTTTACCTCCGGCACTGTCAAAATCACATACAACCTAGATCTTCTGCAATAAGAGCTGAAGTGCTTTTCCTGCATTGCCGGGGTTGACACAGGGAGATCAGAGGACTCTGAATCAGGCTGGGCTGCATTCCCCTTGCCGGGCAGTGATCTGCCCAGTCTCCATCCCTCCAAGGCTGTTTGTCATTATGTGAGACTAGACGTGGCCAAACAAAGAAAAACGAAGGCATGCCCTGTTCAATAAGAGCAGGGCACATCTAGGCACTACAAAAGACATGGAACCTGGAAGAAGTTTCAGGTATGCCACTCACCTGCACGTTTCCCCTTGTGTCCCTGCCTGTTGCCTGTCTCCAGTTTAGGAAGTCTCTTGCCCTTGTCAGCTAATTCTCCTCCCTGCCTGTGCTGACACGAGTTGTGCTCTGGGGCACTGCCATCCCTAAGCAGAGCACAAGTGCCTGGACGTGATCCTCAGGCATCACTGAGGGCAGTGTCAGAGTGACCATCCCCATCCATCCTCCTCATTCCTGCCTCGCACTGGTCCCTCAGTTATGCTGGTACAGCTCTGTCTGGTTACTACATGAACCAGACTGGGAGCTAATCTGGTTTAAATCAGGACACGAAAGCCCCTCTCTTCTTTTTTTTTTCCTACCATGGATTATTTTGCAATCCAGCTCCTCACATGGTTGTACAAACATTTGCATTGGGGTCACAGAGGGCAGAGCAAGGGCAGGAACAGAGGACGCCACATGAACTGCTGCTGCTGAAATAAATACTCATGCAACTGCACCCGAGGCATTCTTAAAATTAACACCCAGGGTCTCAGAAAGTGTTACCACCTAGCATCCTCCATGAGTGAGAAAATGAGCAGAATCACAGATATTTCAGAGTAAGCTGAAAGGAGCTTTTATCACTGTAAGCAAACAATTTTACAATCGTCTGTAAATTTGCAATGTTCCTTTTCCAATCAGTACAGTAGATGAACAACACATTGTGTACTCATAAAATAAAACCTAGAGGTAGGTACAAATTACAATTTCAGCACTTTTTACAACCTGCTACAGGCAGAAGTTACACCCCCGCCCCAATTAAGGTTCACCACTGTCTTAGCCAAGGAGCCCTTCAAGCTCCCCGGAATTTAACACCAAAAGGCAGTTTTCCGAAGCGTGGTTATTAGATATGGTAAACACAAGGGTTCTTGGGCTCATGTGTCAGCTTTCATTTCTGTATTACAGGTTGATTTACAAATATGGCTGACCAACCTTCTCCAGTGCTGTTTCACCAGTGTCAGAACTCAGATGCTGAAATATTGAACACCTGAGTTTGCTCCCAGTGAGGTCTTTGCCACCGAGTTCAACAACAATACTCTCCACCCGTAAGTGACTTGGCCCCAGGTCACATAGAAAATCAATGACTGAGTCAGAAAAAGAACCTGCATCTCCTGGTGCTCAGTGTAATTTCTTCTGCACAGAAAGGCACTGCCAGAGAAGCACAAGGCTCCGTCACAGGATGTGTCCCAAGGATTCTGTTCAATTTGACAGGATGCTTAACGAAAACCTAAGAAAACTCTTAGTGTCTACTAAATTCCATAGGGTTTTGCCTAAGGAAAATTAAAGACATCTTTTTCCCAAGCTGTCTCATATGCACGCATGACTATAAAACAAGCAACGCAAGCTTGCTTGCTCTTTGAAAGGCAGCAGCTGTGTTGTTCCAAAAATCCCTCCTGAATGTAAACATATTAGCACTGTATAAACAGCTTGATTTAATAAGAAATGCAATACAATATTCCCGCTTTGTCTTTAGGATCACAATGTTGATGGTGGCAATAATTCAAGGTGAATTATGGTATCTGTTTGAAAGAAAGAAAAAGAAAACTCTCCAGCTAAAGTCATGAATTAATTTCTTCCTCTTAGCTGAAAATGAGAAATGGCTATAATTTAGTTCCCATTTAAAAGTTGCTGTTGGCTAAACTCTAAAATCTTAATTGCTTCTTAATATTCTGCGCTTATTTTTTTCCCTTTGAAACCATATTCTATAGGACTGTAGAGTTTAGATTAAAAATCAGAATGGAAAACAAGCAGTGGAAGGTCATCACTCCCTCCTAAAATATGGCTTTTTCCCCCCCAAATGATAGAACTTATTGTGTATCAAAGTATTTCAGTTGATTTCCCAACTCTAGTCACCCTCCTGCACCTCTGTGAAAGAGAAAGTGACACTGACCCTCGGTTTACTCCTGAGTGTCAATACTCAGGACTTGTTCAATTTGCAACTGAATGTAGTGGAAATCATAGAAAAGACATGTTTCAAGCCATATTACAGCTCAGCATACTATAGGAACTCGCCTTGTTGCAAAAAACTGAAGTCACACTCAATCCCTAAATAGTTTGGAGGTCACTACCAAACACGCTCTGCAGTTCTCGGAGCTTGCAGAAAAGGCTGTGAGAGTAACAGTGGCAAAGACTTAAGACAACCCAAGTCAAATTTTAAACTAACCTTGAAGATCTGCAGAAGGATCTCATGATAGTGAGTCTGGATATAAAATCACAGATGCAAAACAAATGCCCAGAAATGCAAAAATAATGTACTTGGGAAACTGTACCTCACAATGCCCACGTTTCAACAGGCTCTAGACGACCTAGCAGTGCTCTAGTGAAGATCCTAAAATCTCAGTGAACATTTCTCAGAAATACTCTGGTTATTCCTGCAGCACACAATTTCAGGAACCAGTATGTAAGGAAAGGAAGCATAAAAAGAAGTACCATTGTGCCACTGCAGAAGCGAATGCTGAATCCATATGGTGACTAAAACAAGTATCTGTTCTCCTCATCTTTTCTGTCTGCTAAGACTCAAATTCTCAACTCCATGCTACACGTAGACAGTTTCAAGCACTAGAGGTCCTGGGAGCAGCAGTCTCCTTCATCATGCCCGTGACAGCTCAAGGATCAGCCAGGCCAGCTTTCCCTCAAGAGCAATCAAAGATGCACAGAACAAACTGAAACTACGGCCGTCATTGTCCCTCCTGCCCAGGGAGCCCAAGTGCCAGCTGGTCCAAGCGGATGTCATGGCTCCTGGTCGCCCCGTGACTGTGCTCTCCTCATTTCTCTGGGATAAAAGGCAGTGCAATTTTTGCAGCTTCATTATGCTGACCTAGTTTATTTTGCACTCTGCCAAGTTAAAATCACACAGCCCTCTTTGCGCAGCAGTGCCATTAAAAGTACAGAATTCAGGAAACTTTAGTAGAAAGGTAATTCAGAGCTGCTGCTTGCCTGCAAGTTCCCATCCCTTTTCATTACTGAGATGGCCACCCTGTGAAAAAGCTGGAATTGACCCTCTCTCTTCAACATCAGTCATATTCTTTCACCATTTGTCCAAGATCCACATGGAAAAGGAACTGAGAACAGCAAATTACCTCTGCAAATAAGGGAGTCTCGTTCAGAAACAGCACAGATCATTTCCGAATATATTCAATTACAAGGAGTCTCTAATGAACACTGCATGGAAGCTTGACAGATAAAAAAAAGAAAAGCTTCATCAAACAATGACTGTTTCCTATCACTCTTCTCTTCAAATAAAGAAAATCAAGCTTCCTTACAGCAACTCATCCTCACAAAACTTATTCCTTTGCTGTATCATGGAATGAGCTACGAAGAGTCCAGAGATAAATGCTTTGCCAAACCTTCACAAGAAACTTCCCTAACTTCTTATTTTGGTCTCTGGATAATAGGGCACTGATGCGAGGGAAGCAAGCAGAAGGCTTCTCTCTGCTTCATTGTTCTGCTTATGTCACCTCTGGTCTCAAATAATCTAATCCCACAAATGCTCAAAAATGTGAAAGTGAAAATATCATTTGTTTTACCCTCAAAATGTATTGCCAAAGGGTAACTATGTCTCTTCTGCTTTTTCTAGTTCTCTGGGCTTTGTTTTGTAATGCTTTTTCTCACACCAAAACAAAGAATCGCTGTGCAAGAAAAGACCCTGTGGTCCAGCACGCCTGTCCCCTTGAGGGGTATCCTTTCATCAAGTGTTTCTCTGCTGTGCACTTCAATACCATGTTTCCCTTACTAAAATATCTGTCTCAAACTCGTTTTCATGCCATTTGCTTTGATGGTGTTATTTAGCAAATTATTCCATATGTTGCCCATTACATTTTAAGCTAAGTATTTCTTCCTGAAAATCCAAATCACTGTTCCTTTCAAACTTCTAAATTAGACTCTGCAGTGTTTGGGAATATCTTTTTTCCTTACTTCAAAGCACTCACAGAGATAAACGTTTTATTTCTTCCTAAGGAAGGGCAATCACACTGCAAAGGGCACACGAAATGCTGTGTTGCTGTTTCAATGACATGGTCTGCACAATGCAAAATGTTACTGTGGACAATTTGTGTTCCAGTTGCTTGTTGATTTATCCTAAAACACAGCTTTACTTTTTTAGTACACTCTCTGTTAAAAATCCTCAGAACTATGAAGGCAGACACACACTATCTTGAAACCAGTACACGTGCTCTCCAGTTGGTTTATTGTTCCTCAGTTTGTTGCTTCATATTTATCAAAAAAAATTTGACTGCTACATGACATAATTTCCATGTCTATATTAATTTTTAATCTCCACCTTTTTCAGTATTGATCTTTGGCAAAAAACCCCTTATCTACTGTTCTCAAGGGTATTAATTAGAAACTCGTAATTTTACCACAGCCACTGATGAATGTTAACTATTGATGCATATTATGAAGAGCAGATAAGAAACAATAACTGTCCATATGCAAAATAACAAACATTACTGGAAAAGTAATTTGGTTTCAGCTAAAGTCTTTGCTCATGCATCTTCCTTAATTTACATGCGTGTTTGCTATTACAAAGCAAATAATTTTATGAGGTGGATGGTTAGGAATTTTGAAGATAAAAAATATTTAACTTTAATTAACATATCTTAATTTTACTGGATCTATAATAGAAACTAATATTTACCAAAAATTAGTCCCCAACTGTTGGTCACTAAGCCAGTACATTCCAACTGTAGTATCTTTTCAGGGATGGTACTGTTACTCTTTGAGCACATTAAACACTAATTTTGCAATTATTTCCCTTGATCCATTAGTGAAATTGCAAAGAAATGGAAATGTTTTGCAAACAGTGAGAGGTACCAACATTCTTCTAGATAATGGCTGCTAGCATTGTATTTCAAAACCTTTTCTTCACAAAAGAGCACTTTGTATCATCACGAGCCAAACCTTACTAATCCCTCATTGCAGCGCTCCAGAATATACCATATCCTCCCAGGGCTTGCCTGGTGTGAATGTGACAAGTTTAGTCCTTCAAATGAAGAAAATACTTATTGAAACACAAGACAATACACTGAGATCTTCAGATCCTTTCCAATTTCAGCTTGTGTGCACATATCTGCAATTTTATTCACTGTCTTCTGCAATGATGTTAATTATTTGCAAATGTTAATAGAACGGATTTTCACAAGGCTATTGTCATCTATTTATTAATTACCTCAAATATTCTCAGCCTCAATAATTTGGCCAATTAATTGTCAGTGAAATGGGTGTACTGAAAAATGGCCTGGTACTTTTTTAATTGATTCTACAAATATAATGATCAATGGGCTGGGATTTCTCATCATAGCTACCTCCCCGTGTCCCATCTAATCAGATTTTGAAATAATTCCTAAATACTTTGTATGTGACATCCCTGGTTAATTTTAACTTCCAGACAAATGAGGTGTCTTTGGGTTCTGGTTCTGACATAAGCAGGTGCTGCAGGTTTTAATTTAGTCTAAATCAAATGCAGATGGATTTATTGGTGCTAATAAATCTCAATCTCCACCACTCAACTCTGACTCAGAGCATCCCTATGGAATGCGAAACAAACATACTCCCCCTTACCTGAAGTGCAGTCAAGAGAAGGAAAGAATTGCTTAAGATTACACAGGAGGTTTGTGGTAAAGACACCCATGGAACCAAGGCCAGTCTCACTGGGCTTTTCTTCCACAACAACCTTTCCTGAAGGCCAAGTCAAAGGTAACTTCTTATTTTGGAGGGACTAATTGTGAAAATATTTGTCACCATTACAGCTGGCTCTACCATTGCTAGAGCTCTACCAAGCTCATTTTCATGACACAAAAATCACTATTGAAAGCAGGTCAATAGTTAACCAACAAAGCTGTTCTAGCATCCAGAGAGTTATCTAATGCATCTATCACTGTAACTTATAATAAAACAAAAAACACAGGGCCACATTAAAAACACCACTTGACATGTGTTTTAAATCATAATCAGTTTCCAATGATAAGGAAACAGGCTCACCTCCAGTAGACAAGCACAGCGATGAGGAGAATGAGGCACACGAAGGTCAGTGCTGAGACCACAATGAGCGGGATGATCCATTCCATTTTACCAGGAGAAGGTCTCGTGGCCATGCTGGAGCTGTTCTTGCCAGCTGTGTGTTAAACAGATAACAAAACCAATCACTGAACGGAAAAAAGAATTACTGTACGGAAAAATGTGTAAACAAAACAAATAGCTTATCCATTTTACATGGTATGAGTAAACAGAGCAGAGATCCTCTAACTGCAGCGTGGGACTCCATTTGTCTTCAGTCTGAGATATGAGAGCACAGAAGTATGGTGTTTATTGCCACATATGGCTTGGATTTTACTACTGCCTGTAATTACGGTCTCATAGACACTTTTAGGACTCTTTTGTGCAAGCACCTATTATCAGATGTGGAGTACCCCACTGAGCCATTTCACCACGGTAACTAAGTAAATGCTGTGCTCCGTCATCAGTGTTTGCAGACAAATGCACTCTGTTTCTCAACACTACAGGACAGCCCTGTTTGCAAAGCTCAGTGTAATACTTTGCTTCAGAAATAAATTTCTTGGTAACTATCTTAAAATAAAAAATCCTCAACATGTTGGGTGTCATGTCACATCATTTGCAGAATTGTCACAATCTGGTGGGTTACTGCATACGAAAGCGCATTTTAGCATATGGATTGTCAAGATGGGTGGATGAATGAATGAATAGGATGTGTTGTAACCGACAGAAGAAATCATTATGCCACAGCTTTTGAACGAAATTAAAGTTCGTCAATATCCTGAGATCTGGCCGAGTAACTCCACTTTTCGCATGACATCTCATTAAAATGATTGCATCACATATAAGATGAATATCTAGAGATTCTGCAAGTACTGGAGCCAACGAGCACAATCACTGTACCAATGTATTTCAAAGGAAACCTAATTTGTGCAAATTCATGTAGACTTGATGAATAAATTGGTTTAGACAGAATGTAAAAGAAAAATACAGAAGCGGATTCCATATCTTACTCATGTTTCCTAACAAACAGGCAGTAGCTGATCAATACCTGTCAACAGGACGTAATGGAAAAGGATTAGTATAAACAGCTTCAGATTTTGAGGATTGAAACATGCACACTTGACTTTTACTTTTTAGCCTATATGAGTCTTTCTTTACCAACGTGATCCCTTGTCCTTGTTCAGTATTGTATTATCATATCTTCTGAAACTGCTGCAAACCCTACCAGAAGAACGTAATTGCCTTTTCACCATAGGCAGGCAAAACACAGATAATTGGAAGTCACCAGATGTCACATAATATGAAGTCATACTCTATTTTAATAGCATTTAGATTATCCTCCTCGGTAGGCAGGAGTAAAATTCAACTAACGTGGAAGTAAAGGTTAATTGTAAATGCTTTTGCCTGACTGCTGAAAACAGAGCAAGGCTGCAGGCTGCTGCAAACCCAGCAAGAAATCTTTCTAGTTTTAAGAACTAGGCTGATAGAGGTAATGCCCTTTAGCAAGGAGCCTAAATGAGGTGCTAATCAGAGGGGTGTTTGGGGGAACTGAATGTGCACTTTGATTGAACATCTCTGATTTCCTTAACTAGAAGGAGTAAGGAAAAGAACAACACCAAAATCAGAGCAAAGGCTTATTGTCTGTATTTGCCAAACTTACAACATCATAAGCCTTGAGGCATCAGTTTTTATCAGTGCGTTTCAAATCATTTATCAGCATGACAAAAGTAAGGGGGTAAGTCTTATTAACCAGAATGGTAAAAGGGACAAAGGAAAAAAACATGTGATGTAGTAAAACTTCGTAGGAGAGCCAAATAGTTCCACCACCTCACATCCACTAGGGTGCTGCTTCAGTTCTCTCCAAGGACAGTGTTCTGTTTAGTTTCACCTCCACATCTTTCAACACAAAAACATTTGTTTCTGTTTGCATGGGAAGAAAATTAAATTCCACTGTAAGCACAGCATGGGCTGGAGTCCCAGTGCACACTATTAAATTCTGCAGTGCTCACGATGCTCCTCTTACTCAGTCTACTGTGGAGAACACACTTATCTGCCCCTGCCAACTCCCAGTACCACAGATGTGAGGATAAGGAAGTGCTCAGTATGCTGAGTGCCAGAATAGCAAATGCCATTCCTGCATGCTGATGGCTGGCCCAGAAATTCCAGTTGGGAATGCCCAAGCAGTGATGTGCTTCACAAAAAAAGATGCAGTTCCTGTCCTGGCTTTGAAGAAAAAAGTCTTAGGTGTTTTCCATTGCTTAAATAATGTTTTGAGAGAGCTTCAACAAACCAATGCCAATAAAAATTGTACAAGAATGGCAGCTGGAGCCAGAGGTACAGCAGTGCAGGTGGAGAGCTGGTGCCTGTCTCGAGTGTCATGGCAGAAAAGTCTGAGAAAAACCAGCGCACTGGATAACTTGGAAAACGAGTTAAAACACACAGAAAGACAGATCTGGGCCTTTACAGTTTCCTGTTCTTCTATGTAACAAAAAATTACAGAGTAAAAAAAATAGTCACCATTCCACTCTTTTCCAAAGCAAGAATATCGAGCCTTGGTAGTGTCAACAGCATGTCCTTGTAATGGTGCCCATTGGAAGCTGTACTTGGTAGTAGTGCTGGTAAGCTTAAAAAACAGAGTAGGAAACTCCATTTTTGCTAGGAAATGTAAACAGTTTCCTGTGGCATATGCCTTCATTGAATTAATTCAGTTTGCCTTTTACTGGCTTGGAATTCATCCCAGTAGGAAGGAATAAAAATTATTACAGCATATCTGTTTCAGGAGGTCCCACATGATATGAGCCCTGGCACTGCTAAATCTACTCTTGCGTCTGGAAAAATCCATAACTTGTGTGAACCACCCATTCAGCAGTTCCACCCAGGCTCTGGATGGACGAACCATGGCACAGGGAGCGTCAGATAGCGGTCAGGCAGCCAGGGAGGCTCCAGTAGTGCAGCTCTTGCACAAAGGTCAAGGTAAGAAAGAGGCATTCTACAACTTGTGAAATGTACCTTTTTTCTTGCATATTCTTGGTAATTGATTCCTGCGAAAAGAAACATGTTTATTTCCCTTAAGTAACACTGCCTGCTATAATAAGCAACTGTAGCTGTACTACATAACCTATCTACCTTTATCATGTCTCATCATTGCACAAACTGCCAGGACAAAGTTCTGTTTGTTGTACCATTACAGGTACCATTAGCCAAAACCCTACTGCTGAACTGCCTCAGACCACCTGGCCTCTTAAAAGACAGTCAGTTTGCTCACCTTTCCTTCGAGTAAATGAAATTATGGACTTATATAAAGGTATTAATTAATTCTGGAAGATATTATCAGCCATATTATTAAACGATGAAAAGGCAAACCCATGTTTTTCAAAAATGTATTACCTTTGAGACAAGCTCATGTCGTTGTGCAGCTATTTTTTCCCTATTTCTTGAAATGCATTCCTGCCATAGTCACACTTACAGGCTGTGCACAGCTAAGCATGGCCTTTCACTGCTTTGTAAACAGATGCCAATCATATTTAATCCTATATCTGAAATTCATAGTTTGCAGACATCAAATAATTCAAATCTTTTATTTTCAAGCCATTCTGCTGTTTCGTCCTGTAAGTTGCCATGTAAATCTCTGAAGATATTTAAAAGCTGTCTGGACACAATCCTGAGTAATGTGCTTCCTTCTTGAGCAGTGAGGCTGGACTAGCTGACTTCAGTGGTTCCTCCTAACCTTATCCATTCTGTGATCCTGTCTGAAAATGGCTCAAGTGCTACATGAAAATACAGCTTAATAATCCTTGCTGTGTATGGAGAAGAAAGAATTACACAGATGTTTAATTATCTTAATGAGGTTATTCCCAAAAGGCTTTTGTAACCTCAGACCTGGCAAAGACTGCTCTAAAAACCAAAATTCAGTCTCTGTTAAAGGCACACACCACGCTTGAAATTAAACCCTGCACATCATCGCTGTCTCTACAAAGCCCCCTTGTGGGAGGAACTCAGAAGTGGGTGAGGACTGAGAGATGGGGAAGACCTGGACAAAATTTGGATGAAGAGCCAAACCCATGTTTCTGTTCTCAGTCCTCACCACTCAGGCAAAAGCCCCAACTGGACAACTATTACTTTGCCCACAACAGCCCAGCTGTTATCTCCTGTCAAAAACAAAAGATTTGTTTAACTGCCCAGCACAACCAACCAAAATTCCATGGGATCATATCTGTTCTCGCCCGATGAAACCAAATCATCCTGGTTTTCATTTTTTTCCCCACTTATTTTCTCTCTTCCCCCACCCCCCCACCTCCTTTCTTGGTAGAGTATCATCCTAATTGCTGTTTTTCTAATTTTCAGGTTTCAGAGTCAGGGACAATGCTGAGCAGCTGTGTGTGTAACAGTTGCAGATCAAAGGTACAATTAGTCTAATGTGGGCACCAAAACAGAGAAAAGGATGATCAGGAAAATGAAAGAGGAGAATGCAAGCAAGCGTTCTGTGACAGAAGCAAATCATTAGCGTTGGCCGATACCACCAGAGAAGAGAAGAGGCCAATGACATTTGGAAAATAATGACATGGCCTCAGGAGAGGTGTGTGTGTGTATGTGCTTGTGAAATAAGCACTAAAAGAAAATGAGCCTTGCTGTACTAATTGGCCTCGCACTTTCCCTGTAATTTCTCATGAGTTCCCTGTTCTCCTCTAATCATCCACACTCATGAGTACTTCCCCATTCAGTTATCTCCTTACAACTGCTAATTTGATGCTATATAATTAATTTTACAAGTGTACATTGTTATGAAACAATTTTCTACTCTTTCAAATGATTAAACTTTCTACTCACAAAAACAGTTTTGAAACCTTGACAGCTTTTCAAAACCTGCTTTCCGTAAGAAAAGATGCATCTGAAAATGTTTCTGCCCTCACAATGGGACACAGTAAACTGCAAGGGTGCTTTCTGCTCACCTGGGAAGTGGCATTCACACTCTTACCTGTCCTGATGCTCAAGAATCCTTTCAGACACTTCTGGCAATGCCCTCTTAGCTTCACTTGTTTTAATTTCAGGATTACCTTGTTATGGAAAACCTTTAAGGCCCTTTCTCATAGGACAAGCTCTTACTATGGCTGGAGTTTCACTGAACTCAATTCCTGGCATGAGCTGGGCCAGGTCTGTCTGTATGAATTGCAAATTTCCCTACTACTGTGGAAAACAATTAGGCTGAATCAACTAGTCTTGGGATTTGTGCTAGTTTAACTTACCAGCCTGTGTCTTTGGTAACCTAGATCAAGCCTGGAGGAAAGTTCCTCCTCCTGCATTCCTGAGTGTCTTCTCAAATGGGCAGCACTCCCAACAGGCCTTACTTGGACACATCTAGTTAAAAATTTGGGCAAATTCCAGGCTAGTTAGACCTCAGCTATCGAAGTCTGGTGGCTCAAGACAAAAAAGAAAAGAAGGATTTGCCTAAAGAAATTTTGAAGGACAAAGTTCTCACCCCTGGTAAAAAGAAATTCAGATTGAAAAGCTCCATCCCAAAGCCAATAAGAAACACCTCAAAATGTTCTTGCTAAAAACTAGCCTTTCTAATGTCTGGACAGTGACTCAACCAGCCTAACTTCTTCCACCTGGAGGTCATGGACAGGGAATGAACCACTACTGCAAGAAAATGGCACAAATGGGCCCCTCTTCAACTCTGAATAGCCATTCCCATCCCTTTTGCTATTAAATGTCCTCTTCAGGACATGGAGGGATCTGGGAGAGGCTTGTCTGGGAAGCTGAAAAAATGGTGCAGCTCCCTCTTGTCATCTCAGGTAGGTCACCAGAGGTTTAACTTTGATTTAACTAAGGTTAATTTTGGGGAAACAGGCAACTCTCACTTATCTTTTCCCCCATCTAACATGTGCTGGTTATTTTAGATATAGTTTCCTACATATGGAAGCCACTTTTTTAAGACTCAGTGATCATAGTAAGTTATCCTCCCTTCACATATAAGTAGGTAAAACCTAATTTGCAGAGTACTTTCAATACTGATTGTCTTTGTTGCAGTCTTCAGGCAGAGTGACTTCAAGCCTTCAAGCCTGGAAGTGAGCAGAGCTCTAAAAGAGGCTCTCTAGTAGGAGGCAAAGCTGTACTGAACCACTTTCAATGATAGTTCTTGGCATGCTAAAAGGAGACAGACTAAGGGGATATAATTCACAATAATTAGTAAGTATTTCTTAGCAATATTAAAAATATTTCCCCATCTCATTGATTTTAAGATTTCTCAACTTCACTATGGAATTAATAACAACCCCTTTGCCACAAGTTAAGAATTAAGACCAACTACTCATCTTTCTTTCATTTTTTTAGGCTTAAAATAAGCCACGAGGCCCTTTCTAGGTCTTATATAAGGGACATTGTACTTGGGCCATACAAGAAACTGGAACATGAGAAATAGGGAAGCCAAAGGCAGGAAGAACCAAAAGTAACTATTTCAGAGGCAGGTTTACCCAGGGGGATTGAATTGCTGGGCTTTGAATCTAACTGGTGCTGAATGCTTACTCCTAACACTGCCAAGTTCCCTCCTTCCTGACAGAAAGATGATTAGGGCAAGTGGCATGTTGAAAGCTTCCTGACAGGCATCTCAGACCATATTCAGTGGGAGCACTGGACTTTGAAGATTTCCAATTGAGGAGTAAGGAAAACAGCATTGCATTAAAAAAACCCAAACAAAACAGCACAATCTGGTGTACATTCTTGTCTTCTGCATTGTTAATCTGATCTCTTACGCAACAGTTATGATTCACAGTATTAGTCAGGTCAGCATTTCTGTAACAAATTTTATTAAAGATTGGATTTAGCTTTGTTTTTTAAATTGCTTCCAAGCTATAACTGAGTGCACAATGTCTGCATTTTTTGTTTATCAGTGTAGGGAAAAATAAATATGTAAGGTTTTTTCACAGTACTCTGGAGCAGCTTTGATAGAAAAAGAAAATTACAAAACACTCTAAGATTAGCAAAATAAACAATAACAGTAAAAAATACCACCCTGAACCAAAAAAGTGCACCATCTTATAAATGCCATGGTAATACACATAATCACTCATATAAACGCGTCACTGTACCTAAATCCCAGTCCTTACCCTGCAAATAAATCCATGCACATGTACTCCATATGTTCCTTGCAGTTTTCCTCACCAATGCCTGGAGCTCCCCAAGCAGAAACATGTGTGGACATTCCACATGGTGCACTGACAGCACCGTGAGGTACCTGTTTGCATGTGTAGCAAACCCTAACCAAGCTGGGCTTGGTGCACATGCAGATCACCTGGGCAGGCTTCCAAAAGCTGTATTTGCTGTGTACACACTGTGGAGTTGGTACATCCACCCAGAGTTGGTGTGTACAGGAGCACTGCTAATTCTCATTAGGATAAACAGAAAATACATGAACTCTGCCTGGCTAAGATTTTTAGTTCCAACAGGAAAAAAAAAAAAAAAAGAAGGTAACTCTAGTGCACAAGGTGTCTTGCTTTGGAAGATCAGAGCATGTAGGTTTTGTGGTGAGAAATAAACCAGCAACGATCCCATGTTTGGGAGAATATCTCAAAGCCCAATCAGGGAGAATCCGGCAGATAAAATAAATTAGCTTGCAGCATATATAGCAAACTTCCCATGAAACACCAGTTCGGCACAGCAGCCGCTCTTCCAAATTAATTTCACAGTTACACTTCACTGCATTCCTCTCTCTTTTTCATTTAAACAAAATTCTTGATGCAACATGTTGGGGGTTAATGTTTTTCCAAATTTTCTTTCTAGTAAGCTACAAGGACCATAAATCTGTCCCAGTAAAAGAAAAGGATGTTCCTTCTCCCTCTGCTCCCCCCTCGTAACAATTTGTGGGTTGAGTCCAGTGACAACCTGCCCATCAGTGAAGTTAGACACCACAAAAATGTTGTATCTACTGGAAATCAGCAAGGAATTTGGGATTGTGTCGTTTTCCAGCACTTTTATGCTGGCAAAACCAGTTTCCTGCGAGGTCACTCACCTGGGTTAATGGTGATGAATTTGTTATCTGAGGGGTATTCCTCTGGATACCTGTCCTCCTTCAGAAGAGGTTTTCTTGTAGTCTCTGGTCTTCTTGGGATCTTGTCCAGGTACAGTTCGTCAGTGAATGCTGGCGGCACTTGGGTGGAAGGGAGTGGCTGGGGCTGAGTGTTGGCTTCATCAAAGCTCTCCTCCTCGGGACCCCCAGCCGTGGGGGCAACGTTTTGGTTTGGCTCTTCACCCGATATGGTTTTATTTCCTTCTTCCTCAGCAGTCCGGTTGGGGGAAGCCACCGCCACGCTGGGCTCTGTGCTATCGCGCACCTCCGCGGCCGCCGTCGCCCTGGTTTTCCCCTTCTTTTCGGCATCCTTTTCTTCCTCTTCCTCATGCTCCCGCTCCCCATCCTCGCTTTCGCTCTTTTCGTCCTTCTCGCCCTCCTCGGCGCCCTCGCCATCCTTGGTCAGCGCCGAGTCCCGCTCCNGGGAAGGAGGAGATGCCGCCCCCGCTGAAGCCCAGCCCTGCCAGCAAGGTGCTGGTGACCACTGAGGCCACGGTGGCCTGGCTGCCGCTGGAGGAAGGCCCCATCCCCGTGGCCATGGACACGAAGGAGAAGGGCAGCCCCGAGGAGGTCCAGGTGGAGGAGCCGGAGCTGATGGGAGCCATGTCGGCTGAGGAGGCAGGAGATGCCGTGGGCTTGAGGAGGCAGAGGGGAAGAAAACACAGCAGAGAGCATCAGCAGGGGCCCACCATGCTACCTGGGGTCATTTTTCTTGTGCTTTTCCCTCCCTTTCCACACATGTGCCATTCTGGTTGTTGCTCTCATAACGCCAAGACTCACACCAGCTGGATGCAGGGCTGAGCCAGGACAGCACATGCCACAGAGCTACCAGCAAACCACGATGGGAAGAAACCTCCCTGCACTCACCACGTCATCATCAAAAGCCTCTTTATCCTTATCTTTATTTTACATCGGGACCTTCTCCACCCACGTCACCGCTGACTTGTGAGTAACGTTTCCTCTCAGGGGTGAGGAGAATGTAAAGGAGTTTAATGAGTTTAGCTGCATTACTCACAGTGCTTTAATCCTCAGAATTCAGAAGTTTAAAAATACAGTGTTACATAAGGACTGTCCCAAAATAATGGCTGTGCTGCCAACGTGAGCATCCGTGGCTGGTGGGTCTGTTCTGACAAGGAACTCTGGCTCTTCCCACACACATTGTGAGGCCCTCAAAAAGTACTATTTTTATTTCCTTAATTTACCCATCAGCATCTTTCTCCTAAGGACTGGTGCTGCAGTGAGGCATTGCTCTCATTGGAAAAGACCTGCAGCACGGCCAGCTGGGCACTCATGACGGACTTGGCAAGTATCCGGAGCCCTTGAGGAAGCCACCACTACCTCTGCCAGGGCCACCAGCCAGAGACATTCATGTATAGACTTGGTTTTTCGCATCCCCAGGGCTCTCCCCGGCCACCATCAGTGACCCAAAGCCAGGGCTGACACTGCCCACTCCCCTCAGGGATCTGAGAGTAAGCAGGGAATGCACCATGGGCTTTGCATCCTCTGCACCCTACACTGTTATTCTGTCAACCAACTGTGCACATGCTTGCACATGTGTGTGTTCTCCTGGAAATAAAAGCCCTTGGTATATCCATAAAGACCTAAAACTTTGTTTATACATAAAGAACTAGTCGTTCCCCTTCCTGAACGACATGGGGGGAAAAGACACTGAAGTGAACTGACTAAGGACAAGGAATAATTCTGTGGAAGAGCTGAGTGAGCAGTTCTGCCTGGACAATCTGACCACCCTCCCTGATTTACTGAAAAATGTCTCATATTACTGGATTCATCACCAGGAGGATCACTGGCTGGAAAGGTACACACCAGATGAGTACAAACGAGGGTTAAATAGGTGCTATTGAACGTTCAAAATAAAGTGTAAAATGTTTATTTTTGAAAGTGAAACTTATAACTTAACAGTATTTCTGCATCTCTCTGCAATTCCCAGGTTCAGTCAGGCCAGCTGCAACAAACCAAGAAAGGCTGCTTTCTCACGTTATTTTTGACCAGCTGCAATCACAGAGAACCTGAGATCTCAGATAAAAATCCGTGCTTTAGAGATTTCAAGCCAAAACTTTAAATAAGCATCTAAACTTTCAGATACTTATCAATGTGAATCCCTACAGCACTGTGAGATTTGCTTTTCACTGGCATGAACAGTCTCAAAGCTGGACTGAGTATTAAAATTTGACAGCAGATTTCACATGTTTAGAATACCTCTATACATCATTAAACAAACATTAATCATTCAAATGCAAGCTTTGTATGTGTTATTTGCTTACTAGGGTGTATATCAAACTGGAACAGAATACAACCAGAAGCAATGTACTTAGAGTAAATTCAATAGCATGAATCCAGTCCATAAATCTGACTGAACAATTCAGTAAACTGAATGCTAAGAAATTTATGTTATGGATAGTTTATGCTAAATAAACTAATAAGATGCTTCCAAAGCTGAAACAGTTTTACTGTAAATGTATCAACATTTCTGATTCTGGAACACAAAAATTGGCTTTAGTGCCTTGGTACAGTCTCACCTGAATTAAAATTAAAACAAAGAGATAGTTAAGGCTTTATTCACACAGTAGGAGGTATTCTTAGAGCACTGGAAAAGTAAAGTTCTTGTGTGTGAGGCCTTATTTTTGGTGCATATACTTCATACACTTAATAAAAGAAATTAAATTTATTTTCACAGTCATCATTAAGATTACAAATCCCCTGTAAATGGGTTGAATATAGATTTGGGGAGATTTTTTTAACGCTCAATCCTTCAGTAGTGAAAGCCTCTCAGAGCATGAAGCTAGAAAACCAAAACCCTTCCAATATTTCATGTTGGAAATATATTGTAGGTTATAAACCCTTCTGTGGTGGGTCTGAACACCCCCTTCCCCACAAAAGCTGGGTCCTGCCGCAGATTTCCAACACCGTGCTGCCACCTGGTGGGAATGTCCCCAAATCCCCTCTCCCCAAACCCATGACTTACCACTCCTGTCTTCACAATTCTGGTCCCCTCGAAAATTCGAGTGGTGTTAGCTGAGGGAGGAAGAAGAGCAGCATGTCAGCAGGCTGGGAGGGGAGGCGGCAGTGCAAGTGCTGAATGTGCTACTACAAAATACAGATGCAGGTCTCAGTTTGGAGCAAAAGCAACTCAGCTCCTTTGGCATTACTCACCTTACTCTGGGCTTGTGTCTAAGGACAGACTCGCTTGCCTTTAATTACTCATGCCCGGCAATGCCAGTTTAAGTGCACTGTCAGACAACACACTCTCTCCTGCAATCCCAAACTGGATGAAACATCCTGACTGACACACGAAGCCAGAGTAGCTAATGATAATAGTTTTCCTGTCCTTATGATGATATTACCTTTATTTATTGCTATCTGTCTCAACTACAATCATAATCAACCGTGGATTAATTTTCTAGGTTAGCTCTTGGGTACAGCCAGAGATTAGAACAGCAGCTCCTTTTTGGGGACACATGGAAGGAATTACATCATCTACTCCCATTGCAGATGACTGTATAACTTCTACTGGTTTGAATACTGGGCTAGAACTGGGCTAGAGTACCCAAAGAGTATCCAACAAAGCTGTCAGTAACTCCTAACTGTGAGTTAAACAGGTATCACGGTCAAATGTCAAGAATTTTTCCATTCTGTCATCTGCTGAAAGAGGTCATAATCAGCAACACACCAGTATCTGACTTCTGCCTGGCACTTAAAGTGAAGTGCAAAACACTGTGCTGAGGTACTAAGAACAGAGAGCTACATATGAGATGTGGCTTGGACAGGACACTTCTTGTCCGACCCCTGCTCCCCCTGCAATGCTGCTAACACTGTGGCAGGACACTACAAGAGAACTTAACTGTGTCCACAGTGTGATGTCCTTCAGATACTAAGTGCTAACAGAGTAGGATTAAACCCCCTGCATTTTTCAAGATGTCTCTATTATTTTGTTCCCTATAAAGCATCAGATCCAAGTGACAATTCTTTACTTCATCATAAAGGCTTAAATTTTTACCTCTACGCTTGTTTTATTCTTCCATTACCCATTATAGGATTTATGTATCCATAAGCTGGAGTTGGAGGGAAAGCTCTCAGTAAAGGTAAATTTTGCCCTACTTAATAAAAAATGTAGTAATAAATTCCCAGGAAGAAGCAAAACTGCAGCATTTAAAAAAGCTCTAAAAACTTCAAGTTCTTCTACCAGATCTCAGCTCTATCAGATTTCTCCAATAAACTTAAAAGGAAATTCATGACAAAGGACAGCTTAGCATCTAGTTCTTTTGATTTTCTTTAAATATGTATGTTTTGGAAATCACTGAGGTTGTGTGCCTGGTAAAACCTGAATGTCTCCACATGTGGTTGTCAAGGTAGGAGTGATCTCCTTTCCTCCTTACATAAAACAGACACCGATCAGACTCACATTCTGCTATAGCTCTGCCTCTGATCTATAAGGAGTCTCTGATGAATTTATTTGAGAAAACTAGTACCAAGAAAAACTCTGAATTCTCCTAAAACCTGACAAACCCTGACAAGCCAGCAGAGAGATGTAGGCAAACCCTCATCACTAGATATGGGATTCAGATCAAGTCACTGGTCACAATATGAAATTAGCATTGTCTACATGCATTCAAACATCTTCTGAAATAATTTACACCATATTGAACCATGCAAAGAAGATATTAAACAAACAATTGTTTAATATAAAAATAGGTATGTGGGTTTTTTACCTTGAAAGAGCATAGTCTGGCTAAAGTCACTACGCATTTCATTTCGGCAAACTGCTTGAACTCTGAACAGATAAAGGATGTCAGGTGAGACATGGCTAATGATGGCCTTCTGTTTAAAAAAAATAGATATTATTCAGTTTTTTACCCCCACAGTACTGTCCACGATCAGTTTGAAATATATAAAGCATTGTGCTAACACAGGACATTTATGCCATGTAAGACAAACTATACTCCTAAATAGAAATATTCTCTGGTCCCCTGGGAGAGGGCGAGGCCTGAGGCCAAAGGGATGCACCCAGACTCTGCCCAAGGGAAAGAAATGAATATGCCGCACATCTATTCTCATGACAGTCTTCATGCCCATAAGTCTCCGCTTTTCTCAGAAAAACTTAAAGCTCGAGTCATTCAACCTTACAGGAATTAAAATAACATTTCTGTAGGTGGACATCCATGTCCCAAACATGGGATAAGCCCAGAAAAGTCACTGCATGTTCAAACTGACTATTCATTTTGCAATAAACTGGCTGTGGCAATTCAATGCTGGTGTACTGTACAACGTGATGGCTCAGTACCCTGGGCTGGGATATCCCTGCTTACTCCTAGACCTGAGAGACTGTTCTTATGCTTTCCAGAAACTCTTCTGTGTTGCTTTAGTCCACAGTCACGTCAGTTCACAGCAGTAGCTGTGTGGGTCACTTGAAATACCCGTGATCTCTTTAGCTAAACACTGTCTAGCTCTGATTCAAGATGGGACAGCCCAACTGTATCTACCAAAGCACTGAAAACAAATTGCACTTTCCTCTGAAAAAGGGTTTCCTTCTTCTCTTGCCCCTAAAATAGACTAAGCTGTCATTGCTTTCCTAACCTCCAAGCTCTGCTGAACAGCACAGGGTCTCACCGCAATTTATTTCCAAGCTATCACTCCATCACATCCCCTGCACTTTTAATTATTTCTTTTACATAAAACAGGATGCTTTCATGGTGCAAACCTCATTTTTGCTGATTAAGGCTATCCTCCTTATACCTGATTAAAAGAAATCTCCCTTAAGAGTGTGAAATTATGGCAAGAGAGAGGTTACAATACATCATAACCTTGGGTGCCTTTCAATAGATTCCTTTCTGATTTTGTGAGGCAGATCATTCCCTAATGTGACCCAGATAACAATGTCTAGTGGGGAAATTGAAAATATATATGGAAATGAAGTAGAAGAATCTTCATCTAAGGGAATAAGAGAAGTATTATTGTATAACTGATTGAATGGGCCCAGAGGACTGTGTATTTGAAAAAAAAATATGGTAACAGCCATTAGGAATAACACTGTGCTGCTGCATTTTTCATGTGCATATACAATTACTGATTTCATTATTCTAGTGGCTTTCTTTGATTAACAATAAATGGAGGCCTTTCAAACCTGAATATGTCACTTTGATTTTATATGCAGAGAGTGTTAAGGACCAGTACAATACTTGCTTCCACTTAGACAAGAATGACAAGCAGATGAAATCCTAAATGGAGGAGATAGAGCAGTGTTTCCATCTGTGCTGGAACTCTCTTGCTCTTCCCTGTTTTTCTCACACTGCCAGGTGTAGGCAGTGCTTGTACAGGGCCACTCCACAATAATCTTCTAGCCCTGGCTGTGCAACCCCTGCCTTGGGCAGCCACTGTTGCCAGAAACTGCTCCAAAGACTGCAAGGGGCTATGCATGCTGAAAATGCTCAGTCCAGGAACAGATTTTGGGGGATTGGACTTTCAATGAGAAAATCTGTAATACTCAGAGCCTAACCATTTCCTGAGCCAGCTGCTTCTCAGCAACAGTATATGAAAAAGTGTCTGATTTAGTCCTTTATGCACTCACATAAACTATAAATTCACACTCCAGTGTTTGGGGTAGCTTGTTAGACAAGGTTCAACTAATGCTGAATATTTAAATAGCAATTCATTGCAGGTCAAACACTAGCCTGTCTATAAGGCAACAAATGCTTTCCTCCTCTACCTCCATCCACCAAGAAATTAACAATATAAGGATAGCTTGATACATATGTCTGGGGTTGATGCTGTGCTTTTACCAGGTCCTTGTCACTGTCCTTGGTGAAAGTCTTCTCCTTTTCATCTTCGTTTTTAGCCCAGCTATATGAGATCATGTAGTTCATGATTGGAGGGTGGTAGATGGTTTCTGGCTGGTTCCAGGTTACCAGTAATGCTGTCCTGTTCACAGGCTGCACTTTCATGTTGACTGGAGGAGTGCTGCAAGCTAAAAAACAGAAGGGAAAAATATTAAACTCTCCAAAATAACTGAGAGAAAACAAACAGGAAGAACTGTGCCTCTCTCTAAGAGCCAGGTTTTTTTCTTTAATGCCCTTGCCTACAGTAACAGCTTAGACTGCAATCCACTGAGACCAATGGGATTTAATACCACCTGCAGCTGCTTTCTGCTCTCCTGAGTAAAGTGAGGGAGAGAATCCATTCTCTGCAGGCAGGTTGCTTAGTTCTCAACTTATTTTCAGCCCTGACATTCATACACACACTTTAACTCGGTGACTTAAGAGCTCTAAGCTACAACATTAAGAAATCCAGTCGGCCTGATCCGCAGCTTCCCTCATCCATGCCCTCCTGCTGTAAGGAGTAAATACCGCAGTGTAGTCTGCTGGCCCTGGGAAGAGTTGAAACCTCTGCAAATGTAACACTATTGGGTCAGTAAGTATTTTCCTCTTAACCTAGTACATTTTTCCACATGCCAGAAGTTATTTTATACTCTTTTTCCTATGTATTTTCCTTCAGAGATGCTCAACATTTTGCCACTAATGTACTGCCAGCACAAGAAAGAGTGGTTCTTGATGGCCTTGGCCATATCCTCCCAGCAAGCAGAGGAACACCTAGCAAGCTTCTGAAAGCCCTGCCTGCAGCGTGGGGGCACAAGTCACTTCTCACCCACACAAGTCAGTGGGGACATCAACACAGGAACAGCTTAACCTGTGGGAAAAACACAGCTTCTGCTTGCAGCAGCACCAAACCCCAAACTCCTGCAGGGGAGACCAAGCCCAGGTGCAAAGCCAGCCCATCCACTGGGGGAGCAGGGTGTGCACAGCACACTCACAGCCGCTGAAACAAATACACTTTTCCAGGTGTTGCCACGGAAGGGTCTGGGTGGGGATGCACAACACTAGATGGCACTCACATGCTATGGGAAAAATACACCATCCCCTTCCCAGCTATAAAGAGTTGAGATTTTTATCCAAGCTTTAAAAATCACGTTTAAAATACCCTATTCAGGGCAGATTCTTGCATTCTCTTTCCCAATATAAACTCTGAACCAAGAAAAACTACCTGCAATGATATCTAAACACATGTGCTGTGGCAAAGGAGCTGGCCTCTTCTGCCAGGGAAAGGCAAAGTGTCACCCAGCCCATGAGGCTGACACTGTTTGCAGAATTATTTTTCCCAATACGACTTTTCCATTTAAAGCCAACACACTGAGCTTGTTTGCGCTCTGCAGGTATGTGAATGTGTGTATATTTGGCCATTATTTCACTTCTAAAGAGTCCTGGCAGCACTGAAGGAAAGAAATGTCTATTTCTGTGCCTGGAATTGCAGGTTGGTCATGCAGCTTTGCTGTTACGTTACTGAAATAGCCACAGTTCTTAAATAAAAATGATTAAATGCTTTAAGCACCAATATTAATAGCGCAATAGAAAAATACCTGTGAAATGCATTTGTGCAGTTATAACTCACATTTTGAAACTAGCCTGAACAAGACAACAAAAATTGCAGAAATACTCTTGGGAAGGAAAGATCTTTGATGTTTGCTCTTGCCATGAGGGGTGAAAATCCTGCAGTTTTGAGGCAGATCCTTCTGCTCAACCCAGAAGGATGACCCAGCAAAGCAAACAAACCCTACAGTACCTCAAACTGTTGGGAAAACATATATGAGTTTCTATTTACACAGAGTTGAAGGGATCAAAACAGCATCCTGCTGTCAATGCCACAAAGCCAGAAGCCAGACCATGGTCTGATACTTGCAGACACCTTCCCCCTCTGGCTCCCTCCTGGTCTCTGCAGGGAGCCCACAGAGCCAGGGTGCTGCAGAGCAGGGTTTGAAGGTGGCCAGGACCTGAACAAGAGGGCACAGCTGAAAGCAGTTGCTGTTCTCAGGATCCTTGGTATGCCACTCCATGCTCACCTCTTTCCGCTGAGATAGTCAGATCAATTCTCACTGACATCACTGGTTATTGATAACTGCACCAATAAATCATAACTGCCCCCCTTTGATGCCCTCTGTCACCAGAGAATTACACTCCAAAATGCCAGGCCAGCCTTTATCGCTCCACCTAATCAAATCCCACCAGAGATAGGAGCCTGGGGTGAAGGACTACCCAGACCTAAACCCCTTATACAGTCCTTGTCCTCCAGGAAGACAGGCAGAGATTTATATATTTAAAGTAATCATGCATCAAATTGTTTTAGAAATAACTCAAGCAGGTAACCTTCCTGAGAGACAGAGAGATCTACCTTAATTGCAACAGCCCTCTGAACGATGGCTGGCCAGCTGATTTTCAGACAAGGACCCCAAGACGCACTTGAGGGAGAGGGGGCTGTCACATCCCCCACTCCATGCCACTCTCTGCAGCCAGCTTTGATGCCATTTGGAATAGCTCACGCCGGCAGAGGAGAGAAGTGAGTATTTCCCAAGGGTAAATGGGAGACTCGCAGGCTCAGAGTCGGGAGACCCTCCCTGACCCTGATCCAAGAAGGTCATGAGGACTTCTAAGCACCTGAGTGACTCCAGTGACTTCACTGAGGTCAAGCCTCCATCACAGCCAGCTAAAATGAGGCTGAATTTACAATACTGCTATTTCACAGTAAATGTTACAAAATTTTCGTGACTTAGTATGACTTTGTTCCAATTACTCCAAGGTACTTGATGTAATTAAGCAATAACCAACCTTTTCTGTTCAGCCACAATTTTTTTAACAGCTTATGAATGAGCAGAAAAGAAATATTCTTTTTTTTTTTTAAGAATATGAAACATATGGTTTTATTAATTTAACCAAACCTGCTTAGGACACAATGGAATAAAAAACATTTGATCCAGTAATTAAATTTGATGATTTAATTAAAGCGATACATAGTCACATAGTGAATGTCTGAAAGGCAAGGAAAAAAGTGTAATGATTTGACCATCTATAAAACAACTGGCATTTCCCAGAGATCTAATTTTCCTTTCAATACACTCTGTGCCTTGGATTTTTGAAAGAAGATTACTTGAATCACAAGCTCCCTGCTTTCTTTTTTTTTCTTTTTTTTTTTTTTAAGACACTAAAGGACCTCTACTGATTTAGCAAAATGTACAATGAAGGACAGAAGGAAATAGAGGAAGAGGTTGGGGCAGGGAGAAGGAAGTTTAATCAGGACACACTAAAGAGAAATCCAAGCTTTTCTTTTCTTTTCCTTTTCTTTTTTTTGGTAACAAATCCAGGCTTAATAAGCAAAAAAAGTCTGTGAATTCATGATTGCTTGAGGGGAAAAAAAGAGAACCAAAACCAACAACCAGAATAATTTCACACTGAAATAGCATCTCAGCTAATTTTAGAAAAAATATTACTAATGTTCTCTTTTGAATTCATAACCTAAGGGATAAGAAAATATTGCGGGGGATTTCATGATGTCTTTCTGTAGTGTAGTGCAATCCTGAGCAGATACCTGAAGTGGCCCTGCACAGATCTATAGCAGGACACCAAAGTCACTATATCCAAGACTCCTGGGGAAAAAAACCCTGGCTGAGGCCACAGGGACAAATTTTGGAGGTGCTAAACAGGCAAGTGCGCTTGCAGTACCATGGGCATGCCTCACTGCAGGCAGCGAGACATGCTCTGGACCTCTTGCAGTGAAAAAAACACCCTCACCTTCCTCTCAGGGAGGACCTGCACTGGGAGAACCTGGCAAACAAGCTGGCTCCTGCCTTATGGAAAAGTCCTGCAGAGGCAGGAGGGTTGTGCGGGTGCATCTGGAGGAAGCCCTCGGATCTGACATGGTCTCTTCCAGCTGCTGGCCATGTGTGGGGCTGTCCAGGAGCTTGACAGAGGTTTTTCTCTGTAGATCAGCATGCTGGGGAGGGCAGGGGGCAAGCCAGCATCTCGGCCAGCCTCGTCTTCCACGATTCACTCAAGCTTGGAGAAAACCTGTTTGCCACTGGCAGACAAATGCAGCATGCTAATACAGCCCTAAGCACTGGGCAGGCCAGCCATACAGCAGAGAATTATTTTCTTCATGTTAAAAACATTCCAATGGGCTGGAACAAACAAAATTAATTTAACAACTCTGCATTCATCTCTCCCATAATTTGATTTGTATGTTGTACTTGGCTACGTAACCTCCACGAGGCTTTCCCAACTGTAGCCTGATAAAGCTTAATCCAAAAGCTCCTGGCAGCTCCATTTCAGGGAGTCGAAAGAAAAAAGGGGCTTATTGTTTTGCAAAAATGAATTGCTGATATTAAGACACACCCTTGAATGCAGAAAGGGCATGTAAGAAAATATTACAGCTTTTGTTTGTTTGTTTTTATTATTCTTTTAAAACAGCCTACATTTCTCTTTCAAAGGCAGAAATGCAAAACCAGCCAAACTTTCTGGGTTTCATTATGCTTTTTGCATATGTTACCTGTGGTTATGAAAAGAGTTATATAGAGAAACTCTGAGAGAGTGCAAAAACTGTATTTTTGGTTATTGCTTGTATACCTTCTCCCTGTAAAACAGGTGCCTCATATGATGAATCCACTTGCACTGGGCTCAGCGGGATTTATAAAATCCTCTAAAAATGTTCTAAGTTAGCTCTTCCACGCATAAAAATGTCACCACTTTAAAGGCAGCTATTTCTAGCTGTGCTATGCCCTCCTTTGGAAAATCCCACTCTCCTTCCCACTGAATGTCTCAGCAATGCAAAACTGCCATTCCTTTCCTTGGTGCCGTGGGATACATGTTGTGTGGTGAAGCCCTGACAATTGTTGGTACTGAAAAGCAACATGCCAGTGAAGTCCTGAATTGCTCATTGCAAGATAGACAGGGCAACTCATACATGGAGGGAAGAAACATCGGCATCACGATGTGCCCAGAGCCATGGTAGGTAAAAGACAGGGCTGAGGCAGCTCCTGGCCAGAGGGTGAGTGAGGCCCCACTTCTCTTCCTCCCTGATCTGGGGGTGCATGGGGTGAGTGGCAGGGAACAGTGTTTCTCCCTTACAAAGGAGGAGCACATGTAGATGGGGCATTTCTTCCCACACACTCAGGAGGGGAGAAACAGGGGTCAGTATGGGCGTTTCATGCCTTTCTTCCCTAGAAGAGTAAACATGTTGGTGGCCAAGCTCTTCAAGGGAGCGTCTTTCCCTTCCCTCTTCCCCAGCCCTGAGAGGGAGTTGGAAAGTCCAGTCCTGCAGGACACACGGACCACTTGCTGCTGTAATGAGCAGTAAGTCAGGCACAGGTATCCCAGCTCATTTCAGAGAGATCTGGAAACCGTGATTGATGCCGTGTTATTGCCAAAACATTGCACCAAGTTCACTCAGCCCTGTCACCCTCAGGAACCTGACTGAAGGCAAGAAAAAAGCCATGCCACCAACAGCGAAGAGAAGAGAAGAGAAGAGAAGAGAAGAGAAAGAAGAGAAGAGAAGAGAAGAGAAGAGAAGAGAAGAGAAGAGAAAGAAGAGAAGAGAAGAGAAGAGAAGAGAAGAGAAGAGAAGAGAAGAGAAGAGAAGAGAAGAGAAGAGAAGAGAAGAGAAGAGAAGAGAAGAGAAGAGAAGAGAAGAGAAGAGAAGAGAAGAGAAGAGAAGAGAAGAGAAACTCTCAAATATGTATATACACACACACACATATTCTTTCTCATTATTAGATCCTCAAAACTTCAAATAAACCCTGCAATGCAAAAATATGGGTTATGCTGCAATGAGAAAACTCACACTTGCTTTCAGTGCTGTGGTGAGGGAAGTGATACAGGGCCAGATTCAGCTACCTTGGACTGGTGTGACTCACTGGAGGTGCTTGGGAAGAGGCTGATCCATAACAAACCACAGCATGCTTTGGGCTGTCAGATTCAATCTTGGAGTTCAGGGAGGTCTGTGCTCCCAAAGGATAACAAATAGACTACGAGGATCATATGCACAGACAACACAGGCTCTAATATATTGGAAAGTGCTAAGAGGCATACTTACAACATTCTCCCCCTTGTTTTACTAAATGTTTGCAGTTTTTTTGTTTTGCTTCAGTGTGCACTGTTGACTTCTCAGAGTGCTTATAAATGACATTATTAATATATAAAAATAATTGCTTTAAAGAGGAGCATACATTTTTCCTTTACCTTTGCCTGCACTTTGCCAGCAGGCATTGGCAGGCTCCCGAGCATGCTGTACACACAAATATTTGTGTTGATCTACTTCAATCCACAGGCAGAATGTAGCTAGGAGACAGACTATTTATCTTCCCTGCTCTTACCTTTCACTATGCTTCAAACAGTTGTTTCTTGAGGTGTGAGGAACACCTACAGACCACACACTTGTTTTATGAGCCTTGTGAAATAACCTTATGGCAAAGGGGCACATGGGGCCCTTCTGCCAGAGGGGCTCTGGGCAAGCTGGGTTTTTCCCCCTCTGTTGCTGGCCCATTTCTCCAGGTGGACACACAACCAGCATTTGGATTAATACCTATATGTCTTTTTTTGTAGCACCCGAGTTTCCATGGCACCACAGCAACAGAACCCATTTTACTGTGTGTTTTACTATGTTGTGTTTGAGCCCAAATATTTCATATATTTCACAAATACTGTTTCTACAGCTGTGGCGTGAGTCCTCAGTGGGTGCAGGTCAGCCTTGCACCATCAGATGCCACGCTGGGCTAAGCTGGTGTCCGACAAGGATCTGCCCTGCAAGTTTTGTGTTTATATTGCACACACGCATGCAGAAGGTGACTTGTGTTTAAAAAGTACACCCATGTCCTTATTTATACAGTGTGCCTGTGCAACACATGTGACCACACTCAGTGGCACAAGTTGCATCAACAGGGAGAAAGGAGGATTTCCTGCCAGAAGGACACAGATTTGTCCTGTTAGTCAAGCTGACCTTTCCAGTATTCTGGTGAGGGTTGTTGGGGCCATAGGAAGGACAAGCCAATAGGGCTGGTAGAGCACCCCAATACATGCCTGTGGGATGCTCAAAATCAGACCAGGAAAGCAGCTTTCCTTTCATGGTTTCTGGAGGCTTTATCCAACACAAAGCATGATCTGCAGGCACTCATGGTCCAAATTAAAGTGAGCACTTCTGCGGGCCAAACAGCTGGGCCAGCAGGTGGGCAGTGCAGAAAGGAATTCCCTCCAGGTGTAAACAGAATAAATCATCAAGCTTCCTCACAAGAATTCAGCTCTTCCAGCTTCAGTGGCAGCTGTGAACCCAAATCACACTTATACTTTCACACTGAATTTCTCCTGCTCTGTTGGTTTGGTCCTTTTATAATCTGTAAAGAAGTGTAAGCAGTTACTTATTGCTTATTAATAAATCTATTGGTAAGTTGTCTGCTCCATTTAGGCACAGACACACATGCTGCTCACATTACAACCACACATAAGTTACTACAGGTGCAAACAGAACCCTGCAGAACAGAGCCACTGTGAGGGGAAGCATGAAATCTATGTCAGGTATATGTATCACATCTTTTTGCATCCCATTCCCCCTCAAAATGGGTCAGTGTTTTTACTGAAAAGCTTTTTGTTCCACCTGACTGACCTGAAACCCTCTGGAAAGCAGCAGCCTGTCCTTTCCTCTTTTGCATGGCATTCTCCAAGACAACTGCATATAGCAGGACCCAGCGTTGCAGAGCAAGACATGGATGTGGTGGAAGGGATGAAAAATGAAGAAGGAGTGCACTGATTTCTGCCTAAAATGTTATTTCAGCAGGCACTTGTGGTGCACGTCCTGCAGCAACAGGCGAGTACATTTACTAGGAGCACAGTGGCAGCTGGGCAGGTCTATAGTGCAAAGATGCAGGGCAAGCACCTAGCAGGACAGTGATACCACCCTCAAGCATGACCTTGCATGCCAAGCCAGGCTGCTACACCAGCAGAAATCCTAATGATGAGACATCGATTCATCTGCACCAGCACCCTGCAGTAGGGTGCTGCCCTGATTAAAGGGGAATGGAGTTGGGAAAGGATAATCTTCATTAAAAAATTAAATCAAAAAGCAAATAGGAGAAGTCCAGTTATCCAAGGGAAGTGGGAAGGAGTTGTTAATCTATGAAGAAATCTTCCAAGATTCTTCCAAAGGACAAGAAGAATCAACTCTAATGGTAAACATACCATAAATGAACTAAAAAAGGTTCTTTCTTATTTTAATTTTCCCTAAGATATTTAAAGAAAATAAATAGCTACATTTTGCTTTAGCCATCCTGAGTTAAGTTTTCAATAATGTATCATTTTAAATTTGCATTCACTATGTTGTTGTTCTGGATATATTACTATTACTATAGTGTATTTTGTAGTAATATGACTAAAATATATAAACAACATTTTGCAAGAGTAGAACTTTTCTGCCTAACACTCTTTTTGGACTCCCAGAGAGAACCCGAGGGCATGAAGAGACTGCAAAGTTGTTTTGAGAGAGTTCTTATAAAACATGGGCATTCAGAAAGCAAAAACAAATTACTGGGAGTAATAACATAGGCTATAAATGAGACAAATAACTTGTTCTCATTCAGAAACACTGCTGCCAATGCTCTAAATTATGTGCCTCAAAGTGATGATGTCAGAACTTTGGCTGCTGCTGCACGGGAGGTGCACCCCAATGCCATGCAAGGAAAGGTGATACCCTCACAGGTGGGTGCAGTTTCATTTCTGACATCAGGAGGCATGAAATAGTGAGTAAAAACTAAACTGCTTTGTCTGAGCCACGCCTCCAGGACAAAGCATGCAGGAGAGAAAATCCAAATATCTTCTATCCATGTTTTAGTAGCCTTAAGTTAAAAGGACCTCAAAACTGTGCATCACTACCACATAACAAAAGAACAGTACAGAAAATGACCACCTGTACACTACTAGAGAAATGTCCCAGCTGTTAATTTAGAGTCCAAAGCTAAGTTTTACTGGAGCGAATTTATGACTGCTCATTATTTAACTTAGTCTAGGATCATAATTACAGATGGTACTCCAAGGCGAAATCCCACTGATGGGAAACAGCATCATTTGAGACTCCAGCAAAGAGTAATCAGACACCTTTGGGGAAGTAATCAGGCATCTGTGAAAGAAAACTCTGATGTCAAGAGCCTCTCACATGGGATCCTTGTTTAAGTGTTGTAAGGCTTGCAGCACATTTAATGAGACAGAAAGGTTAAAGGTTTTGGGGGGGCTTTTGAGTATAAAAAAAAACCACAAAGAAAAAGAAATAACATTTGATGTAATCAGGAGCAAAATAAAATGGGCAAGTATTGTAGCACATGGGGTACTTCCTGAAACAAGGAAATGAAACACCTTTTCCTCCTGAGTTTCCATGCCTACACCTTTACTGAAGCAGGTAATGTTTTGTAAATACATCTCTGCTTGATGAGACAACATGTGAAAGTAGTAAGGATCGTGCAGACTGAACTGGATGAACTTTTACGTAAGAATTCTGTCTATTTGTCCCTGAAGAGCAACGTGCACTATTATACCAATAAAGAATTAGCAGTCCCTCTAGCAGAGCTTCCTGAAAGCAGCCTGGAAGCTGCAGGAGCACAATATATGATGTAACAGAGCAACACAGTCCTGAGCCACAGAGAACAGGCCACAGAAGAAAGGAGGTGCTTTTAACAGAGATAATCATGTGCAAAAAGTCAAACACCACCACTGTCACCGATACCTACAATGTCTGATTAATATTTTACAAATGCATTCCTGGTTTAGTATGTCTGTACAGAGAACTTCTAACTTTCCAAAACTTTACATAAATCAGTACTGTAACATGGGTGAGCCCTCTTGTTAAATTTTACAGGCCTGATGATCTGCCTGATTTAACAGCATGATCACTGTATACCTTGGAGCTCTGAAAGTTTCATCTTCCTAAAAAATATCATTGTACAATGGTTTATTATCTATCCGCCAGTTGCTACAAGTACATAGCTGAACAGCATTTAACCTGAATGGTATATTTCTGAAATAAGATCTTTAAAGATCATCTGTATGGTTTCTTGAAATAGCCCCAGGGTCAACTTAGGAATTAAGCTCAGCTCTTGGGCTCTGATTCAGCAAAGGTCTTATGTATATGCTTTTATTCCAGGAATACAAGCAGTCCTAAAGAGAAGTGTTTTAAATCAGCTTTAGCCAACAGGAGGAAGGTATGGAATCAAGGAAAACTCTTCTTGCTAAACTCTGACACATAAAAAAAATCTGGAATTTTCACTTCTAAGTGAAAAATTAGCCCTATTTCAAGTTAACTAAAGTATTTTTCACCATCTTGTATTCTGATGTTTGAAAATACTGCCCCTCTCTCTATTGAATCTTTAAAATTGAAAAAAGAGGAGGGAGAGGAGAGTAACTGCAAAACAAAAGGCTGGTAACATTCATACTGGTTAAAAAACTGGATCCAAATGCACTGACAGCCTTGGTTGACCTCAAATAGCCTTTCCCAGAAGACATTTTGTTTACCAAATGCCACTGCTTTCAGGGCTTTGATAAGGAAATACTCAGAGGACTGGCATAAAGTGGGAAATAGGTTTCCTCCAGTGTATCTGCAGGTTATGCTACTGGTCATGGTCCTGTGACCTGAGGTAGCTTTGACAGCTGGGAGAAAAGACATTCCTGTTTGGTGCCAAACTGTTCAGGATACCACATTTGCCAATGGACAATTGCAGAGCTGCATCACTTTGTGCTGATGTGAAATTCCTTATTGACTGGGGAATTCTGAAAATTATTCTGAACATTATGCAAATTGTTCTGGGCACATTTTCCTCCAAAATAAGAAAGGCTTACATAATGAACGCTACACTGTTTTCCAGATTAGCAACACTGCCCACTGACTTAATAGAGTGTGACAGAGGAAACAAATTGCAAAAATTCACACCGACAAACAAACCCGAACTTCCCCTCCAGAGCTGAAGCCCATCGCAAACCATATCACCTTGCAGCAAGTAAAAGACACATTTTCGTGACCTTGCCTTTTTCTACAACACACAAATCAAGAACAGGGAGGGCAGACAAGAGCCAACATGTGACAGCCATTGGTCACATTGCATAATGCAATGTGGAAAGCACTGAGGTGCAACCATGAGGTATGCAGAAGAATCTGCATAAAATAAATTCATTATGGTAAACCTACACTCTTATACTTGCATGCAAGACTGTCTGGCTGCAAAGCACTCCACACACTCGGCTTCTCAGTACTTTAGCATGAATGACACTATATAAAGAGGTACTGTATTTACTAGCTGAATAAACAATAGGTTTTGCTTTCACTCAAGTATTATGACTTCAACTCATTTCATTTATATGTCAGTAGTTCAGAATGTGCAGTGGACCAGGCACATCATCACTGTTCACCTTTGTCAAAGAAGGGGCTAGAAACATCCATGTTGTTATATCTCTGGAACAGTTATATCTCATCCCTGTAACCTTTGGAGGATATACTACAATCCATTTTGTGTTAGCAACACTGCAGCAACCTATTTATTTTTAAGTTCATGAAAAAAATACACCTATTTTCAGTGTCCCCTGGTGTGCACACAACCCAGAAAGTGACAAGCTGACAGAGCTGGTACAAAATGACTGGCTGCCCAACCATTAGCCTCCTATAGCAAAAGCTCAAGGGAGAAAGAAATCACCAACTCTAGCACCATCCCTGCCATTAGATGGCATGCTGAACATCGTCAGACCATGTGAAATGCACATCCCCTACCTGAGGGTCTCTCTTGAGCATGTCATAAGCTCAAAAACCCAGGCAGGCACAAGTACAGAGCATTATGGTACCTGGACACGATGGGAGAGGACCTAGAGAGAATCTGTTCAGGAAACCAGTCCCCAAGCACAGCAGGTGTCAAGTACCCAAGCACCAAGCTACCTAAACATGGACTAGTGGTTGTGCAGCTCCCTTGCTCCTCTAGACTGGCTCACATCATGTTAACTAAGTCATGTGTGCCTGGTTTTCAGAGATCAGAGTCAAGGTGTATCTTCCCAGTTATTCAAGTGCTCCTCTGGTCTCGAAACTTCCAAATTCAACATCAGCCCATTAACTAGACCTTAGTGTTTGTAATGCTCTTACAAAATTGTGAGTTTCAGTTATTTAGTGTGGTGCTGAAAATTACCCAAAGCATCTTTATAATCTTAAAAATGATCCAGTGAGGTGAGGAATATGCAGGCATGTAGCCAAAGCAGTAAAATCCTCTTGAATATTATACCACATGTACCAGAGGTACCTTGGCTGCAATCAAAATAAAAACTAGTCAGTTTTGTCACTTTTAACATAATGTAACCCATTAACTTTCATCACTGCTCTGGGTAAATAATATGTACGCAGGATATAGCTGAAGAAATTACAGACACATGTTGCTGTTACAACACTGATTGGAAACTGCAGGTCAGAGCATCCGAGCGTAGCAGGGTTTCTTCATTCCCAAGACCTCCTTCTCATTTCTGATGTAAATTCTCCGTCCCAAGGCTGCCTTTAATGTACATGAGGTTTGTGGATGTGTATATTTTATATATATATTTAAATATATAAATAAATAAGCACGCTCACAGAATAATGAGCACTGAGAAATACACTCTCCCAGCACTCTCTTGGGAGGGTGAGGTTGCTGAACGCAGCTGTTTTCATGAATCACGTCCTCTAAAATCTACACTTTCTGTGCCTGGCCAGGTGAAAATGCCAGGTATGAAAGGGAAGCTTGTAAATCTGCTTAGCTGTTTCCTTCTGGCAAACTGCCCCTCTCTCTTCTTTACCTCTACCCAGCACTGGTTAATCACAAAGCACTTTGCAAGACTGAAGACTGGGAAGTACATGTCATTCCTCCTACCTATAAATACCACCAGTCAATAAAATAAAGGCAAATAAAGGTAGTAAACGATATTTATTTCTAGTCTTATTTTATCCAGTACACATTTCTCTCAGAATTTCTGATGTGCTCCCCTAGCCAGGGCTGTCTGTGCCAACATGACTGCAACCTCCTTCCCACCCCCCTCCATCCAGCTCATTATCCGGTGTCTGACAGAAGCAAGCGCCAGCTGCTCTACAAAAAGGCACATGAAATGCTTCAGCAAGACATTAGAAAATCACCTGCCTATAAAGAAGAGGGCTTTTTCCTCCTGTCACCATTACCAACACACTGATATAAATGCTGAATTGAAAGGTCGACAGTTCTTCAAAAGTCTTGTTAGTGTAGAAATGAATCCCGTAACCACATCTGGATACTCAATTTCCATTCAAACACCCAATGTGTCAGTGCTAATGGGGCTAGATTTTTACCTCTGACCTTGTCTCTTTGTGTTTCCCTTTTGTCAGGCATCCTTAGGGCCCTACAGCCAGCTGGCAGAAATGGGGACACCACCAGTTTGAGACTTACATACCCTGTGGCTTTGAGACTCACATATTCTAGGGCTTTATTGCCATGGCACCTTGTGACAGTGAGTTTCATAGCTAATTGCAGCATAAGCAGGATTAGTTAATTTACTGACACATGGAATGCCATGCGTAACCTGCATTATTTCTTTGGTAGCTCACAGCTGTTCTCAACACTTTGACGACAAAGTAGAAAAAAAAAGTATTCTCCTATTAGCCAAGTGTAAAATTCTTAAGTATAACCTACCTTTGGAAGCTTCTGTGCCGAGTGGGTTTTCCAAGATGTCTGTCATATCTTGGTTCCAAGCATCCTTCACGGCAGACTTGGATACCTTCCTGTTGTTCAGGTTTTGCTGTGGTCGGAAGTTATTCCTCAGGTACTCCACGGACTTGACATGGTCTTGCTGTTCAGTGGTGAAGATGGAGTAGAATGCCTCCAGCTGATTGTAGCCATCATGGCAGGGGAGAGAAAGGACGTTGGTTAGAAAAACAATGTGGTGAAATCCGGGTGGCTGATAAGACAGTAAAATAGGAGGAAGTAAATTGTTGATGCCAAGACTGATAAACCACATGGGAAGTCAGACTGCCCACTGAAATCTGTGCCAACTGCTTTATCTCAGCACAAGGCTTATCCTGCCCAACATGGGAGGCCTTCTAGCAACCTGTGGACGTCTGTCACAGACAAGGAAACATTTGCCCTTAGACCCCTTGTCTGGAAGGTTTTTGGGTGTGACACAGCCCTTCCAAACCCTCCTCACTGCTGGCACTGTTTTGTTTCACAGTATCGTGTCAAAAAGTGCTTCCAGGTCATTCCACTCCAAGAGCTCTCTCCTGGACAAGGCAATGCTGCCTTATCTCCAAACACCTTACAAAGTTTAGCTGCCAGGCTAAGCTTCACAGACAGCTCATACAGCACTTTAAGGCACAGCTAGATTTTACTCCTCTGGGAATAAGTTTCTTCTGTTGGATTCAGATCTGAGCTATTTATAAGAAAATGTATTAACCTGTAAGAAAGAACTGTAATTGGAAAACTTTTCTGTTACTTCGTATCTTAGTATTTCTTAGAAAAAAAAATTCTAGCAAACTAAGGTCAAAATATTTTCGGCTAATGTTTTTCTTGCAGCTATCAAGGCCAGTATAGCATTTACTATTACCTTGTTATAATTCAGGTCAAGAACTAGAATTAGTTATGTTGCTGGTGGAAAGACTGAGCAAGACAGAGCAGAGAAGGAATCAGTCCTGGTATTGTTTGCATCACATCAGTTACACATATTGATAGTATGGATTTTGGGAGCACAGAATCTGGCCCAGGACTTCAAAAAGAGAGTTGAGTTACATTTACAGCTTAATGACAGGTCACTCTGAAAGCTACACCCTTTTCATTAAGTGCATCTGCTCCAAAAGCTACAGAGAAGCATGGGAGCCCTGAAACAAGTGGGAAGACTCATCCTAGTAGCCTCAGTTGATACTCCTGATAAAAATAATCAGAGGAAGGTATAACAGAGCAGTTGAGCATCCTCTGCTGAATCAAGAGGCACTCACTACCATTATTTAGTTTCCTTTCAAACCAGTAATCTGAGCCCCCTTCAGCAGAGGGACAGTGGGAGATGAGCAGGGAGGATGAGTTCCCATTGGGCAGGGAGCTCAAGTGCCACTTCCAGGCTTGCAGGTACTGCTGGTGGGATTTGCATGGCGCTCTTTCTGCATCTTAGATGGATATGTCATTTCCAGGTTCTCAACTGCAATTCTCTCTTGGATTCTTCAGAGACACATCTTGAAAAATCTTGAAAACCGTTCCCTGACTATTAGCAGGAGGCCCTCCAAAGCCTTGAAGGACAGGTTAAAAAAGGGGTAAAGGGACTATTAATTTAAACTTTTGCATTAAGAAGAAAAACCCCAACAGATGATCCTGAGATGTCCTTCCATAAAAGCACAGCTCAAAACTCTTACGCTTATTTACATACTTTTTGCACTTCATGCACTAGAAGCAGTTTTGATGAAGCCAGCTAAGAGGGCTTAAGGTGACTATATAAAAGCTCAAGAACTTGGGTAGCAACTGCTTCTCTGAAGTCAAGTCTCTAGGCTTAGACATCTATGACATTAATTGAATTTTTAAACTTTCAGAGAGAACTTTTAAAATATTTTCTTCTGCCATGCTACCTTGGGGAGGTATAATTGTATTTTAACAACTGCCAACTCAAACATGATTTTTAACCTTCCCCTTTTTATGTGTTGAAGTATATATAAGTCATTTCAACCTCACTTTCACTATAAAAATATTATCTATGACAAATTGATTTATCTATGGCTGCCAGAAAAAAAATATTATAAGATCTGCAGTCAAGGAGCTACATTCACGCTCGTCAAGGAGTACAAGCACTCGGTTCAGAAGAAGAAATTAAAAGCTCTTGTAAGACTATTGTAGATACAGGGAAACCTGACCTAAAACTCTGAGTCATGCAATTACAAACCATTAAAGCCTGATGTGTAGCTTTCTAAGGGCTGGATATACAAATGGCAATTAAAAACACTGAAACTGTTATAAGCACAATGAGATACTCTGAGGTATGCATTACGAGAGATAATGCCATGCTTTGGGCCATTGAATGCACTTAGCTTTACAATGCATCTGCAGGGTGACACAGCTTGTCCTGTTTTGTTGTCTAATTATCAGGAAAGATGATGATGATGATGGAGGAGTGAGAATAAAATAGAGAAGCCTCCACAAATGGACCACTTCAGTACTGTCCTTTTTACAGCAATGTATTTTGCACAAAAGCAAGGATTTAATTGGAACAGCAACAAAGCTGAAACAATATCACTTTCCTCCCCTGGGATTACAGGCTGCTTCACGGGGTTTGTGATAAAGAAGGTTAAACTATGGCAATGGATTATGTCGCACTGTTTCTGTTAGAGGAAAAAATAATAATCATAGCAGTGGCAGGGTGGCAAGCTCTTAAAATACACACATCTAGAGCTGCCGGGCAGGGGGAGAATACTATTATTTATTCCACATGTGTTCTAGTATCAATGAAAGTCTGTCTACACGCAGAATTCCCAGCCCTTCAACCACACACACATGCACAGAGAAGCACGACGCCAAATTTTAAAGGCTAAACTTGGCACAGTTACTACTGTACAGCACGGGAAAGGAGCTATGCCAGCATAAAGTACCCTTATACCGACAGCTGTAATTGGTATTTATCAGTTTATTTGCATTTGATAAAAAAGAAAAAAAGAAGTCATGACCCACCTGATGCACACACGGGGTATAAAACTGACTGTGGGCCAGGCTTTGCAGCCACCAAATAATAAACAGTAAACTTATTGATGTAGTGAAAAGCTACAAGGGATTGCAAGTATCCTGCGGGCAAGGACAGAATTCAAAATGATCTCGACAATCAGAGAAATAGCCTGAAAAAAACAAAGGGTCCGATTCAAACGGGACCATGTGCAGAGTCCCAGGCTCCAGCCAGAACCGGGGGCTGCCTGGGGGCACGATGCGCTCAGCACTGCCAGAGAGCTCCAGGGAAAGCCTCCAGCAAAAGGGTTCCTGCTGACCAGGAGCCGAACACGGGCAGGACCGTCATGCTTTTGGGTAACAGGCAAAATAACACCAGGACGGGTGGCTGGAGACAGGAATCCTACCATGTCCCTCAGCCTCTGGAGGGCCTCAGCTGAAGCGCTGAGACACAATTTGTCAAAAAAAGGTGAGAGAGTCTATGGGAGAAGCAAAGGGATCTAGAAAACATGTAAAAAAAGCCCCAGAATAGGGGCATGGCGATTGTCTTCCATACTTACGAAACCTTTGAGCACAGTATCTGTCAGTCGAGATCACCCAATGAACTGTTCATTTGTGCTTTACAGCATTAGTGTATGTAAGAAGTTTGTTTTCAGTGGCTTATGCCAGATGAATAAAAGGCAAGACTAACTCCAGCAGGCTGACTTTCTAAAGACAACAGTCTTACAATGTCAAAATACACTGAACTGGCAAACATTTGACTCCATCTAGCCATTGCTTTATCGGGAGCATTCTTCAAACCCCAGACATGGTGTCTATTTGCATTAAAAGCTGCTATGTGTTAATTTTAAAGATTTGTGCACCAGCTCTCAGAGCACATAATGGCAGCTTTACTGTGTTATAAAAACAGTTAAGCATGGAAAATTAATGGAAAGATGTCTTTTCTAATGTAATTAGTTCAAATTACTAAATCTGAGCAGAACTGAAATCGCTCACTTTACTTTGAAAAGAAAGTTTCAATTAAAAAGAATAAAAAGGAACTCCATGTAAATATTTATACCATAGCTTAATTTAATCTTAACAAAAACAATACCAAATAAATCACTGAAAGGAAACTGGGTTTCATGTTGTACTGTCTTCTGAAGACTGATGGCTCAAGTTCAGAAACAATATTACTTAAGAGAATAAAAAAAAAATCACCGACACTTCCTTTTTTGTCAACAGAAATATTTGCGTTCTCAAAATTAAACTGGCGGGTTTTGAAGGTACTGTCTTAAGGAGGGCAAATCAAGAGATGGACTTCCCTAAGAAAATAAACACACCTGATGGTAAGAAATGGGAACAGGCTTGCGAAAAACGATCCACTCCACAATCTCGCTGCACGGAGGAGTAGTCAGGGAACCTGTGTAGCGGTAGTAGCTCCCCAGCGAAGTTGGCAGAAGTTCTCTCAGCACAAAGGGATCCAGAAAGGTCTCCTTCTCTGCGGGGAAGATTGACAAGCAGAATTACACTTTTTTTTATGTGTCTTTAAAACAGACATCACACTGCTAGGCAGCCTAACAAGGTGTAATGGCAACAACATATTTTATCATGTATGTAATGAAAGATGGGAACACTCTACCAGAAAGGCTCTGAAAGAGCTGATGTGTGGATTATTAAAAGAGCAGCCAAAATGCTAGTCAGTCCCACACCGAACACACCCCCTCCTATTTTGAATGCGTGCAGGTGTGAAATGCACTTGCTATCCCACTGGTGTTTGTTGGCATAGACACAACACTGTATTCAGTGGTTTCGGCACTCAGTACATGGCTCTTCAGCTTGAAGGCAGCGAGGGTTCACCAGGCCCCAGTGGTCCTGCTTGCTGCTGCCTGACCAAAGATCATTGGGCAGCGTATCCATCCCATCCCTGCCGGCTGAGGAATGGGATGCAGGAGCAGGGTCAAACCCTCAGTGGAATGCTGAGATGGAAGAGGCAGAGCCAAACTTCTCTGGGACCTGCCAGGCAGACGAGCTTAGGAAGAGAAATACAGGGAGCTCATCGTGGTGCTCAAAGCAATGTCCACTCAGTGCTCACACAGGACTGCCTGCAGCAGCCACACAGGCATTGCCAGGGTCCTGCCAGGCACAGTCAGCACAGCACCAGGAATATGTTTCAGAGGTAAAACTGCTGCCACTCCTCCAAAATCCAAGAAACTCCTTAGCGTCCAACAGTCCGGGGACAAACCTTTCCCTCTGAGAAGCTCCCTGGACAGCCTGCAATGTGGACCTAAGCACTGGAAGCATTTACCTTCAAGTAACAGTGACAAGCTGGTAATATTTAACACTGTGAAGAAAAATAAATAAACGAAAGGAGGGAACAGCTGCAGGCAAGACAATTTCCCTGCCATCCCTGAGCATTTATCCTCTGCAATTTATGTCGACTCACAGGCTGAAGTGCCCTCTCAGCCTGTGCAAAGGTGCTCACTGCCTCTGGGCACGCTGACACACAAGGATCTACATCTCTATTCCTCGCTTTCGATATCTCTGCATGCCTCCAACAGGAGTCCACGTTGGGGTAGAGGGAACTCTTTTCTCTCTGTCTCACCAGAGCTGCTAAACAAACCCACTGCCCACTCTTCCTGCCCCAACAGAGTGGAGAAGCAGGTAGGCTGGTGATTGACACACACGTCTTCCAAAAAGGATGAAGTCTGCAGAATTCACTTCCACAGCATCCCAGAGTCTTCTAGAAGTCTTGATCAAATCAGGAGTTGCCTATACCTCTGAGCAGCAGTCTGATAATCAGGGATTTTTTTCCTTCCCTGCTGCTGCAAGGTGCCAATGACACATGCACTTCAGGTATCTTCTATTTTCTGCACAATATCAACAGGTGTGCAATGTTTTCATAGCCTTTGGCATTTCAAAACATGAGTAATTCTATTAAAGTCAAGGCTATACTGCAATCTCTTCATTAACAATTCCTTTTCTCCTAATCCATGTAGATTTCAACCTCTTCTGCATCTCCCAAAAGGAAACAAACAAATAATAAACCAGATTTTTTCCTCATAGTAGCATAACTCTGGTGAAAAAAACTGCACTTAAATAATAAATACTAAAATATATATGATTGGCCAAAGTTCAAAGAGATTCTAATCAAGAAGTCATAATCACAGCAAAAGGTCATATTTAATTTGATTGGCTCATTTTGATGCAGAAAAACTTGGTTAGAAAAACTGCAAACTCAGTCACAGGACTTGATTTCCAAATGCAGCACACACAGCTCGGCGGCAGCTTCCTATTTCAGAAGCTGTCTCTCCCTCTGTGGGAGCCGAGCACACCGTGGGCCGCGGTGAATCCAAAAGAGCACTTGAACATGCAAACATCCTCTTTGCGTGAACAGCCAGTGACTGCACACGAAACATATGGAAGGCAGAGGCACACTTTGAAAAGTGCTTTCCTCTCGAACTTAAGAAAAAATGCTTCAGTTCAAATTAACAATTTAACTATTTTAAAATTTTGTAATCTTTTATTTAGACTGATGGGATCACTTAAGATGTGGATAAACACTGAAAAACCACGAATATGGAATATCCCTTTGTCAAAGGCTGGCAGGAGAAGGAAGCTCATTTTACACTTTCAAGGATTTTTGTGCCATATGCTGACAATATTATATTTTAATAATTAATTGTTCATCAAAGGAAAAGATGAAGAACAGGGATGCTAAATTCAAAGTTATTCAAATTGCAAAAATGAATAATGCATGACTTTTATATTAAATACACACTGTATTAAGTAGTCTACATTTCATCCAACTCTGTCTTTCATTTTTAAACATTTTGAACTACAATATGAATAATCAACTAAGGGAAGCTTATTTAGACAGAGAAATACCTTATTTGAATGCAAACTGGAAGTATCTGACTATGATTAATTTTTGGTTATCAATTAGGAAGGGGTTTTGCCTAAGCATTTAAAAAGTCAGAGTCAACTGTGAAAAGAGTATTTCTTGAGGAAAAAGTGGCTTTGCTAATACACAGTTTAAGTAGGGCAGGGTGTACTCCATCTAATTTTTCATGGCTACAAGCGACATTTTAAGTTTTCATTAATGAATTCCAAAGATTAAAATAAAAAAATACATATAATTGGATTAAATGACTTCTAAAATAGATGATAATCAATTGATTATGCTTTAATAACCTAGCACTTTTGAAAACAGATCATTCATTTATATTGCTGCCATCTAAATGCATGGTGCACAGTTTTAGAAATCAGAGTCACAAAGAGATCTTCCTGTAAAGCTTGAAGAAAAAAGGACCTAGAAATTCAGGAGTCTGCCTGCCATATCCTTCAAGAGCATATAGAAACAGTAAATGCCATGACATTCCTAAGAGCTTGAGACAGTTTTGAAAATGAGATTTTGAAGTCATGTCACTTTAAGAATTTCAACCTTAAATCATTTTTTGTTGTTGGTAAAACAGGAAGGAGAATAATTCCCAGGCTAAGCAACAGCATTCACTGAATATCACAGAAATATTTTATATATGTACACATACACACACACATATATATACACACATATATATATAAAAAATTCCTACTAAATGAGAAATAACAAGGTTGGAAATTAATAACAAACCTTTCTTCACTGTCTTTTGTGACCAGTTCCCATTTCCATTTACAGTACTTGGGGTGGGCACAAACTGTGCCCAGAAGGCTGGGAACAGAGTGGGGAGAGGAGTTTCTAGGAGGGAGAAAGTAGATAAGGCTGGAAAGCATGACTGATGAGACAGCATTTACTGACAGGTACTAGGAAATAAGTGGCAGACAAAAGCAATAAAAGACACCAAAGTAAACACGTGTTCACCTGCAAATACCTGTGAACCACTGCAACCAGTGCTGCAAAACCAGCCCAGGAACCACTTGCTCATTCTCACACACAAACCAGAGCTATGCACCAGAGCGGTCTCTTTGGCTGCTCCTTGTCCTGCTCCCATCTCAGCACCTGAGCACCCAAGCAGACATACAAACACCCAGGAAAGCAGAGCCCCAGAGACAGTGACCCTGAAGACAAAGCCCTCCAACCAGAGAGCATAACTCTGGGAAAGAACAATAAACCTGCTGCTGCCACCAGCACTCCCAGGTGATGCAGCGAAGAGCAGCATCAGAAACATCCACTGAGATTTCCCCACTAACGCAGACGATTTTATCCCAGGTAACAAACAGCAATGCTTTCTTTACAGCACATGTGCTCAGAAAAACGCTCACTCTAATATCCCCAGAGGTAAAAACAGCAAGCACCACAGATTTGCTGTTGACCATTAAGACAATGAATGTGACATTTAAACTACTGAGTGTTCCATAGCATAAAAGGACAATATCGTATTTCAACCCTTACATTCACAAAAAACAATTAACAGAGCCAGCTGGTAACATATTTGACCTTCTGACACAACATTCACATCTACCTCTTGGTCCTTCTCCCACATCAGCAATGTGAAAAGTCACACCCAGCATATTCTTTGGTCGAGCTGAGAAATCTCCCTGCTGCTTTGCATGGGACAAAGGGCCATTTTCCATACAACCCAACCCAAAGGCAGAGCAATTGCAGGCGTGCTTTAAGAGGCTGACCTATTTACACTCTTTGTGAAGTCATCACCACTAGATCTGAACTAATAAATTGTGCACAACAGTTTTCTGAGCAGAGGGAGAAAAAAAACCAGGTCTTCAACCAGATACCAGTAGCGGTTCTTCACCAAGTACTGCAGTTTTCACAAGCTGATGCCAACAAATATTATGCTGCAAGAGCCATCAGTTGAACATTTTGCCTTCAAGAACTGACTTGCTAAAAATACTTTCTGTAAGTCACTGCATAAAGATAGACCTGAAACTTAACCAAATCACTACAGAGCAAGAGGCTTCTTGCGATATGCAGGTAAACAGCACTCAACTATCTGTGATCAGAACCCTTTTAAATCTAACAGGAACTTGGATTGGACATCACAAGAAAATAACTATATGCCAAGTCCATTTATATCTCATGGAATGCTTTGGGACTTTCATCGTGCTTTTCTGTAAGAAAACAGGAACTTGGCTGCATTGAAAACAATATCTTAAAATGAGCTTATTTCCAAAATTAACGTATGTGCAGTGCCTGATAGGTGGAAACGTTACCCAGCTACACTTTGAATAACTGAAATCTGCAATATCAATATGAAGAGCTTTGAAAGTCTCCCAAATTTGTTAAACAATGTTACTGCCAATTTCATTTTCACAATGAGCCAAGACATTCTAAAGCTTCTGCATTCAAACATTTAAAAAGCAAACAGACAAAAATAATCAAAAGGACACCATGTCGCACACCCACTGAGCCAGAACTCCCCAGATAAAGCAGGCTGCACAGCACAGCCAAGGACCAGGCTCGCGGGGGTGATTTCAAAGATGAGATTACAAATATTACATGTTACTTTAACTGAAAAGATCAGCAGATGAGTACTTGCTGTGTAAATCCCACAGGAAGAGCAGTTTCTGACAGTCCTCTGTACTCAGGGTAATTCGTGTCATTTATTGTGCAATTATTTTTCTCACTTTTATTCAGTTTTTTAAAAAAACAGAGCCTCTGCTAAGCAATGTGAGGAACTGTAAGGACACAGAAAGAACAGCATGGCGGGGAGGAGGGGAATGAGATAATAACACAGTCCTGCAGACTAATTTAATCTGAGACAACCAGTGAGTGGTACAAAAAGACAGGAGGAAAGAATAAAAAAAGCAAGTCGCTTATTCACAAAAAAAGTATTTCTATGCCAGGTGTTGGTTTCAGGCTTAATTTTCCTCACTCCCTCCCTTAAAACAGCTCAGGAGGCAAAGGTTTAGCTGGGGAGGAGAGGTCTTAACTCTTTAAAGAAGTAAAATGTAATTCTGAGCCTTTAACGCTTAAGCAGGGCTGATGCAGAAGCAGCTGTTGCCCTTCTAGACTTGGAGGAGACTTCTCCAGGTTTCACAAAAGCCAACCTGCGGCAGAGGTACATGTGGAAGTACATGAGGCTGGAGAGGCACAGAAACTAAGAAATACAGAACGGGCACCAGTGATAGGAAGAAAAAGAAACTATGATGAGTTTAGAGAAGATCCCTGGAGAAAACTGGACCCTGGCAGAAGTTGAAGGGAAGCAGAAGAGCGTGGGTACATCTACTCCAGTGGAACCAGAGCAAAACCACGTATCCTCAGACCTCCCCACCTCTCTGTTCTCAGCAAACATTCTCAAAACCCACCAGCCAAGCACCCAGCTACTCCTCCCTGCAGATGCTTTGTTCACCTTCAGTATCAACCTTAATTCTTAACTTTTAACAACTGCAATCTTCTTTTTGTTAGTTTGAATTAGTTTTTCTGCACAACGTATTAATTCTCTGTCAGCTTGCTGCTCTTTACTCAGCCGTGCCCAGCACTGCTTTCCGCTGAGCAGACAGGTGCAGGACCAGAGATTTCCAACACTTCCATCATGTATTCCTTTAAATGATACAGACCCCTGCAGCTATGCACAGAGCTGCCCTATATAAAGGTGTGAACTTATCACCTCTGCTCTCATCTTCATTTCCCACTTCCCTCCTCCTCCCCTTTGCTCCACAGCAATCATGTCCTGGCCCCTTTCACACGGTTACTCTGACTGTGAACACAAGAACAGATCAGAAAACAAAAGAATACATCCAGATCATCCCCGAGGAAAAAGAAATGCTCCTCCACGTTTCCTTCTCGGTTTAATGCAGCGTGCTGTTCTCCCTTTGATGGCCTTTCTGTGTTCCAAATTGGGCTTCTTCTTTCTTCAAAGTTTCCCTTTCAAAGATGAGGTCCCACGGTATCACATCTAACCCTCACCCCTCTCCCCCACCTTTTTTCTCTACAGCCCCTGGATTTTTGGTGCAGAAGGCAAACAGCTTGTCAGGTGGTGTTATGGTAAAAATTAAAAACAAAAGAAAAAACCTGCCATGGTGCTAATGGTGTTTTCTTGTTATTCTGCTTTCTGGTGCGATAGATCCACAGGGTAACTAACACCATCTAGACTGCTTCTTTTTTAGTGCTGATTTATTTTAACATGTTATTCACTGATTTTTCACCTAGGACAACTGGAGAGATGTGCAACATATTTATTCTCGATCCTTTTTCATTATTAAAGCAATTCTGCTTCCACTGTATTTTGGTAGGGTGTCGCCAGTAGGGCCTGAAACTTTTGTGGTCACTTGCCTGAACGCTTCTTGCCCATCTCAAGGGAGATCCAAGGCTACACTCTGCTCCACGCTGAGTTTCAGTTATGGCTTTTTAATAATATAAAAGCAGAAGAAAAAAGCAAGACTTTTTTCCACATTCCCTTTTAAATAAACAAAGGTTCCTCTCCTCCCCTCAACCCACCTCACATTCACAAACAAGCAACAGATGCCACTGATTCACTTTGTACCTAGGCTTTTGATCTGGTAGCACTTTGATTTCCAGTGCTCACTTTTGACAAGGAAGGGAATAAGAGCCCCATTTTTTGTGACATTAATAGAGCCTTTTCTACTGTGGTAATTTATTTGTGCTCTGCTAATAATTTTCTGCTGATCCATGTAGATTCTTGATGACAAGCGCAGAGAACAGGACAGAGTGACAAAACATGGTTTCCATCACCCTGAAAGATTTTCCAGGGGCCTGGGGTAGCATGGGCTGCTGTTCTCTCTGACAACCTTTGCCTGCATGATAAAACAGGACTGTGGTCCTGTGCAGAGCATCTGTGCCCAGGCTGGGAGAGGGCAAATGCACACAGCCTCCAGCACTGGGGGCTGTCCCCAGGACTGACATTGAGAAGAAGACTCATTTCAATGCCTTGCAGGCAGCTGGTAAGAACAAGGAAAAGGCTTCTCTAAGAGTCTTACATACAAAACGGTACCAAAAAGGGCAAATCAAAGACAGCAAAGGTGGGAAAAACAACGTTTCTGATCCATCCTGCCAGGTGCTCCTCTGAGACCTTGCTGAAGCATGTGGCAGACAAAAGCTTTAGTAGCCATTTTAATGCAAATCAACCGTATAACACATAACCTGGTATTTCAGTCCCCTATTCCCACCAGGGCACGATCATTCTCTCTGAGGCCTCGTGAGCCTCCTCAGCCCATGCACAAGAGCAGCTCCTTCCTGCCCTGTGCTCCTCAGCATCACAAGGAAGGACAAGGAGCAGCAAGGGGCGAGGGGCAGGGCACCCAGCCAAGCACATCAGCAGCAAAACAGTGGCAGAGCAGCCTGATTTGCAGCCCAAAGACTGCCCTCCATGTGGTGTAAACACAGCCAGGCACTAGTGACTTTATTACCTAACGATCCCATGTCCACTGACGACTGTGCATCATTCCACCAGCACCAGCATTGCTGGAGACCCTTCCCACCAGCTTTCATGATGAGAAAAACATTTGAAGAGGAGATAAAAAAAACCCCCAGCGATCAAAGCTGAAAGACACTGGCAGGTCAGCATCAGAAAATTCTTATCCCCCATGCCCATACCCCATCCCTGCTCCAGAGAGGGCTGCCTGCTCCCAGCTGTCAGAGCCAGGCCAGCTCCATGGCAGATGCGCTCGCTGCGTGCTCCGCGGCAGGGCAAGCAGGAGCTAGAATAGCAGGCACCCGGCTGGAGGGAGGTGTGACAAATCCTTGGCAGAGCATAAGACCTGAAAGCAGTTTTAAAATCAGCAATAAGCATTCGACAGGTCTTACAAGAGCCTCCTCGGTGTTCCTGTGCTGCTGCAATGCTCTCCGACGTCGACGGTGTGGGAATGTGCTGTTCCAGCAGGAAGACACGGGGCAAACCCCAAAGCGTTATCATTGACCCAGATGTTGTCAGGCAGTTTGGTACACCACGGTTTTCCTTCCAGCTAGGAAACTTTATATGGTTGCTCATTTAAAATTAAGCCTAATGTGGCATTAAGATTCTACAAAATTACGCCTGGAAATGAGGAAACAAAGTGAACTAAGTAGCGACTAAGCCTGTATTGATTTTTATGTGTGTGTCTCTGTCATTGCTACTAAGCTGGTGACACTGTGAAGGGCACAATTATTTATGTTCCATCAAATTAGTGAGTACTTCAAATCCCTGACGAAATCTCAAGCAAAAATTGCTTTCACTTCTCCAGAAAGTCCGTCTGAATCTGGAATTGTTCACTTACCTCAGGAAGGGCAGTGTAAGCATACAAGAAAAAAATGAAAAGCTATGCAAGAAAAATTAAAAACCAGCTCATCAGTCACCAGTACCATCCCTACATTACTTGAGGGTCACCAGATCTGTCACCACTATGGGGACCGCATAGGAGCCCTATACAGGTCCCCATGTAGGACCAGGCCTTCTAGTAAATGAAGACATGAGGATGATGATGATGACTGTTTGTGTGGGTGTGTAATTTCCTCTTTGAAAATGGAATTGCAAGGCAGAAGTGACTGTTGAGCACAACTCATGAAGGATGCTCTGCCAGTTAGAGAGAAAGGGATACGGAAAATCAAGAAATTCTTGTTGAGATGAGGCACATGGGAGAACTAAAGCTGGAGGGCTGGTGATCTTTCCAGCCACCACAGGGTATGCAAACACGGTCTCATTTGAAAGCAAAGTAGTTATCTCAACATTCATATGTATTCTTGATTTTTACATTCTAGGCATGTGCCTCTATATTGTGACAACCACCCAAACTAACATGGGCATGAAAACGTTATAAAACGCAAAGAAACTTAAGGTTTTAATTTTGCTTCCTTTGTTGGATCCCTGCTTGATCCAAGCACTCTATCAAAAAACCACAAGAGTTTTCCGCTGTATTTCAGCCAAAAAGTCCATGTAGCCTTAGGGTCCCAGTTGAATGCAGCCAAATGGAAGGCAGGAAGAAGCTTTTCAGATAAATTCATAAAAATGTGCTCATGTAAGATGTAAGTAAATCACATCAAGAAAAGAAATGCAAGCGTCTGGAATAAAAACTCACATCTTTACTATTATTCTATATAATAACATTAAAAGAGAGATATGAGAATTCTTCACTGAAGCGTTCCATCAATATTTAAGTTAAAGAGAGCGATCTCTTTGAACAACTGCTTTGCAGGAGGAAATTCCTTTACTCTAGCCACCAAAAGAGTCTTAGAAAAGGCTTTTAATCAGGGCCTTTGAAACAGGAAGGAAAGCATGATTTTCCTCTTTTTCTTCCTTAATGTTTTGAAAAGGAAACAAGCTATTGAAATATATCAAGCGATTTCCTTTACTTGAAACACTAGCAGACTTCTGTGCATTGTGCGCAAAACAAAAATAAATGCCTTTTATCCACCCAGATTTTGTTGTGGGTAGACAGCACCGAGATGGAGTGAGCACTATGTGGCCAGGGAATCACAGCCTCGGGACCCAGTCACATTCTACCCAAACAATTATTTTGGGGAATGGTATAATCCTCTTAGGAGACACTGGTGATTATCCACGGGCGGCTATTTTGGCTGCAGAGTGAGAAGCATGAGAGGGAGCAGAAAAACGCAGTGAGATGGCTAAAACACTGTTGCACTTGCAGGGGGCAGGAGGGCCTTGAAATAGAAAGCAGGTGAAAAACAAAACTAAAAAGAGATCCTAGTCCAGTTAGAGGGCAGCTTGGCTGCAGAGTCAAATCACGCAGCCACTGAAGAACCCTTGCAGCCCAACTCGCCCTCGCTTTGCTTTTGCCAGCCTGTTTTGTTACCCAGTGTGAGCAAGGTAATAACACCTATTTCTGTGGGAAACAACACCAGTTTTTCAGCTTGGTGTGTTGTTTTTATTTCACAGCAGAAGACTGCAATTTATAAACAGCAAAGCCTAAGGAAAATTCCCTGAATGAAGGACTTTATGGTATGTTCTCATTTAACCCGTTTTTCACTGTGTTTGGATTTATTCACCTTCCCAGCTGCAATGTTAAATGATTCTGAAAGTAGAACAATTAATCCAAAATCCTCTTTGTTTTAATCCAACACTGTCAACTAGTTTTAGGTTTGCAGTCAAGAGGAAAAAAAATGTTTGTTAAGCTGTACAGCACTAGCTAATGTCTAAAGACAATCTCAGAAAAGGTGCAAAGATGTTTTATCACAGCACTATAGATGGGACGGAGATTTATTATTGTACCGAGCACCATTCCAGCAGATGCCTTTTGAATTACAATGAGATTATTAAAACTTTACAAATCATTATATTAAAACCTGACAAGAGTACTTTGGGAACCAGAGCATCTTCATGTCATTGCTGATGATGCATTACCTGTGGTAAGGCTCCAGGAAAATTCCTAAGTAAAAAATTGGTTATAAAAAATATAAAATATATTAATATTTATTTCAGTACCTGCTGTAAGTTCAAGGATAATAGGTATATGCATCAGAACAGCTGAATGACCGTATTTATGTCAGCATTAGAAAGATGTTCATCTGCTGCAAAGTTTAATTAATTTTCATAGATAGTTAATTTTCTGTTTCATTATCAGCTCCCTAAATTTGAAAGACAAACAATTTATAAACAAATAGAAACTTCAGAGAGGAGTATTTTTAGAGCAAACAGAAGATAAATAGCAGAGTGAAGCATCCACGCTGCCTTCCAAGTACTAATATGAATGATGTATTGCAGCAGGTTTTGATTGATAACTTACGCATTCCAGAGCACTGACTGAAAAGAAACAAATTGTTTACTGTTAACCCCAAACCACTTTCAGGTAACAAATGACTCTGATCTTTACCAACCAAATGATGGCTGTGATGCCCTTAAACATCAGTGAATGAGGAATGTGTAGGCTCACTGTGTCCTTCCAGGGGTGACCTGATCCCTTAAGGACAATATTCCTGCCCTTCTCCCCTTCCCAGCAAGAAGAAAGTTTAAACAGCTACTTACCATGATGTACGACACCCTTCAACCCATGGATAATGGGATCCAGTGCTGAATTGTCCCTCTGACTGACCTACATGCAAAGGATACAGGATTGGTTACATCTACTCTGGCATCAGGCAGAACAGTCTCAGTTTAATCTTCTAAAGAGAAAAAAAAAAGATGTTATCTAACAAGATGCTTAGTTCTCACATTTACAATGGATCTTCCCCAAATGCCAAAGATACATGGTGTAATAAAATAAAGTGAGGAAGGTTAAATCAAAAGAAAGCATCCTCTGAATTCTTTAAAACATTAGCCATGTTATAAGTCCTGCAAAGCCTAAAAACACAGAGCTGATTTTTCTCCATCTACTTCTGCTTTCATAGAGGAAAACTGCTGTGATAAACAGAAGTTATCTTGGACCAGTTCATTCTTCACTGATATGGCCATAAATCTTCTTCTGCCACTGCAGTCAGTGATGCTGGACCCCTTTCAGCCCTAATGGAGTTGGGCCTTGGCATCTTATTGCTATTCATATTTTTAAGTTTATTTAATTTAGTGTCACTTGGACAAAGGAAAGGGAAAAAAGCTTTGTGAGAGGATCTAGAAAAAATCAGCAGTTTTCAACAATGTAATTGCCTGCAGTGCCAGACCAAAACCTGCAGCATTCCTTCTATCACCCAGCAATCACCCACATCCTCTGCAAGGGTGAGATCCAGCACCAGAGAGAGGAGGGGAAGGCAGCAGGAAGGATTAACCCTGTTGAGCTCCACAACTTCCAAATTAAACCCATCACTTCAGTAAATTCCTTGCACACAGCCAAGGAATTTACAACCAATAATGCAATTTTTTTTTTTAACCTTTTGCCTCTTCAGAGGTATTGAAGGAATAACTCACAATTTCTGTGAACATGTTCCATTATTTAAGTTACTTGCCAATTTACTTTTGGGAGATAAATACTGGCACGTATCTCATTCGTGGGGGACATTTTTTTTCCCCCGCCCCCAGTCAGCTTCAGAACCTGAGCAGTGTTGATCATTTCTGGATGGACTGCTCCCAGTGGGCAACACATCAAATGCAAAAGAGCTCCTCTGTACTTTGCTGTCTGCTGATGACCCCAATGTCATGAGGAAAAGCAGAGTTTAATCACATTATGACTATGTATCAATATATTCAGAAAGGAGTGGAGACAAAAGAAGAAAACCCTGAGAAGGGACCTTGTGCCCAGCAGGAAACACACCATGGTGTGAAACACAGAACCAGCTCGGAGCTCACTCTTAGGAAGAGGACATAAGTAACAACAGCACATCCAAAAAACGTGCTATTGTAAAAATATCACAAATTTAATGACCAGACAAGAAAACTGGAATCCACTGCCCAAATTTCACAATCACAAGCATGTCTCTTCTTGTCCTTTCTCCCCATGACTAATTAGGAATCTTAGAAACCTCATTGTCTTCTTAGTCAACTGCATTGAGACAAACCACAACAAAACACCTTTCTTTTTTTTGTTCATTTGGCCTGTGAACTGCTCTGCTGTGTTCCTGACACATTTCCATGCACTTCTCTAGAGACAAAATGGTTTGGTGTTGTAAATGGAAATTGAAAATTCTTTCCTCATCACAATACTCCAGAACTTGCAACGATCAGCTAGGGTAAGAAATGCAATAAAATTATGAAAGTAGCAAAAGCAGCTTTGAAATATATACAGCTTAGATGTTACTGGACGTAATACTATTAGCCCTGAAGGCTGTAAGCTCTTTGAAGTGTGAACTTTTATATGCCCAAAGGGGTGCTCTGTACACATTGGATCCCGTATAAATAATAATCACAGTACAGTGGACCCAACGACCCACTTCGTAGGTTCTGTCTGGCATCTGACAAGTCAATAACAAACACTAAAACCACAGAGCCTATTGTGAGGCATATTCTTGCATCTTTTCCCTTTATCCAGGTTTCTCCAACTATGGCTAACACTTAAAAAAAAAAATCATTAAAATGCTACCAGTAATTAAGTACAAGAATGTAAGTCCTTACAGTGAGCTTAAGTAGTATTTTATTTATTGCTGCCAAACCATAAGCAGTAAAGAGGTTTATTTTGTTTACATTGGTTTTATTTCTGGTGACAGCTGCAATCAGTTTGAAGAAAGCAAATAGATAGAAAGAATCCTAAAGGTTAGAACTCTTCCTCTTGGGATTTTGTGTCAAAGTAGATCAATCCTTAACCTCAGCTCTAGCAGCACCCCTTTAATCTGCTGAGCTGGTATGGCTGTAGAGATGCACACAGTCTTTTTGATAGCACATTCTGCAAATGTGCTGTGTTCTTCAATAGCATGAAATCAACAGGCACATTTTTTTCTTTGGGGGCTGAAAGCAAACGCTCCATGCATCTGTAGTCATGTTTTCTCTGAGGCTATGAGGAGTGGGATCTCATGTTTCCTTGAAAATCACATTCAAACAAGTACCACTTCCAGAGATGTCAGTTCAGGCCTGTATGGGATATAGCTTTATTTTCCTTCCAGATGCTTTCCCTCTTTTTTCCTTATGCCTACACACGGTTCTCTCACACTTCACTACAACTGTTTCAGGATCTTGGCAAGACCATTAGAAAAGTGCCCAAAAGTTTTCTCATTCTGTGGAAGGGTTCAGACTTCAGAACAAAAGTTTTCTTACATCTTTTTCTTCTTCAAATTCTTAAAAAAAACCCAAACCAAAAAACCCACCTTGAATTTCCTCTTTTCCTTGCACTTCTCTATATCCTTTTCCTGCCTGCATTCACAGAGAAAAGGAGGTTTCTGAAACCCAGAATGTCAAGTTCTCTCCCCACTGCTGTACATCTCTGATTTAACTGGCCTGCAGCTACCACGCTGGTTGAGATCAGAGATTCACCCATACAAGAATCCTGTCTCTGACAACAGCTGATACTTAAAAGAAAGGAAAGGCAAAAAAAGCCAAAGGAAAAAAAGGACAAAAATCTCCAGAGTAAGAAGTGTCCTTCTGACCTGCTTTATGATTCCATGTCATGAAGCTTGAGCTTATATACTTCTCCAAACTGCTTTTATCTTTCTTTGTTATATAATATGTGCTACAGTAGTGTATTTTTATTATCTTATGAATATATCCTGATGAAGAACAGCAACGAATTCTTCACATTGACTTTACATGCCACATTTCTGCTCATGCCTTGGCTACAGAGTTACAGAAAGATCCTGTCTGTAACTGGGTCTTGGCACTTTGGGTTCACCCAACAAACACCTGCCAAAGCTGGGCAAAACTTTTCCTGTGAGAGAAGAGTCATGAGTTTCCCCCTCCTCCTTCAAGACCCCAACAAAGAAGAAACACCACGAATTACAGCTTCTCAAGCACAGGAGTTTCAGGCACCTGTGATGCTGCTGGCCATGAACATGCTGCACAGATGGAAAAGCATCCTGAAACTGCCCTGGAATACCCACAATGCCACTACTGCAAATGTTGTTCCCTGAACAAGATGCTTTTGCTCAAGACTGACTAACATTCTATAGGTATACAGTAAACAGATTAAATAACACTTGCGTGCATCATTTATAATAGAAAAAATGCCTGTAATCCTTTTCAGCATAAATAAATAGGTAACTATGATGCTCAGCACAATGAAAAAACAAACACAGAGATATCATTAAACAGTTTCCTGTGCTAACAGAGCTCTCACCATAGGGTAAATATGGGATGAACATGACATGAAGAAGCAAAATCTCTTTGTTTAATGTACCTTTTGGGTGACTTTGATACCTGGTGCACATGCCATTCTGAATAGAACAAATGGCTTGACGTCAATGCAATAAACAGAATAAACATTTGCAATATAGGAAAAGGCAAGGCACAAGTGACCCCATTCTGCAGTCATAAACCAGGGATGTTCACATGAAGTCATGGTGGAAATCATTACTCTGGACAGGTTAGATTTACTTACAGCTCCCACATCATATGCAGGGACTGAGAAATGATTTCTTCCTCAGTGAACAGGGTTGATCAAGTCATGAACTCTATTGACAACAGTGTTAACACCTCTCAGCAGCAAAACCTGTTGTCCCCTTGCTTGAAAGTGCTGTTTTTACAGCTTTATGCTCCGAGGCAAGCCAGGAAGCTCAGCACCTTCTCAGGATAAGGTTATTAATGCTTCAAAGAGGACAGTTCCAGCAAAGGAGCAGAGCAGGAGTGCAACAAGAGGACAGACAGTACCTCAGCCAGGCTGTGCAGGTCAGCATGGGCACCAAGCCATGTAAAAACAGTCTGTATTGGGCAAGGTAGTACTCTATGGAAAGCCCTTGTTAAAGCAGTACTAAGTTCAGCATGTCCTAAAGAGTTAAAACATTCTAACCAGTTCTCATTCTCTATCACTCATTGTATATTAAGCAGCCAAAGCTCTCTTTTCATCTGATTATTTTATAGGCCAAACTGAAAACGTCCTGAAGACCCTGATTTCTCAAAACTCAGCAGAGCTGTAAAGTGTTAAAATTCATATCACATGATATATAATTTAAGCCATACGCTAAAGTCATGTAAGTAATCCATGACCTGTCTTTCTGCTGGAAACAGTTCTGTAAAGCAAGGAAAAAAGGTCTCTCACAAAAATACTGAGCTTGTAATGCTTATTTTAGAAACAGTAACAAATAAAATCAGGGGAATCCCCAAACACACTAGGCCAGTTAAGAGAGGCCACACAGCAATACCAGACCTTACTTCCAAGACCCCTGCCCAAAGGGCAAGACTCCCCCCTCATTCCCCTTTGCTCTGGGCAGCCTCTCCAAAAACCAGGTTATCCTCCCACCAGCCAACACAAAAAGGGCTCAGGAAAACACCACAGTGCTCTCTAATGATCACCGGTACCAGCCACCTTGTGAGAAGGAGGTGAATATTAATTGCTTGAACAGCTCAGGACTAAGGAATACACTCCCCTTCTATAAATGTGTTTGAATAGATCTGCTGTTGTGGGGAAAAAAGAACTGAAGAAACCCACCTATTTGTGTTGATATGAAATACAAATTCCTCTTTCATTTCCACCTTAAAAAAATCTGGCATTTAGACATTAAACTGTCATAAATTTGCAGCAACTGCTTTCAAGCTCATTAAATGGGCTCACAGACAGTATTGCAAAGCATCTCCAAGTGAAGGAGAATGCCATAGTCGGCTATATTGAAAGGTGAAATGACATGCATTTTGTTCAAGGCAGAGGAAAATGAATGGCAACAATTTTGTGATACAGTACCTGAGCCTTTCCCCTCCGAATAGGGATATAATTTACTTTTCTCTCCCACTGCAACATTTGGCCCTTGACTTGGAAACTAAATCTTCAATCTATCAAGCCTTACCCATCTGCTAAGTAAAATGGCCAAGACAATCTACATGCCTTGAATTCGATATAGCCAGCTGCTCCCAGAGTGCTGTGGCATTAACATCCAGAGACCATCCTCTTGTGCTGTAAAGGACGGTGTCTGCCAAGGATGAATGACTACATACTTAACCGTGGCAGCTGAAGCCAGTGACAATGGCTGACACAGAGAGATGCCAATGTGTCAAACTCTACTTTCAATTACAATGGTGAAAGTCAGGGGCAATATTCCCCCAACTATGCACCTTCAGCTCCCATAGAGCTTGTGGTTAAGATATACAACTCACCAGCCAAATACCCAGGTCTCCAAACACTCTGTACAAACAACTAAGAAGAAAAAGAAAACTATTATAAATTAACTAGGTTGCAGAGATTAAATCGTCCTTAGTGTTTCAGGACAATCAATATGGTTAAACAATTTATTCTTTTATCAGCTCAGTGGTGTTGGACAGATGCCAGTCCTCACTCTCTACAGGAAAGGAACTGATTTTCACTGGCTTAGAAGAGAAATTAGAAGAATCCCATTAATGCAAACACTGTCACACAATGTATGTTTTAATACACAGCAACAGGATTTCAAAGAATCCAAGATAATTGCCGTCAAAAGAAACATTTTTTTCCTCAGTAAAGGGAAAGTACTGGGGATATTGCCTGTGAAACTCTTCAAATTCATATCTTTGGGGCCAAATCATTTCAGAGCTAGCTATCCTTACTCCTAACCCCTCTGAATAATAATCCTTTAACCTGCTGCAGCACTGAGAAAGGACACACATCCTGGCTCTGTGGTCCCCACCCTTCTACTCTGCACCAAGTCCATTGTCTCACCTCTCACTTCTCTCCCTTTTGAAGTCCACAGTGTAAAATCTGCTTGTGGATAAGTATCTCATTTCTTAAACATTTCTGAATAAAAGGAAGTGAAATATTTCAGCCGGATCCGGAATGTGGATGAACAGATATGAAAAGTTTACATGTGCTTCGCTTTGAAATAAAGTAGGAAATACTTATCTGGACCTTTTCAGGAGAACTGACGGGTGAGAAAGGGATACTGGTCGACACTACAGCACTGAGATATCTGTGGAGCCAAGAAAATGCCTACAGAACTCCCGACATAATGATAAGCTAGGTTTGGTGCTCTAAGTTTTTCACCTTCACAAGCACTAAATGATCCAAGAATGATATATTCCTGCTCCTCCACAGATGATATTTTCTTCCATCTCCCCCATACAAGCTATAATTGCACATCTCCCGTATGAGTCGATGGGAAAGGACAAAGCTGGCCAAGAGCCTACAGCCTGACAGAGGCGAGCTGGGAGGCAGAGGGCATTTACTGTGTAATGAATGGACTGCCCGAAGTAAGTAACCTGCAGAATATATTTGTAAGGGAAAACAAGAAACGGAAACAGCCCCCTTAGTACTTCAAGTTGCTGCTCATGTGTAAAACTAGAGAGAATAACAGGTACCCAGGCAAGATGTGACACTGAACCTTATGCTGGCACACGCACTATTTCACACAGATACTACCATGACCTTTGATGTTTTAAGAATTTGCATTGGAGCTGATTTTGCCTTTGCCTATGGCAACTGGTTTCAGGTTCAGTGATTTGAAGGCAAACCCTGTTGTGTTAAATCTGGGTTTTGGCCTTCAGGTGTTAATAATCCTGCTATGAATGAAAATATACTGAAGTCGTACAGGTGCATACGCTGGAGGAGGGGGTGTTCCTAAATGTGTCATTCACTATGTTGTTTGAAGAGAGGGTGAAAAAAAAGTTAATGAGTCTTCCAATGATTATTTTAAATAGAGTAATGGGTGTGCATTGATCCTTCCAGCTAATTCCACTTTGAATAATACATCATTCTGACTGAAAGCTTGCTAGTGATGTATTAACTTCATATTTCACTAGAGCTTTGGAGGGTATCTACACTGAGATATTAAATAACAGTGCCAAAGAGGAAGCTGCACTTTTTCCTTTACTTTTTTAAAGTCCAAAATGGTTCTAAAAGCTATTGAACTGATGTCGGGGTCAGGTGTTCTGGCTGTCCCTCATCTTTGGCTGAGTGCAGTGCAGCTGCTTGCAAAACAATGCCCCTCTCAGCCTTTAACTCACCCCCTCCATTGCTTTGTACCTGCAGTCTCTGGATCTGAATTAGTTACAGACATCCTGGGACAAGGATGCGACAAACTAAGTCATAGATCAGCAACTTCTCCTTTCATTATGTCCAGCGTGATGCTTGTAAACACAAGCAGCATAAATAGTCACTTTCACATGAAAGGTTGGCTGAAATATCAGTGTCGTAAGAAGAGCAAAGGGACAGCAGAACCACAGGAGAACATACAAGAGAACTCGTGCCAGCATGTTGGTGCAACGTGGTGATACAGGAGACTGCCTCAAAAAAAGCAAGACTGAGAAGCTCAGGGGTAGAGTTAAGTCTGCTTAATAACTGTGCTCAGAGTACTCTGTGTGCATGCACACTGAGTTTCTTTGTTAGCAGACAGAAACATTGATCGTGCATTGTACACCTGCTGGCAGCGACTGATCGGATCGCTGGGCTGAGGAAGACCCTGCAGCCTCCCGTCCACAGCATTGCCTCCTTTCACTATCACAAGATTTGCAACCAGCAGGATGGTAAGAAACAGCCAGCAATGTATTTCCCTTTCTTTTCGTAAGGCGCTCATTTGCCCAAACTTTGACTCTCCCCATTGATAAGTTAAGAATTAATTTCCCCAAAGCATTCTTGCACGAATGCAGCTAATTTACTGCAAGTGAATAACACATTCAATTAACAAATTATTGAAAGGTCTTAATAAGCATATATCTAAGGAAAAACAAAAGATATGTGCAGCCCAAAAGCCCAATCTGATTAGAAGCAACAGAGTATCTCAGATACAAAGCTCTGTAAAAGACAAAAATGTAATTGCAACACAGAGGAGAGGCAGCTTCAGTGGCAGCTTCTCAAAGCTGGGGAAGCGTGATTGATAGACTTTATCATTGGCAGCTGCGCAAAAAAGGGCTAGAGGAGCTGCAAGTTTATTTAAAGCAATTTCGGTGCACTGAGCCTACTCGTTCTCCTTTGAGAAAATAATATGATTTCTTCATAGAGCATGTAGTCTACTTATTTAAGCAGCAGTGTGCGAGATCTCTCAATCCTACCAGCAGTTCAGCTGGAAAAATGACACACCAGGGGGTAACATTTTATCAGGATGGAGGCTATTTCATAAAAACTGCCATCAGTTATAAACTGTTCCACCATCTGAGTTAAAAAAAAAAAAAGGAGGTAGGGGGGAAGGAGTTGGGCCTCTTTTAGAGTCTTTAAAATTTGCTCAGTTTACAGGATTTTTTAGGTAAAAATAACCATTTTGACCTAAGTTGGGAGGAAAATGAAATGGTGTAATGGAAAAAATATAACAAGCACTACAGCCAGATCATCCTACAACACCCACTCCTTGATGTACAGCTTCACACATTTGGAGAGGCTAAACACAAAACTGTGAAACCATAAATGGAAGTTTGCTCTCATTTTCTTCTGCTCCTGGCTTGAGTTTGGTACAGAAGTGTGCAACTGAGAAAAAAGATCTTCAGCTATTATTTTCCTTTTCTTTTCTTTTTTTTTCTTTTTTTTTTTTTTTAATTAAAACAAAGAAATCTGGTGGCTAAACAAGAAAATGTGCTGGGCAAAATGTAAAGGGTTGGAGGGAACAGCTCAGATGGACATCTGGAACTCCAGCATTTGCAGAGGTTTAATTTGAATTGCTCCAGCTAAGCTTGCCTGGGATACAGCAAAGATTTCCAGCCTTTCCCTCTCTTCCAGCCAACACAAAGGGTTTTGGTCACATCAATCATTCCCTTAAAATGTAGAAAAGGAACCGTCTCAGCTTCCCAGCATCTTTCATCCATTCTACATGAAAAGTCCCCATTTTTTTTCTCTCCCAGCACTGCCCTCGGCTCCCTCCAGCCCGGCAGTACAGATGACTCAAGCCGGCATCCATGAGTCACAAACACAAAGGATGCAGAAATGTCAATTAAGTTACATAGTCACTTCCCTAATGACAACCACACCTCACTTCACAATTAGAATTAGAAATCCAGTGAAAACAAATTGTTGTAGGGCAGATTTTTTTAAAAATCTCACGCTTTCAAAAGTCAAATTCCAACAGAGCTTGTTTGCAATTTCTTTTACCTCATTTTTAAGGAGGTTGGTGTGAGCTGATCTCCCAAAACTGCAGCAGGAGTTTTTGCTGCACTAAATTCCCCATGTCTAATGCAGTAGCCATGGGCTGGGAGGGCTCTCAGGCTTCCATTCACCTTTGTGTACAGGAACACAGTGTTAAACCAGTGGTTTTTGTTAACAGCTCTACAGCACAGAAGGACAACTATGATACACTTTTTTATTTGTAATTTTCTTTCAAAAAAGTTATTCCATTTTTATGTATGTTTTGTAAATTTTCAGTGTCATTTAATTTCTTGCAGATGTGTGCAGCTTTGTAAAATGCTGTGAACTGGCACAATTCAGTGCTCGCAGTACCTAAGGCAGAAAGCACCAGCTAATCCTCAGACTCGCCTCACTTCTGCCTCCGCTCTCATGTCTGAGTTGCCTCCCTCTTCCATCACCCACCTGCCACATCCTCCTCGCTCTCTTCCCACCCAGTGAGCTGTTTCTGTCTCCTCCAACATTAGAGCATTCTCTCTTCACAAACTGTTTCACTTACCCCCTTGAGCACCCTTGCACAACTCTCCCACCACCTCCTCTCCACCTCCTGCTTCCCCAAGGAAGTCCCTGTGTCCTTCCATCCCCCTCGGGATGTTCTTCATGGAGACAGGAGAAAGAAGTAGCCTTGGCTACTGAGGATGGTGAGTGAGTTTGCCCAGGGGAAACCTGGATGCCAGCAGACAGGGTGCCAAGGATGCCAGCTGCAGGACTGCCAAGGATTCCAGAGCCAGTGGGCATCAAGGGTGGGTGCAGCAGGAGCCCAACCCTTGAGCCAGGGTGGGTACTAGCAGCAGGGCAGTCGCAGCAGCAGAGCTCCAAGGAGCAGGTGAGATGAGGCAGCCCATCTCAATCTCCTTCAAGCCTGGACTTCCACTGGACTAAGAGTGGCAGGATGTGGCCCTGCAATTTTTTTCTCAGCTGCTTCTAAACTGCTCAAGTTCCTGCAGCAAAAAAAGTACAGCTCAACTCCCCCTTTTTCACCTGGTGTAACACCACACACAACAGTGAGGGTCATGTCAAGATGTTTATTTTTCACCGGGTTAGCATGACCCAACTCACTCAGTTCCTTACAAAAACACTTCAACAAGTATCATGGCTCATGTTTAGAGGAAATGGGGAAATCTTGTGTGGAAAAACAGCACTTAGAACGCAAGTGCATTAAAAGCCTGGGAAACATTCCGTTTGTGGCAGCAGTTTCTTCCTCTCGAAATACAAAGAAACACAAAAACTAACATGACACGTATGCTTGTTTCAAGATGTTCTACATTTCAGCAGTGGCAAAGTGAATGCTATTCAATCACTGCGAGCAGGTGATAGTCTTAAAGCCACAGAACTCCTCAGGATGCTCTAGCCTTCATGCCTCTGCTCCATGGGCTTCTTACAGCTTTCCAGTGCTCCTGCGGGGCATGACCCAGCTATGGAGAGGGTTTTCAAGCTCTGTCTCTGGTCAGAAAGCCCTCCTCCTACACAGGATATAACTTCAAACTTGCCAGAATCTCAAAATCTCAGGGAAAGGTATGAGACAAGAAATAGAATACAATTGAACAAGATTTAAAACAAAACTTAAAACATAGTTAGAACAAAAGGTGCTCTTTGAACAAGTCTAGCCTGACCCAGAGCAGTGAAGATGCTTCCTGCAGGTGGGTGTACACAGTAATACTCTCAGGAAGAGTCTTCCATCTCCTCTCCTCCTCTCTGAATCTGCTCACCAGAGAACCTGGCTATTCATTTGAGGTATTTCCTTATTCTTTTTATTTCCTTCTCACACCCCAGCACTTTAACTCCTGGGTGTCCACAGATCATGCACATTGGTTATGATCCAATCACTACCGCTGTGGCTGTCAGCTGGACCATCCAGACTCCTGCCACGTGCTTCACCATGACCCCAGCTTTGGTATCCACCTCTAGAAAAGTTTCTTATCTCTCTTCTTAAAATCTGGCAGGCTGCATGGTCACCACCTTCACATAACCACCTGCAACTGACACCAGAACCTGCACTGGGTTTTTCCCTGCCAGCAGCCTGAGCTATTATGGAGTGAGCTAAAAAGGCAATCCGTGAGGGCTATCCACAGAGGGCTGGCACAGAGGGACATGTTCACTGCCAGGCTGCACAGGCAATCCTGCCCAAAATGCCTGAGACCCAACACAGTCTGAATTCCAGCCCAGTGTTACATGGATATGAGGAGCACTGCTGGTTGCTCTGAGGATAAGAGGTTTTCCAGAGCTAATGGCAGCAAGTACAACTGCCCAAGGAAGGAGTAAAAAAATCTCCCTTTAGGGGCAAGACACTAGTTATATGGCTCAGATGCAATGCATCAGTAATGAAAGAAGAAAGAGGGCACTTCCTAGAAGGCAGGGATAGGGTGAGCACTTAGGACACAAATGCAGCACTAAAAAAAATTGCTTCTGACACAAGAACAGCTGACAGAGATAATCTCCACAGCTCAGCATGAATTTATACAGTCTTTCAACAACTCTATTAGACAGGTGTGGTAGCAGCCAGCTGTACTGCATGCACAGACCAAGTTTCTCTAGTGCCCATATGGCCCTGTGGCACACCAAGGTGGTGCCACCTGCCCAGGCAACACCCTCTTCTCCCACCACACCATCCACAGAGAGGTATCGGTATCAGCCTGAGGGGTAGTGCAGAGCTGGTCTAGATAATGAGTGAGTTCACACTTCAAAATGATGGATGTTCCCACCCACAACACAGGGACCCCCAGAGAGCTCTACCCAGACAGGTTTAAAAGCCAGCTTTACTTTTGGCCTTTAATTCTCTGCCCAAGTTATGAGCAGAGACAAGTCAAGCCATAAGGTGGGGTGGGCTGCATGCTATTAGGGAAGGTAAGCTTATTAGCTGAAACGTAATAAATCTCTGTAGATACCTGGAATAGCAGAAGGCAACAGTTTGCTTAGCCATATCACTGGTAATGAGTTGGCAAGAGGAGAGCATTCCAAAACGTTAACCTAAAGCTTAATTTGACTGGTATGCACTTTGGGAGAGTATTTAATAAGACTGGTTCACCCAAGACAGGGAACTGTCTGCTCATGCCTTCTATGAAATGCAGCAGGATATAAAAGAGTGTGATTTTAGCAGTTTAGAATACAAAATGAAGGGGGAAAAAAAAATCTTTGAAAAGTGACTGATGCAGTCTAATCATGTTTCGCACAAGAGCATCTCAAATTATGTTAGATATTTTTATAGGATCTAGATAAGATAAAGAAGGTTTGCCAGGTGGCAAGGTAGGCAGGGGGGAGGAAGGAATAAGAAAATAATTTTATGTCGACTGCTTCTAATACACAGGCATGTGGATAATGCCATACAAACCACAGATAAAATGCACCAAAATAATTGCCAGCTTAGCTGTTAGGGTTATGGAGCTTTGCTTTCTAATCAACGCTTACCCATGTTTTTAAATATTGATCTGGTAAGCATGATTCCAAGGGAAAATAAATATTGAAAGGGGTGATTTAACTCAATCATCCTCATTCCTAAATAACATGATCCTATTTCTTCAAAAACCCAGAAAGCAGTAACTTAAGTGAAGCTTATAGATCAGCTAATATATTTACAGCCTTAAAATTACATGAGACACTATAAAACACACTGAGATCCAAAGTTAATCTCTTTTTGCAATATTCTTGCAGCAAGTAAAGATGAATTTTACGGTGAAAAAATCCATTTTATCAGGAGCAAGACTGAGCTTTCTAATAACTGAGCTACTTTCTAATGTGGCACATCATTTTACTTAACTTATAAAGAACAGTTTGCCAAATCTCCAGTTAGGCTTCATTTGATACAGTAGAGATGTTGCAAAACCAATACCCTCTTTCAGAAAGTCTCTTTGCTCTTGATAATGACCACATTACAATGCATTTTTGATGCACAGAAATGGGGCAGTTACAATCAGCAGCTAAGTGCTGCTCCGATGGTGTCAGCCAGGCAGCTTTTCCTTTGGCTCCTCAGAGCTGTGAAACAGTTGCAAACACCATAAGCTCATAGGAAAAAATCCTGCTCTATCAAAACTCAATGTTCAGAGGTGCTGAACAGATTTAAGCAATCTTTATTTAACATATATTCTGATTTTCAGCAGAGAATAAGATGGTGATTGGCATTCTTTACCCTCATCTATCTCCAGGAGAGCATAAGAGCACATTCCAGCTTCTGTGCTGGTTTTGTTCTGGGAACTCTGATACAAGCACACCTGAACTTAAGACAAAGGGAGGTTTAATATTAATCAAACCAGGACGGACCACTGAGCTCATTTCAGACTCATCACCTCAGTCAAATCAGTGTGCTCTTCAGTGAATCCCAGATGTAAAAGATACATCTGAAAGGTACTATAAAGTTATGCTGTAAAAGTGTTCCCAGGTTTACATATCCTCGTTTCCACGCCACAAACTTGAAGATTTCTGATTTAGATTCACAGAAGGTAAAACATCAGCTATAAGGATTGCTCTGGGCAAGCCGCCATCTCAGCTGCAGAATTATTTTGGGGGGCGATATGCCATCAGCATTATCAGCTACACCATCAGCCATACATACAAATGTCTGCCTCTGTACAAAGACATCAAGAAGGGACCAGACTAGACTCTGATTTACTTTCATTGCCTTTCTTTGACCTCTGGAAAGAAAACCACAGGCTCAGAAAACCCTCAATAATAATCTCTCCCACAGCTGTCCTGCAGCACAGCAACTACAGACAATAAAAACCAGCAACAACTCAACCCTCTGGCAGTAACCTGTAACACCAGATTTACAGTAATTTAGGATAGATTATAATTAAATTACTGAGGGATATTTTCCTGAACGCTTACTCTGCACCATGTGTAATGCTTAGGAATTGTACAAGAAACCACACATATCAGTGGTTATTACTGGGGTGGCGCTTACAGGGACAGGCCAACCTGACACCAGTCCAATGCTGCTGACACCCCCAAATGGGGTGGGCAGCACCCTCTGCTCCCAGCCACTCCTCTTCCCACCCTCACATGCTTTCATGCTTTCCCATCACATCCCATCTGGGAAAAACACTGACATTTCAGCTGGATCTGTTCACTGACTTGACTCAGGACGGATGGTGTGGGCAGTGCAGATGAAGACACAGTTAGGATGACTACACAATCACCTCACTGATCGTACAAAAATGACACGTTCCATTTGTTTGCACAATTTGAGCCCTAAGTGATTCTTACAGCTCACAGCAGTCTACTAACAGAGAGAGACTTTGTGAATGGAATATCCAGGTAGACACTTCAAACAAACACATCAATTATGCACAGTCAGTATACTTTTTCTACCTTAGGGATCAAACTGAAACAAGACTAAAGAATTATGCTTTATTTGTATATAAAAATGTATTAGCTAGTGTCCGAGAAGGTTTTCTAGAACATTTGGTATGTACCCAGGAAATTCTGTCTGAAGTTTGTATTGTTTATTATTGTCAATACTAGGAGAAACTTGGCACTGTTATACTTGAGAAATGCAGTAATAATTCTTCAGGCAGAACAGCTTATATTTAATACGAATAACTTTTTCATCTGAGCCAGAAGATCTAAAAGGAACGGAAGCCCCAATTTTACCCATCTATTTTATATATTCAGACTTTACAACCAATCTCTATTTTATGGCACAAAGTGGCACTAGGCAATAATTTACGAATAGATCCTGTGCTCATCTTTGCTCAAAATGTGCTGTAACACTAACTGGTAACCAGAGACATAGGAAGACTGTGCAGCTTCATGGAAGATACAGAGGGTGAAAACATGTGCAATTTTTCTAAGGGGTAAACAAATCCTGTGCAAAATCCTGCAGAACAGGGCAACATGAAAACTGGGGAACTGGAGTTTCCTGGCTGAAACGCTAGATTTTTCCATCTATGTCCCATGAATTTAAACCACACGTAATATACTTGATCAATCCTCTGAGAGACAAACAGGTATGACTTTTGGATGACTTCAGAGCCTGTTTTTTTGGTTTTTTTTTTTCTTTAAAAAAAAGTAAGAAAGAAATTACATAAAGTTTTAAAACGAGGTGGGCAGACAGACATAAAAAAAGATCTTCCTAGAATCCAGGCTGGATGTTTAACAACTGGGAGAAAACAGGGACTTACCAGAGGTAGCTGCTGTGTTTGGGAGAGAGGAAAGGGGATGAACTCACAGCTTTACATCTCCTTTGATTCTGTAACTAAGACTGATTCTAGCCAAACCCTCTGAAGACTTGGATAGCAAGAAATAGATGTTTTATTTACAGCTTCTCTCTTCCTCTCTCTTAAAGAAAAAATGTCAAGTCAAAATGCACCATATTTGGAGCACATAAGAAGGACTGGGACAGAGCAATCTCTATCACAGAGAAAAGGTACTTGCAGCAAACAAGCTACATTTTATGGCTTCTCAATGCTCAGAGATACAAGAGAGACTCCACAAGGGGCTGTTGTCCCTTCCGTAGAGCAGACAACAGGTGAGTATGGAGCCTTCATGAGGGCTGGGGGTCCCTCCACTTTGTCCCAGCCATCACAGCACTCGGCTCTAGGTCTGCTTTGTGATGTCAGACAAAGTCACTGACTCGTGCATCAACAATGCACAACAGCGAGCAAAATGAAAAAAGTACTGCTGTACTTAGGGAACTAATTTGTTTTTTAGTGTAATGGTTATAATCAGTAGACTTGCTGAGTATCAATCTTCCTGAACCACAGAAGGGGTAAGATTACAGACTGACAACTGTAATTTTTACTTATTAGACATCCAAGTGTCATTTTCAGGAGCCTGGTAATAAAAACTCCACAAGACATTTTTCTATAAATTTACAAAAATTTCATGGCATGGCTACAAAAGTGGGGCTTGTTTTAAGGCAGGATATTTTTAAATCACAGATGTAAATTACTGTGTTTAAGATGCTGACATTAAACACTATAAATACTCCTAAACTGACTCTTTCTTTAGAATTTCAAGGGTGAGAGAAAGGAAAAGGAAGCAAAAGAATACACAAACGTGTGCTGATCAAGCTTTTAGGAAAAGTTATTAAAATAAAACCACTAAAATGTAAGAGGACAATTACAAGAATTAATGCTAACAAATTGGTATGTAATTCAATGAAGCAAGTTAATAATGGCATCCCACTTGGGATTAATTGCAAAACATGAATCAATTAAGAATCATTGAGAAAGCAAAAAAACTACAGGTCAAAAACATTTACAATGCTGTAAACTGAAAGACAGTGATCCTGACATTCAAATGAACATTAAAGTAGAAGAGCACAGAGATCTATTTGCCATGCAATGCACACAACCCTCTCTCATTAATGATTATGAGAGATAGCTCAAGACATTGAGGAGAGACCCTATAAAATACATAGAGAGTGTTTTTCAAATTTGTAGCATGGCACAACTTTGGAGTCCAAGTCCTTTCAACAGCAAGACAGTTTGAAATTCCTTCCCAGTATTAATAATTGCAATATTTCCACTAAATAAATCTGAGCAAAGGACTGTGATTTATCACAAGAAGAAGAAGTCACTCGATAACCCACCTCCATTGTTAGCCCACCTCCCTGCCGCTGCACCCAAACCAGAGAAGTGACAGCACAAGTTGCGAGTTATGGTCTCAGAATGTGCAGTTAAGAAAGCACATACAGAGCACTTGGGGGGGGGGGAATTCTAATTTTTGCCTTCAATTATATTTTTTTCAGACATTTGGAAGTTCATGTATGTAGATATCTCTGAGACTAAAAACAAAAAGAAGGCAAAAGACCCTGTGTATTCTGGTATTTTGCTCTGCACTGAAAAAAGAACTGCACGGCTCCACTTACATACAGCCCGTATCCTTTAAAACTCAATCTAACAAAAAGGCTTTAATTGAAAGTACTGCATTTCAGAGGTCATCTGACAACATCGGGCTTCCTGCCTTATTGGAAAATACCATGAATGAGTTCACAGAGCTGAAAAGAAGAAGGGAAGATGATTGCTTGGGCACTGAAGAAGATAAGTGCACATAAGGTAGATTATCCTTCTACACTGCACAGTCGGCCTGTGGATAGAAAAGTTTCAACACAGCAGGTTGCAGCCATCATGATCTGGAGACTGCAAATGCCTCTTGGCAGAACACAGGCAAGCAGAAGCAGAACGATGTGTGTGCTTCCAAGAACGATCTGTTTCAGCCGCCCTGTCAGTCTGTGCCTCCAAATCCAGCCCACCTTTCGCTCACACGTTTGTACCTCGCTCCTCCACGCACGCTTGCTCAGGATGCTCAGGCTGCTGTGTGAACACCTCTGCTCTCAGCACTCACACACTGAGCCACATGTGCTACTTCTCATGGTGCAGCCACGGCACCCTGCACATCCACAGAAGCTGTTTGTGTTTGCGTGGGATTTCACATGAGGGATTGATTACCTGGAGTCCAGGCTCCACAGCGACCCCAGCAGCGAAGGTCTGCTGCCAATGGACAGAAAGTTTGGAGAACTGAAGGTTATCTGGTAAAAGAAAAACCCCACAGGTGAAAGGGCCAGTGTTTCTTCAGTGCAATTCAGCCCACCAGCAAACCCTCATTTCTTGAGCCCAACAGCACCAGGCAATGAACATTGCAGCTCGCAGCCCTGACCCTTCCCAGCTCATTGTCCTCCCCAGACTGCTCACGGCTTTTGCTCACTGAGGTCCCAGGTGAAGATCTTCAAGAAAGGACTCTGACCATCTCACAACTGCATCACCCTCCACAGCTATAAACCTTTTGAAGCTTCTCTAGTAAACTCAAGGCTTCATCAGGGATTGTTTTTTAAGTGCTCCTGAGAATCAGCCCACTCATTTGTGTACTAAAGTAAAAGATGAACAACCGTATTACAAGAAACCTTTCTTTTTTAAAAGAATTGCTGTTGTAAACAGCAGTTTTACTATTAAATAACATCTGAAACATGACCAATCTGGGCAAAGGTACGTATGAGAATAAAGCCTCATTGTTAAGCACTTGAAACTCAATAAGCACCAAAACTGAAACTGGAGATATATAGCTATAGATATATATTTTACTCACAGAGCTATTCCCCATCTGTTCTCCCCTTTCTTTCTTATTTTACATAAAATATTCAAAAATATTCATATTTCCCAAAGAAACTTTCAACATAAGTTGAAATAAAAATCAGAATTTTGGGCATAGTTTAAAAAATATTTTTGTTTTCTTTAATGGAAAGGGTAGAATATATTTTTTTAGAAACAGCTTACATGAATGTCTATGTTCTGCCCAAACCCACCTCCAACCAAAATGGTTGCAGCGCAAGTTTTTTGCACAGCGTGAATACTTGCTGTGAGGCACCTAAACTTGCGTGTTTTGGCTGAACAAAGCACCTCTTGAAGCTGTTCCGTGCCATTCACGTGCTGAACTCAACTACAATCTAACAGACATTAAGAAACTCTTAAAATTTTGTATTTAAATTCTCCACGATGTAAAACCACTTTGGATCATTTTATCTCCACTAATTTACTGGAAAAGTAGGAGAATCTTTTTCTGTTCCAGAGACACTTCATATGTTACTAAACCCCACTGCATATATTGTACAAGGTGAGCCTCAGAAAAATGCACTCCCAGTGCTGTACTGGTCATATCTACCTACTCTGACTGAGTCTTTTATGCCAGGGGAGCTACTTTGTACCTCCACACTATTCTTCAACCACTTTGAGGCTCTAGTACTGCTTTTATTAGTAACAACTGATGTTTTTAAACAACTGCAACATTTCAAAATGCTGAGAAACTGGACTTAGTGATGAAGAACACATTTAAAATTGTTTTACTTGTCTTCACTTACATGGAGAGTTAATAGTATAAGGGCATTGAATAAGCAGCTTTAGCCTACACACATTTTCGTGTTATGAAGATAATAAAAATATACCTGTACTAATACTAAATAACACTGCTAATCAATAATAACAGTTTTATTATTCATAAGCTACTATTAATAAAACACCATGGGTTCTAATGCAACCATTAAAAGAATTAATACTGTAATTTAATTTTAAGGTCTTTGCATCTATCTGAAGTCTATTAAAATAAATGAAAAGTCTCTCAATGACTCTGGATGATGCCCTGCATGTTAATGATGCCATGTGTTATTTTGACTACAGCAAATCACCTTTAAGACATTGCCTAAACACCGGAGCACTGATTATACTTCATGTAGGTGGGTATAATGTTCCAAGAGAAACACACACCTCTCTCTCCATTCTCCTTTTGCAAATCAAGCTAGTTTTGCCCAGACTTTGAAAAAGCATTAAAGTAAGGGAGAGGTGGAAAATTAGGGAATTGTTAGGAACTGAGATGGGGACATGGGACCCTTGTCTCCCACTTGATATGGTTTTCTCAACATCTACCATATTTAAAGCACTTATTCACTGAATTTGGTTATGATGGGAAACACATGAAACAGTTTATGAAAGGGAAGAAGAAGGAAGAAAAAGGCTTCTGAGGGAAGTTAAAAGCTGAATTCCGTTGTTTGAGAAATATACATTAAAAAAAAGCATATTTGTGCCAAATATTCAATGGCTTTGATGGTGTTCCTCCAATTTATTCTGTGATCAGCTCATTTAGGTCCCTGTGAAAAGTGAGCTATTGATCTCCTTGAAGAAGTACAACAAGAACTATCAAAAAAATCTGAGGAAAAGCAAGGCCACAATTACTTGTTTTACTGAAGAACAAATCTCTGTATACATGAGTTAGTAAATAAATGTGAAGATATTTACATACAAATAACACAACACGGATCTAAAAGTTAAAAGGACTACAAAGTATTTTTTCAATAACTTTAAAATGTGTCAGCATTGAAAAAAAAAAAGAATGGCAACCCAGAAAAAGACCTGTAAAGCCCTTGATTTTTATCCCATGTACTTTTGAAAATACAGCTAGTTGCACATTTGCTGCCAAGTACCTAATTACCTTTAAAAATCTAGCTCTGCACTGCTAAAGCTCTTGAGTGATCGAGGTATCAACATCACTCATCATTATGGAGCTAATTTTAATGATGAAAGCATTGCTAAAAGTTATTTTAAAATTCATTTTTACTTTAACTTCTTTAGAGATGATTTGTTTGAGTACCTGAGACACAGTAACTAATCACTGATGGTTTTCTTTGCAAATATAAAATAGATTTATATGCCCTCCCTGTAGGAACAAGAATTCCATCACCTCCTCCTGAATTTCTGAGCTATCGAATATTTGATGAGTGCTTAGGGAATCAGTATTGTGTCTTTTCACAGCAGTAATCAAGGAATGAAGTATTCTCTGTCATAATGAATCTACTGCAGGACTAAAAGATGAATATTTCAAATGCGAAAGCAATATGTTTGTTTTGAACACATTTAAGTTTGGCTTTAATAAAGCAAGTAGTGAAGTGTGCAATGAATTATATTGTTAGATGGTTAAAACAGAGTCAAGCAATATGTCTGAATGCATTTAATCCAAGTAACTACTCATTTTAAATGTGACTTATAAATATGTATTACATGTATATGGACGAATGCATGACTCAGGAACCATGAGAAGCCTTCCACTCCTGGCTTGCTTCAAAACCAGCTCAGCCCGATAATTAACCAAGGCCCGGAGCCAGAACATCATTAACCACAAGCTGAATGTTACGTGGGCTGAAATTGAGCATGTGCACCAACTATTCAAGTCAGGATCATTTAAATCAAGCCTGAGGTGCCCGGCTGGGCTGGGACCTGCGACGCGTGTTCCAGCAGATGGTGGGTCCCAATGTGCAGCCACAGGCAAACTTAAGATGCCCCCAAAACAACGAGCCCCTCGGGCGGGTCTGTCACTGCAGCAGGACCATTTCTGCAAATCCAGAAGCCTCCAGTGCAAACCAAGAGGATGCTGTCGGCAGGAGGTGGTGGGCATGGCGAGTTAAACATCCACCAGCACCAGCTTCGCTCGGAGACACACCACATAACCCCAATACCGAAAGTAATAGGCACAATGTGTTCTCCTGAAAAACTTGTTAGAAGGCAAAGAGAAATCATTGTCATTCTCTCATTTGTCTCCAGAGGACTTTGATTTTTAATAAAATATCAAGTGAGTTCTTTTTAACAACAAATTAAAACCAGCTTTCAGAGCCCAGTTAGAGATTTCAGGCCAGCTCATCTCATTTGCAAACTGAGAATACCTGCTAGAGACCCCTCAGTGCTGTTTTGTGTGAGCCTCTCTGCGTGTCTATCCACAATGAGACACAGAGATGGGCAGTTACAGCAGTTTGTATTTGCAAGAATTGTTTTCTGAGTTCTGTTAGCAATTTTTTTTTGTCAGGTCAACTAAACTGCAGCACACAAACAGAAACAGAATTTATTAACAGAACTTACAATGAAAGAAATGAGAAAAGCACAGATTTAATTTGCATTTACAACAAAGTTCCAAGTGCTTCAATTATACAAGTTCAGAACCAATGTACTTTATCTGGAAATTGCCCCTGAAATAATGAATTCAAGAAGGAAAATTCTTATATAGTCCAAGTTAAATTATTTAAAAGGGAAGAAAGAGAGGTCTTAATTATTTAATGTTTCACCAATAATGATATAGTCCAGTGTAATGTTCGCTCACCGGAGAACCTGATTTTCAAAGGAACATTCGTGAACATCAGTCAAAAAAAACCCACCTGCCAGACTAGAAACTCAGTTGGTGCAGTACATTCATTCCAACATAGCATTACTGCATTAGCAAAAATCCATGCCTTGACTTAATGGCAAATCTATCCAATAATTTATATTAAAATATTTACACAGAAAAGCATGGCTGATTCAGTTTCATAATGCATTTGTAAAAAACAGTATGACCTCTCTTGCTACAATTTTTTAAAGCTAAGTTCTATGTTTGAGTTTGAGATGGGACTACAGCTCTGGAAGAGTGAAAGCTATAAAATTAGTACTTGAGTAGTCAAAACTGCCCATCAAAATGTGGCCATGGACATCTTAGGGACATTTAATTCAAAAGTCACTAAGAATCAGTTTTAAAAGACAGCTTTAAATTAGCTGCATGAAATACCAGCCATGGTATGCTTATCCACAGAGAGCCCTGGGGAACAAGGCTCGGGGAACACCAAGTATTTCTGAATAAAAAGTTTTTTCCAAGTCGTGGATCACCAGCTCCAGCACAGGATACACAGCTGAGGGAGCTAAAGCAGCACCTTGGTCAAACAGAAGTATGGATCTGCAAAGGATTATCATCCCCAATTAATAACCCTACGTACAACAACTCAAGCTCTATAGGATAAACTCTGGAAAACTCTAAAGATGGCCAAAATAACAGTGGTTATGCTGGTGTCCTCAGTTTCCTTACGTGGGCCAGAATTCAGCACACGCCTTTCCAGACTGGGGACTTTGGGCTCTACAAATCCTCCTCGACTGTTGTTCCTCTGTCTTGGAGCAAAGCTACCCCGAGGAAAAACCTGATACACTCACAAGTTTAAAAGCACACCACTGATTTCTCATTTCAACCCAAAGGCAAAGAAAAGAATACCAAAAAAAAGAAAACCACTTCCTTTCAGCCTCAGAACAGGTTCTCTGTGGGTCACTTTGCCAAAGAGTTACCTTACCCCCGCTCTCTGGAAGAGATCAGAGACTGTTTATCAGAAATGGCTTCAGATTTCACGGCTCCTGGAGCAGAGGAGCCCAACCGTACCATCATCCAGACTTTGCAGCCTCATGTCCTGCAGCCTGCAGGGGTGGAAATGATGAAAAGTATAGATTTCTGCTTCCCTGAAGGGACTGCAACACTCAGTTGCGGTCCTGAAGAGCCTGAGGTCTCTTACAATCAAAGATGGCTTTTTTAACAGCACTACAGATTATTTTAAGTTATTTTTGGTGAGTTCAATGGCTCCCATGGAATTGTGCAAAGTGGGACTTGCACTAAGTGCAGCACTTGGCTTTGTGGGTGGGGAATACAAAACACAGTCCCGCTACAATTTTAAGATACTCTGAAACCAGGATTTAGGGAATAAATGTCACATACAGACTAGGAAGTGGTGTGACACGGGGCAGTGCTTCACATGGCTGATGTGAAGCACATCAGGGTAATTTAGCAATTAAATTCCAGACAGATGATGCCACAGCACGTGCTGCACACCATGGCACAACACACACACACATAACCCACAGCTCTTTGCTGTGGTATAAACCAGACTTTGGTTGTTCCATTCCAAAACTCCTGTCTCCTATGGCCAAATTCCATTTGCCCAAAGCTTCCCGTATCACATCAAGATTAAGAAGTCTGGGGAATCATCATGTTATGTCACTGCAAATTATCACAGCTCCACCAACTTCACCCTAACATGAAATGCCACAGAAGTGCTCAGAATCCAACTGTGATGAATTTAACATGCCTCCTTCCACTAGCCTGATGTCAGCAGAGTTACAGCAATTTATGCAATACAAGGATCTGTCCTTTTCTCCTTATCAAAGCATTTGATCAAAATCAGTGACATGGAAAAAGACAACCCTACTTAATTTGAGCAGCAGAGTCAGGCTTGTCACTCTAACATCATAAGAAAAAGGGAGGTATTTACATATGGGTACTTGCATATTCCTTTTTATCTGGCTTCACAAAGATAACAGCAAGATCACTTTCTTCCTCGGTAAAAACTAGCGTGAAACCTCACAGAGGATCAGCATTTTCTCTTGCTCTTCCCTCCCTCCTTTCTTCTCTTTTGAAAAGCAAGACCTTAAGATATTTCAAATCTTCATTAGCCACTTCCCTGCCTGTGAGAGCCTGGTGGTATGGACTGGTTCCAATTCCCTCCGAGTCAGAAAGGTAAAACCCTGTTTCTGGTGCAACGTGACAGAAAGCTCACCCTGCTGAACGCCACTGTCACGTGCAAGCAGCAGTCCCTGCCCCACACCACAGCTCTGGAGAGTGCTGAACCACAAATGAGCTCCCCCAGCAGCCCCGCTCTCATTTTAAAAACGTGGATGCATAAATTCACTCATTTGGAAACCTGGTCTGTTCAAGAACTTGTTACTATGACAATTTAGAAGAAGCTGCTACAGATAAGACTGATGAAACTTATTGATTAATTTTCTCTCCAGCTATGTTTGAATTTTAAGTTTTCCCTAAACAGAACCAGTTGGTGTTGGTTTGTTAGTATTCCAGGGACCGCAGCAAAGTGTTTCAGCAGTGAAGGAAGTTCCATGATAAATGTGTTCTCCAATCTGCATCTGTAGAGCAGCTATAAAATCAGAACAATTCATGCAAAATTTTTCATTATGTTTTTAAATATACTTATTTACATTTTAAATCATACATAGACAATATGAAATATCTTTCACTTAGACAGGTGGGAACAAGAAAACAGATGCATCCATTAAGCTTGAAACAATTCAATGAATTAAATAGTACTTGGTGAACATTTTGGTTTATGGATATAGCCTTTGTTTAAACTTACTTGAAAAAACACAGCCATGGCTCCTACTACCCTGTTTTCTAGAACTGCCGTTCCAAAACTGTCAAAGTCATCAGGATTGTAGAAGTAAATCTGCATCTGTAAAAATTAAAACCAACAACAAAATCACGTTAGTGTTGATTCATGCAGTTTTCAAATGAGGTAATGCATACACATTGCATGTAAACCCAGTGTTATGAACCTGAGATAAAGGAATTCTGCTGAACAATACTGTTTAACTAGCATCTTGATTAATAGCATGACTGCCCTACTGGGACAGTAAGCAGGGAACAGAGTCAAGGCAATGCATTTTAATACCAAACCCAAGGATAAACAGTATGGTCAGTCTGTTTAGATGGTAAACTTTGTGCTTTCTGCCAGCATCTCTTCATTTCTTTGCTCATTGCAGGCTCATCTCCTGCTCTGTTAAATGTGCTAAACATATTTATCTCAGAGACCATAGAGAATTTTGAAAAGGATTTCAACGTTTAGAGTTATTCCTTTACTCCTAAAGCAATTTGTAAGATAAAAGTCTATCTCCATAGCAATGCATTTTTATGAGCCTCTGATATTCAGGTCTCTCAGTTAGGGTCAGACTTTTCCCTGTCTTCAGTTAAATTTCATGACTTTTATTTTCAAACTGCTAGTACTCTGCAAAAAAGTATGAGTCAAAGATAGATATTTTGATGCGATTTTCAAATGAATAATAAGTATTAATAGTTAGACAAACCCCAAGTAAAAGCAGGCGAGAACAAGGATTACCCCAAACAATGAAATGTTTGAGTTACACAAATAGAGGAGAACCAAGAAACAGCTTCCTCCATACACTGTGCTGGTGAACAATCCCACTCCACTACACACACATACCTTGAACAAGGGCAACCTAGAGAGGCCTGGGGGTACTCCTGCTCTTAATTTCCCCAAAGGTTCCATTTCCCACAGTAGCTGAGCTTCCACTTCTGCCAGCCATCCAAACACACTGCTGCTTCTCTAGTAGTTGTTCAACCCCTCCATTCCCAAAGAAACCCCTAGTGTTAGTCCATCTGTGTCAGCCATAATTTGCTCCAAAGGATCTGGTTTACATCCAAAACATGCAACATTCCCTTCCTAACATTATATCATGCAAGTGTGTACCTTGCCATAGAGTAAATTCAGTACTGGTAACACTTGTTATATGTGTGCCCTACACAATACAAATGAAAACCACGTGCCTGGTGGTGACAGCCAAGCACCAGAACTGGACCTCGCAGCGGGTGCTCCTGGGGCCATTCAGGGAACCTCCTAGATGGATTTTGCAATCCAAACCAGTGCTGGCTGGTTGGCTGGATGATGCGTAGGCTCCCTTTCACACACTGATGCCAGCAAAAAAACATAAATCTGTTCCTGACTATGAAACAGGAATGGACCCATCAAGCTTCGCTGCCACTGGCCTCTTGCCCAAACCTTGTGCACTCACTCCTGCTTCTCTGCTGCCCATCACCAGACCTATTCAGGCTTTTCACAGCATTGCTAGGTGATAAGAGGCACCCACACAGCCCTTAGTTTAAGGGAGAAGAAGGATTAGCTGAGACTGTCCGTGCCTCCTGACACACTGCCGGTCTGACCATTGCTCCCTCCAGCAAGTCTGTCTGCAGGAAAATACTCTGCTGGACCCAAACACTTGTTTAAGTTTGTCCAAGATAGTGCTGCATAACAAATCCTACTGTATCCAAAAATGCTAGTGTTTTTCCCATATTTTGTATATGCCAGATGAGACTATACCCTTTTATCTTGCTCCAATACATTCCTCCTCTCATTTACTGATTCCCAGGCGTCTGACAGGACATATTGGCTGTAATGGATAGGTGCTTTTGCCAGTATTATACAAATAATAAAACATCATCATACAGGGCCAGGATGAAGATCAGAGCCTTCAGAGGTAGAGGTACTTTTTCCAGCAGGAGGATGAAGTAAGACCACACTTCAAATGGCCCACAAAAAAATGAAAAAATTGGCACTCCCACTACCTTCATAAAATTTGAAAGCAATTTTCTTCCCCTTTTTTGACCTTCTTATTCCCAGCGTGCTCACAGCACACACAGAGATGCTGGTGATATCTCACAAACCTGGTGGTGTCTCCAGATTCTGACAACTTTGAACAAATGCAGATCAAGGTACAGGCATTCACTGATGTAGACATTAGAAACAATTTGTTTCAGGTAGAATTGCTTAAACTCCAGTTTAGCCAGCACAGACCAAAGCTGAGAAAACACTAAATTACATTTTATTCCTCTTTAAAATAAAGTCTAAAATTCTGTATACCTTACATAAAACACTTCACTATATAGTCCTCATAGGAGTTTATGAAGAAAAGCATTACTGAGTGAGTTCAGCATATGCCAAAATCATTTTGGATCAATTTCGCTCACGGCATTTTAAGGAAATTAATTTTTACAATACACTTTTGGATAGCAGTGCAAAGGGCTTTGGTAAAAAAGTGCTTTATTCAGATCCCTCGTCTCAGCAGTGCAATCTCACAGACTAATCAAGAACCACACTCTGCCCTGATTACCATACACATTGGAACATTTTAGCACTGCTCCCTGGTGTTTTTCCAGAGAGCATGGTTCCTCTCTCTGCATCCATCACGTCAAGGGGAAATGTCTTGTATGAAAAATTATCGTCATCTGTCATACAGTAGTTTCCTTATGTGTTCATACAGCTAGAAGGAACATTTTAGGAGTAGAATCTCTGACGAATTGCTATTATATAATTTACACACACATACACTGCAAAGCAAATCTTAAAAAGACAGTAAAGTTACACCCCCAAAGCCTCGTGGTTCAGGCTGCTCATAAAACCACACCTGGACACTGCTGAGCATTTAGTATTATGACAATTTTCTAATTATATGATCACATATTGTTCTCTTCCATAATACAGTCTCATCTGTTTTCCCCAATTTACAATAAAATGCAAATGTATCGAACTTATTTTTGTTCTTTTATACATAATATACATATTATTGAATACATTTATCAGTAGATAGTTAATTTAATATTTTCTATGGGTGGGATAACATTCTTTATGTACAAAGTGGGAATAAGACAGTTAACTGTAAAATTAATTTCACCGCATACTTAAGTGGCCTAAACATGCTAGAAAATTTTCATTATTACTCCTTATTATATAATTAGTATATACAATATATGGTGCACTTTGCATAAAAATGACTTCTACTATCTCTGCCTGGGCCATACAAAGCAATAGCACAGAATGCAACAAAGAGGCTTTCAAGCTAACGAAAATTTGGATCCTATTATAATATTTTGTTTGTGAAATGCAGAGTGCAGCATCATCCACGCTTGCGCATCCAGCCTGAATTGTGGCCCTGTCTGATTTCAGCACCATAAACTACCATTTTTGTACATTTTCACATGTGAGTCCACAATAGTTTCTATTTTCCAAAATTAAAAAAAAAATAAAATTAAAACTTAAAGGCTGTGCATCCCATAATAATGGGAGAGCCTGAAATACCCTTCATAGTTTCTGCCGTGTGACACTACCTGCCTGCAGTCAGAATACTCAGTTCCACACTCCCCTGCTGACAGTGCTCCAAACAACCTTCCCTGTGGCACAGGTCCCAGAGGGCACCAGTGTTCTGTTCTCTATGGCCCGATATATGAGATTTATAAGACTTTCACATTATAACCAACAAGGCTGGGAAAGGCTTACATGGGCTTCCTTAATCTTGGATGTGCAACACAGCAGTGTGCTTGCATGTACCTTGTAAAGATCTATTATAAAAACCATGTAGTGTCCAAGCAACTTGAAATTTTCAGTATTTTGATAAAACTAAGCTGAGACAAACCATCCCTAGTGACATAAAAGGAGTTTTCTTGCAGGAAGATTCTCTCCATCCTAAAATGCTATCAACAACTACTGCAGCTACAGAGCTTTACCAAGACAGGGAGAGAGCAGGAGTTTGCTTTTAATGGAAAAACTTCATGCTTTGACACTCTTCACACTATAAAAGAATTGTTTTCAAACTCGAGAGAGATTTGCTGTACAGCACAGATTAAGCCTGCAAAAATCTCACTGAGGGCCAAATCTTCAGACTGTTACAAGTGCCTTAAAACAGAGGATTAGAGAGAAAGCCCTCACTCTGCCATAACCCAGCAGATAATTGCCAGTCACCCTAAGAAAACATGTCATGTTTTCTAGTCTCCGCTGTCCAGGAAAATCCAGTGCCCAACCATTACAGTTTCCAAGCCCTCCATACCTGGTTCCAGCTGACAACACACAAGTGAATACACCACATACATCCAACATGTGGGTAATGCTCCAGCCTTGAGAATCTTTGCCTCCAAGCTCCTACCCTCCACTATGACCTGGAGGCAGGCAACCCCCTCCTCCCCAGGACAAGCTATTCTCTGCAGAAACACCTTTCTTCAGCCACGTTCTTCCAGCCTCTACAGAGCTCTGGTGGTCCCCAGACCTGGCAAAATGTCAGACCCTGCTCTGTGCTTAGATTTTAATGCCAAACTGGGCTGCCATCATGCTGATGTAGTAAGGACAGGCTGTCCAAAATGTGAGTGTGTATTACTGAGAAATACTGCCCACCGGAGACCAGTTCTGATTTTATTAAGTACAATTGCCTCTGAATGACTAAACCCTCATTATGAAATGTCACTGGCTTGCAAAAACTGAGCCTGCTTCCAATGAATGGCTTCTCCCCGCCACACATTCACGAATAAAAGGGTCCATCTCTCTGCTCAGATGCTCCTCCTCTGCTTGGCACGACACACACCCAGACAGAAATCACCATTCCCATGCATGACATCTCTTTGCTCTCATTACCCCACTACAAAGACACACAAAGTTTACATCCAATACAGACTATCATGGCCAAACTCATTCAGCACTTATGAGAGAAAAGCCACAATGAGCGTTTGATAGATCCCAGAAGATGTAAGCGAGTTCAAAGCCATTCTAAGAGACTGGAAACCAAGCAAGTACATTTTCCACAGACAGATGCCAAGTATTTTAAAAATAAATAATTGAGACTTTTAAATTGGGCTGCTATCACCCTGTGCAACCTCCTACAGCAGATTTCTCTTTAGATTAAAAAATGAACAAAGGCTCATTGTGCTGTCACAGATGTGGAGTACAGAATATTCAATAGTATCAGGAATTCTGGTGCAAGGGAAAAGATCATCGGAATTAGCTTTCTGTTCGTTTCCTTCCAGCAATCCAAGGACTACCATGCAATTTGAAGCATGGTAAAAAAGCATAAAAAAATAAAAGGTTTTATAGGCCAGCCAATTTTTTGATGAAACAGGCAGCAAGACACAGAGGCAACAGCGATGTGGTTTATTATGTACTGCTTTAGAGACTGAGAGTATTTTCAGAAGAGCAGAACACCCAGGCATTGCAGGTAGACTGCAAATCTTTGCAGAGCGGTAAAACAAAAATCTTGAAATGTTTGCTTTAAACGATGGAGTTAAGCACTGAATATACTAATTCTTAATTAGTGCCTTTGCTGCTTACATTTTAAGAATAAATTATTCTCAGCCACTTTTACAACTGGATTTAAAACCCCTCACACACAAATACATTCTGTGCTAAGATTATGAATCATACATGATTTTTCTTAATTGAAAGCTTGTATGTAACTTACTTCTGCTTTAAATATGTGCATAGATTTCCAGTGAACTGGATGATGTGATCCATTTGGCTGGAATAAAAATTTTCTACAGACATAATGTAATCTTCACTGCAGCACTAAAAATTCAGAATAGCTGTCCTGCAGTCTGTGTGTTTACTGGAGTGTGAGATGTACACTGGGGCAATAAAGTCTGATGTTTGACTTCTCATTATATTCTCTTTAAAAAACCCATGAAACTTATCATTTATAACATATTCAAAATCTGCTTAGAAAAGGCAGGGGGAAGAGCGAATCGTGATGTTTTCCAGTTCTCCTACTAGAGCCTGATGTAATAACACAGAGTATATTGCATTCCTTTGAAAAGATAAAGTTGAACAGGAACAGATAATGGCATGTTTTTCCTGCCTAGTCTATTATTCATCAGTGAATTTTTAACTATAGTTAGGCAGGTACAGAGATGTATTTTGAATGTCATAACTTAGCATTTTAGAGTGCCTAAAAGTGCGCTGGGTAAAATTGCAAAACAAAGAGTCAGACAGGGACTTTGCCCTAATGTAATTGCAACGTGATAATGAATACAATGCTAGGCTGAAAAAAATGAAAGGAGCTGAAACAACAGGAAGAGCAAAGATCATGCAAGTGAAATACCAGAATTTAACTCAATTTAGATAATCCCTTAGAAGAATGGTAAATTTCCCTTTCATCTTCTTAAATAGTAAGCATTAATTCTTGCTTTGTTGTCTATAAACAACGCAGTAGGTGTATTTATGCTATAAATTGAGACTAAGCAATTTCATAGTAATTTTCAACCTGAGAGTTGGCAGTTGTTGTTTGTCCTGCCCCTAAGTCTGAACAGCACTTAAACCTGTGTGTGAACAGCACTTAAACCTTAAACACGGTGCTCACAGCATTGCCCTGGGCTTCAGGGCACTGTTGGATCACGGCCATATCACTCAGCATCTTAAGTGTTAAGTCCTGAACTTTAAGAGAAAAGGATATTGGCAAGCCAGAAACTTCCCTGATTTCTGCTGCCAGAAACAAATAACCCTTAGGCCTGCTCCCATCCCAAACAAGTAAATTCATCTCATGTGTACCCAGTGAGTCATTACACAAAGAAGGCAGATTTGATGCTAAAAAGCTGCATGTTGCATTCATTTGTAATTCTGTAATATGAAAATAACGGTGTCAGTGTTTATGCTTTCCTTAACATGAAACTTTTCTGCAATTGCTTTGTACTCCAAGTAACAGCCATATGATTCACCATGAAATGAAGTCTGGAAAATCGTTTTGGATAAATGGAACTATAAATTCAATAGAATTTCCATGACAACATAGATTGCAACACTCTGCCACAAGTAAAATGTTATAAATCATTCAAAACCAACAAAAAATCTGCAGTAAGTCTTCTCTTTCACAACACATAAGACCCCTGAATTATAGAGCTGTAGTTACTACCCTCCAATGCAGTGCCTCTCCTTTTTCATCCTCCTCCATGCTACAAGTGTTGTTTCATATTAGACCTCTTTCCAAACACAGGAAATGATAATACTAACACTTTAATATTAAGATGTAAACAAGAACAGAAGCATAATGAGCAGGAGGCTTTTTTGAACCTTTCCTTCTCTTCTCATCTTCTAAAAATGTTTAAAATATCTTCATCCTGTGGCAATTATACCTGCGCATCCAGATACATCACAGCATCTTGTGAGACACACAAATTTAGGAGGCTCTTTTTCTGGAAACGTGGGTGGTAAGTGTACAATAGGGTGCTCACCAGCTTGTAAAAGGGATGTGAACCACATGTCCAAGGAAAGGAAGAGATCCAAGGAGAGAAGGAGGTTAAAAAAAAAGAGGATAAAAGATTGCACCACACAGTACTGCTCATTTGTATCCCTCTATAAGAGGGTTTCTGACATATGGTATTTCACTTAAAGTCCAAGGAACTGGAATGACGTGATTCCAGGAGAACCTTAACTGCAATTTAAAAATCACTGTGGCTGTTGCCTTCACGCCTGTGAGAAAAACCTTGAAAATGCAAAGCTCTTTCTCTCCTAAAAAGATTAAGAAGTGCATAAAACCGAAGGAGAGAGAAATAGGTCAGTATTCTGATTTTTGGGTAGAGGTAGGAAATCAAGTCTTTTGGTGACTTGAGAAGAAGTGGAAACCTACTAGTCCTTAGACTGCAAAGACTATTAGAGAGTTACTACTATCTTGCATTGATAGACCTTGCTTCCTCATATAAACTAAATGGTCATTGCTCATCCCTCCCTGTTTTATGCAGAAAAATATGAAAAAAATGGGAATAAATAGGAAGAATGACAGGGAGTTGAAAACGACAGGAAATAAAATACCATTTGGGATATTGAAAAAAACCCCCAACTTTGGGTCCATTTGCTTGATATGGCAACAAGGAACAGTCACACAGGTACCTCACAGAGACAGCACATCCTTAATACCAGTACCAACCTCTAACCAGCTCATCACTGACATAACAAGGTGTCATGAGAAGTTGTTTGTGCTTCATCCCTGAAGGGTTCAAGGCCAGGTTGGGTGGGCTCTGGGCAACCTGATGTAGTGGAAGGTGCCCCTGCCCATGGCAGGGGGTTTGGGACAAGATCATCTTTCAGGTCCCTTACAGTCCAGACTGTTCTATGACAGAGCTGCTGTAACAGGCGTTCAGCGCAGTCAGTGCAAGGTGATGCTCTGCATATGTGAGGGCATCTTCCCAGGGCTCTGGGAGGTCAGCTGGTGTCTTTCACTGGTCTTTAGCTCCTCCACCAGACTCCGACTCTGCCAGAGACTTCTTGATTTATTGATCAAGTAGTTCTGAGTCTCACCCACAGTGGCCTATTCCAAGTAAGACAGTGGAAACACGCAATGCTGAGACAAACTTGGCTTTCTAAAACTGTCCAAATGGAAAAATTAGAGGAATACTTGGATGCTGGCATGGTTGAAAAACTGAAACAGGCAATTTAGAAAGTGGCTAAGCACCAAATGACACAGCAACTAAAAACAAGCTGGATGGACTAACTGTATGAACAGAATAGCTCTGAACTCCACCCAAAAGTGGCTGTTTCAGATGTCTTCTTCATCTGTTTCCCATGGCCTTTCTACAAGGAAAACTACACTACTCAAGAGTTTTAAACGTCAAAACACCCAAACTGTCCATACTTCAGCTCATCTTTCAAGCATCCATTTACATTTTTAAACATCAAGAAGTGCTGCCAGAATGGAGAGAACTGGGATTTCCTACCAAACACACTCCAGCGCTCTTCAGGGAAAAGAAAGGAGCTGCATTTGAAGAATAAACACAACGAAAGCACACTTTTCCTAGCATGTGTGATTAATACAATTTCATATCCCATTCGCTTTAAAGATGCACTAACAAAAGTACTCATTCCTCTGAGAGTTCGTATCTTAGCACAAATTATTCCTTTTGTACTGTGGAATTCAGAATGTTCCATGTGTGGTTTTGCTGCTGTTGATTTTTTTTTTTTTAATGGGAGAAGGCAAGGTCTTCTGTGAACTTCCAAATGCCTCAGAACAAATTTTGAGGTATTTATAGTTTCATTGCATCTCTGGATTCAAAGCAATGAGCAGATGGGGCACGTTTTCAGCAGCATTTTGCTGGGCGAAAGGCCATTCCTGTCTCTGAGGGGATGTGAAATCCTCCAGGCTGTACACTAGCACAGTTATTTTTATTTATGAACTGTGAAGTATATGGACAGTTACAGCAGAACTGGTCCATGACAAGAGCTTACTTGGAGGGTAAAAATAATATGGGCTTTCCCATATTTTGCAGAAGGCACATCTATCTCAGGCTGCATCACAATGCCAAAGGGAGAGCAAGCAGGGTGCTCAGCATCTCAGGTCTTACTAGCTATTTGAAGATTACTGGAGAAAGGTGGGACAGCCCTGTGCTGCAGGGACAGCACTAGTTCTGCCACAGCCACCCTGCTGGAACACAAGAAGGATTTTTCCAATGCAGATGCTTAATGTGGGTGTTTTACTTCAAGATTCTCAAAAGAGTTTAATATGCGAGGACTGAGTACACTATATCCTTTTTAAAACTCAGGATCTCCTGAAAATACCTCAAATTGAAATCCTTCCCCACCCAAATTCCCTAGTCTCTTGAAAAACCTTACACGTAATATCTCTGTACTGTCTCTAACTTTCTAGATTTCTTTGCCCTTATCCTTGCCTGTTTTACTAAGCAGAAAGTGAAATCTGCACACATCTGAAGTGCAGCATGAAGAAATTTGTAAACTTTTTCTCTTAGTGACTTTGTATACAAACATAAACACACACACAGAGTAGCTGAATACACCACCTCAATACCACCAGCATGTTAAGGACATGACTCTGTATTTACACTAACAAATCAAAAAAGAACTACAGCACAGCAAGAAGCAAAATATTGAGGTAAGCAGTAAAGCTGACAGGTAAGTGTAGAAATTGTGTAGCCTTTTAAAGTTAAAACTTTGTACACTGCCACATCTGCAAACCTATTCTGTTATGGTCCTTTGCTAAACGTCAAACTTACTTTCCATGCCTACGAAACAGAAACACAACTCTGATCCTCACCCCCTCCCACACTTGTGCCTGTCTGCAGATGCCACACTGAGACTCCCCTGTGCATCTGACCCTGCTGCTCGCTCATGGCATCACCTTACATAACATGATTAAAACAACCTCTCGGCTTTAACCGTTCCAATTTCTTATGGGCTCAGTGACGTTGAAAGAAAAGCATGTTGAACTTCTTGGAGTCCTGATTAACACAAAAGTGCCTCCAGATTGGCACCGGAGTCCAAATTTCACAGGCTTTGGTTCAGTGCAGCTTTCAGTACACACTCCTGGGGGGAGGCATGCCCAGTTGTGTCCCTGCCCAGCCAAGCCCTGTGCCAGTTTTGTCCCTTCCCTCGACTATGCATTTTAATAATAGAAATTACTCTGAAGCCCCAGAGTCACATTTCCACTCTGGCTCACACCTGTGTATTTCTGAAAGCACCTCTTTTGCCTCAGCACCTCACATATGAACAATTCACCAGAGAAGTTCTGGTTTTCAGTGTGACAGCTGCTGGCTTTTCTCTGGGCTCTCAGTGTCTCTGACTCTAGAGGTGCCCAACCAATTTAATTCTTGCTCGAGTCACTGCTGTTACCACCAGCCTCTGACACTTGGATTGCGGCAGCAACCATGAATGGAAAGGGGAAACATTAAAAACGGCGCAGCCTCTCTCCATCACACAGCATGGAGAGCCAGGGCTGGGTGGGTAGGTACCACCTGCCACACAAACCCACCCCCTTGTACGTGTCACTGATACATTCACCTCTCCTCGTGTTGCCCTGTCACAGCACGAAATGCCTCAATGGAAATTTTGAAATATGGGAGTTGCACAAGTGAAGTCTTTATCATAAATCTGATAATCAACCTGCATAACTAATTTCCCTCCTGGCAGCAGGCATAGGTTGGAATAAATAGTCTATTCAATACCTACTGAGAGAAGACTTTTATATTTCATGTTTACTTTAAACAAGTATAAAAACCTTGGGACAAAGAGCCTCAAAGAGTCAAATTCCTTGCAATTTCAAAAGAGTGCCCTGAATAATACATAAAGCAGCTACGCTCTTATCCCTAAAACCACAGGTGTGAACCAGATGTCATGCTTATCTTCTCTTGAGATTACAGCAAACAATCACACGCCTTCAGAATATAAAGTAAGCTTTGGATCAAGGAACCTGAAATATATTAAAAGTGTGGCACTGAAGTCAAAAATTCAAATATTAACCTACAAATCACTGATTCACTTAAGAGTCTGTTTATAGTCTATGTTCTGTAAAAGTTGTATTTCGTTTATTTAACCTTTTTATAAGAAGATGTATTATGAATCACAAATCTGAGATAAAACTACCTGCATAAATCTCAGTCTTGGTCAGCAAGGTATTGCCAAACAGCTTGTTCAAATATACCACCATCTATTTAAAATACACCATGGCTCAGGGAACAGAATTAAAGTTAAAGCCTTGATTTAAATTTTAAACTCTCCTATTATTGTAGCAAAGGTTTAGAAAAAGGTGAGCACATTCTGCACTCAAATATTGAAAGGAGATTAAACTCAGAAAGGAATCTCAAAGAGAATTTCAAATTTAACAGTATACAGTAACAAGACATGGTGCAAATGTGTTCTAACTATACAGCCTTGAACATAACCAGCCACCTACGAGTGCACAGCCAGAGGATATTCCCACATGTCCAGTTTCAAGAAAAATAACAATTTCCTCACTCAACCTGCAAATGTCACTGTTATGTTGTGTTTGTTACTGGGGGCATTTCACAAAAAGAACCACATGGTCCTCCTCACCAGATGCACAAAACATCCTGCCCCAGCATATTTCAAAGGTCATGCTCCTACTGCACTATTTCTTCTTTTAAATTAGGTCCAGGCACCACCTCCTGTCTCCCTCAGGAGCAGCAGTGCTTGCTGCAGAGGGTGAGGGTCTGTTGTCTCTGACAGAGGGTTCATGTTCTATTCCAGGTTTTTCTTAGCTCTCCTCCTCCACCTTGGCTAGCTTGACTCTTTAATCCAGCATTCTGGTTTCCTTCCCCAGGATCAGCTGTCAAACACACACACTCCAAAGGCTGTCAGCAGCTAATGCCAACGCTTCACTAAGAGAAGCCTTCCAGGTCAATCTATGACAGAAATATTGCAGGTTTGTAATTAGAGACCTACATAGGAAAGTCTGTGTTTACTCAATAATCTCCACTTTCACTTAACAGAAGCATGCATCTCGCTCTCCTAGCTGTCACGAAAAGGTGATGAATGTGACCTGAATCCAACAGCTGTAATGTCATCTGCTTGATCTTGAGGGTCTTGAAATACCTGTTCATATAACAGTATTCACCAGTGACCCAGAGCCTCATCCTGCTCTCCAGCAGCAGGGCCTGTGACTCCAGGGGAAAAAGCATCCAACATCTTGGCTCACTCACATTAATAAAACAGAGTATGAAGAGTCATAGGTTAAGGTGTTAACATGACCCTGTCTGTAAGGCTGAACAGTGAAACTTGGTTTGAGTTGAGAACACAGACCTAGGCTGTTCAGCTCCATGGCAACACTAATGATTTAAATATCTTTATAATTTTTTATTAAAGATAAAGGATAAAAGTTAAGAACAGTACAGAAAAATAAAGAATCTCAAATAAAAAGAATTAAGTCTTCTAGCTTCACCACATGCCTTATCCCCATCTCTGTTAGTAAATGGGTTTTCCTTACAAGAGCAATCTATGGATAGTATTAAACATGGTGACAAACATTCTCCTTCAGAAAAACAGGCGAGATAGGCTACAGCCAGTTCTGGAGTCCAGTCCTAATTTCTGCAGAATAAAAACATGTAACAGCAAAAAGAGAAGTGCAGAGACAGATAACTCAGCTTCTGCACTGATGCTTGCAACTTCATTAGTGTGGAAAGCAGGCAGTGAGAGTGGCTGTTATCAGCCACTCCAACACCTGGTAACTCCTGTCAGGTGGCACAGGACACAGCTTTGCCCTGCCTTGCCAGGCACGGGATCACAGCAGCGCTGTGAAAGGGAGCGTGTCTAAGCTCCCTGTGCCAGGCTGGTATTAAACAGACAGAGGAAAGAGATAAGNGGGGGGGGGGAAGGACAAAGAAGACACAGCATCTGTATCTCTCACACCAAAGGGCTGCTCAAGATTTAGCTGAAGTCAGTGGCAGTTCTCAAAACACATTGAGGTCATGACTGGCTTCCCAGAACACCCAGTGTTTGGTGTGTTGGTATTACAGGGTCCTGAGATGCCAGGAGACTGTGGCATTGCAAGCATTGCAGTTTGTCTCCTTGCCTTCATCCATATATCATCTGGCCCTTCCACTCTCAAGAGCTTCCTTCGCACAGCCTGCCAGCCAAGGGCTACTGGTGGCACCAGTGCCTCCAACAATTACACCCACCAATTGTTTACAAAACACCAGTTTGGTCAGTTAATTTCCAACTCCATTCCCTTCCCATTTAACCACATGCCTCAGAAGGTATGTTGATGGGTTTGAGATTATTTCAATCTTCCCCCTTTCTGTAGAGTTTCTTAACAAGGACACAGATCTTGCCCACAGCAGCGTGGCCATGGATGTTGTCTGATCCTCCAGGCTGCATTTATATAGCCCTGGAGAGCTCTCATAAAAACACTTGTTTCAGCACGCAGGTGCATCAGGCTCTGTATCCTGTCTCAAGTACCCAGCACTAATGGACAGTAAATCAAGACAGTGCGTGTTCACAAGGACAAACAGCAGCCGTCCCCTTCACCACACCCCTGCAGCTTCCAGCAAGTCTCGGATGCCTTTCGGAGCTGGAGGCTGCACAAGCACCATCCTTTGACTGGTCTGTCCAGAACTCTGTTAAATGCTCTTTCCAACCTGCATTTACTGCTGACCTCTGGAAAATAATTTCACAAGGGGTTCCACAATTCACATACTTGGAAACACCGCAGGAAAAGTGTTCCTTTCTGTAGAATGTGCACCTTCAGGTCTTTCAGGGCTCACCCTCAGTTATAGTGTGAAGCATAACAAGTAACATTTATTTAATTTCTTTGAGATCTCATGGCACTGTGTAACCATGTGCCCAGAATCACCTTTTCCAAGCTGAGATGTCACAACACGTATTTACCTTTTTCACTTGTTGCTGAAGTTCCTCTATTTTTTTGGACACACCCAGCAATTTTGAGCACGTGCAATCAGAACCACTCGAGTCATCTGTACCACAGAGTAAAGATTTCTCCTGTTGACTGCACTCATTTCCTAATAATTTCTAATCTTCCTATTTGCCTTTTTGCTACTCCTGAGCACTGAGCTCACATGTTCAGACAGCTCCCTGTAAGGACTCCAGGAACGCTTCCTTGAGTGGCAGTAACTAATTTCATGTTCATTACTCTTTGTGCAAACTCAGAGTTTTCTTTTTAACCTAGTTAAACTAGAAAATGAGATTTATATGATCCTGCTTTGTGTGTGTGTCTGCATATGACATGTCAGTCCCTTGGAGTAATTTTAGAACGCACTGACCGATTTGATCAAAACCTGACTGCTCACTCGGGTTCTCAAAGTCACACATGCAAGTGTCTCTACAGTTAAGAGGCAAAGTTAGAGAGACCAAATTAATTTCACGAATATGGATCAAATATTGAAGACTCTCCCTGTCCTCCTTCACAAAGCACTTCATCATCATGCCTACCATGGGCAGCAGCCACTTCAGCTGCTGTCACGCTCCCTCCAAGCTCAGCAGTGCTGCACACTGGTAAGCTGGGGCTTTTTTTGACTTGAGAGCACTTCATTCCTGCACCTAGGGATGTAACAGGTCACACAATGTACCTACTTTTCTTTTGCTCAGTGGGATTGTCATCAGTAGGTGTGGATTCCCCTGAGTCACTGAGAAAATACCAGCATTTGAATCTAAGCTCACACAATGTTAACGGAAATCCACCGTTCTGTTAAATATTGTAATATGGTAACTTTAATCATAAAGCCTCTCAGTATTTAAATACTTCAGGCACTGTAGACATTTATACAACTAGCAGTAGATGAATTTTCAAATAGATACTTCTGAGTAATTATCCTCTTGAGACAGCACCAATTGCTAAATAATGCCTCAGTTTAATAGCACGTAGCTCTTAAGAAATGAACAATTCTGGGGACTATTAAATCTCTCAGAAACGTAACAAAGATGGTGATAAATACCTTACACTCCATTTCAGTCCTCATGTGGATGAGGAATAGGACATTTTTTCTCACCTGTTAGCTGGACTTCAAAGAGAACTCCTTAGAAAATTAGGAGGTAGCCCCTCCTGCTCGCTTTAAGAAATCAGGGTATGCAAATTTCTTCCTCTAGACATCAGCAAAGATTCCTTTCGAGCAAAATTAGCACTGAGGCTCCCAGGGAACGCTGTCTTAGCAAAACACAGCAGAGGAAGAATAACTGGATGGGAACTGAGTGGGAACTCCTGAGAATGCCAAAATCCTTACAGATTAGCTGGCAAAGAAAAATTGCTCTGTCCCCCCAGAACATCCCTCCGTCATTCCAGGGAAGAATTGCCAAGCAGAAAAATACAGAGAACAGAAAGAGTATTCAATCCAGACCTCAGTGAATCAAGGCATGACTATGGAGAGAGTTTTCTGGTGAACCTGCTTTTATGTTACACACAAAGCTCTAGAATATCAAGAAAATGCAGACCTCTTGTTCATATAAAATGCTTGCCTTTATTCATGCTCCCTAAAGATGTTTTTTCCTAAAACTCCGCCCATTTGCATATTACTTACTGCTAATATAAGAGCTTGAGGGAAGAAATTTGCATTCTCTGGTCACCAGAGGTCTGTAAATAGAGCTATTCACCATGACACTCCATAGAAAAGGTTGCCTTTTCATAGTCAAGAGTAAAAAGAAGGAAGTAAAAGGCATAAAAATTTTTGTCTTCTCATCTTGACATCCTTTTACCTCTCAGGGGTGTTCAGAAGCCTTTAGAGATGAGGGGCTCTCCAAAGTAAAGCATGTCAGATTGTGTTTACCTTCATGCTAGTGCACAACATCTTGGCTTCATTTCAAAAGCTGCCATCAACAATAGAGACCATCTCCCTATACACAGAAAGCAGAGGTTAAAATTACTGCAATAAAGCCAACCTGTAGCCACTGACTATTTAGCGCTGAGTATCAAGTAGCTTCATCATCATTTAACAGCGCGTCATGAAATGCTCCTGTTCTTAATTCCACTTTGAATGATGACTGAAAACAAGATAAAGGATTGGATAACTTGGTGACCAAAAATTTCCATTGTACTTTCCTCCTCATTAGAAAAAGTTACCATTAAAAAGAGAGAAAGATTAATATGGAAGTGCCAGATTCTAAGCAATGATTGAGGACTTTACATAAAGAAAGCTCAAAAAGTAAGGACAGCAGAGTATTTTTAGGTGTGCAATAACCCACAGCATTTTAACATATATACATGTGTCACTTTGGGTTCAGCATGCGATAAATTTCCATTAGTATCTCGCTGACAATTGAAGCCCAGCTGAATACTAAATAAAGCCACATGGCTGTTCTGCTGAAACCTGTTGTGGAAAAGGAGGAAGGTCTGAAAACCTAGGAAAACAGAGCCTGTGTGTGAGGTTCAATCACAAACACTTCTGTGGCCACTGCAGGAAGAGAGCTGGAGGGATGTGGTCACCTCAGAGCACACTGTCTTTGTGTCCTGGACCTGAATGTGGCCATCACTTGACCTGTGAGGGTCTCCCTCCCAACAGCTATATAATACCTTGCTTCAGTTTCTGTAGGTCACCACGAGAAACAGAAGCAGCAACTTCCTGTGTGTTTTTCCATCCTGAAATTAGCACAGATTTAATAAATGGATAATTTTCAGAACTTTACACAGAAGAGGCTTCCAGAGCCACTGTGCTGAGCCCCGCTGGAATGAAGCTCTGGTGTATCGCGATGTGAGTTTGTGCAGACAAAGTCTCCTTTGAGCACTGTCTTATGATTCAGTTACTGATGGTTCAGTGAGAGGATATGAAAGATGTCCATGTCCTTAATAAATAAAGCCACGTCAGGGCCCCCTGTGAGAGTGAGTACCCTCTGCAGGAGGCTCACTTTGAAACCACCCATGTGTAAACTACACAGACCTGGAGCACCTCCTTGCTTGGTGTTTGTACAGGAACCAACCCAACAAACATGAAGCCTGGTCCAAAAGATGCTACAATCACAGAAGCCAGCAAGCCATAGGACTTCTGCACAGTATTTTGAGCTTAAAGAACCTTAAAAAAGAGGCAAGAGTCACTTGGATGTTCTCTGGCCTATCTAGACATGCAAACATTTCTGGGGAAGGTGGTTTAAAGACCTAACGTATAGCACAATATAAACTACTGGAGCCGACTTAGGTGAGATTTCCTCCTCCTTCCTTCCACATCACAAACCAATTACAGTCACATACAAATCTGAGTTTGTAATCACTATTGTCTTGCTCTTTGCCATGTTAACAGCAGCAAGGCATAAATAAGGATGAACTCTTCTCCACAGTAATAATGTCAGGCATTTTACTAAATCCATGATACAAAGAAATTCCACCCACTGTTAGATCCTCTTTATCGCATGCATGTCTTATCTCCCCAAGAAACAGTTATATGCACATGGTCTTAAAAGATTCAGGGCTTCCACGTAAATAAATGCACACATACACCCACAAGCTTAGGGAAACAATAGATTCGTTTTCAGCAGGATGCTGTAAAAAGCAATGTTTATTTCCCCTAAAACGTGTGAAATTGCAATAACTGATTGTCAGACCACTACAATCTACTTACAAAACTCTAAGAGATTTTATCTGTTTGCAAACTAGTCTTGACTGACTTCCAAAGGCCTCTGTTAATGCCTGTCCCCAGAGAGGATGGAGATAATGCAGAAATCCCACTTGCCACAAGAATAAATCGATACTTTAACATTCTTACTGCAGTACTGTTGATCCAGACCTCACAAAGAGCCACCAGGAAAGTGAGACACAGCGTTTTCTGTAATTTTAAACCCATCACAGACTAAGATAAAGCTCTATGCCTGTTATTTTGGTAATTTTTGCCTGTATTTTTCTAGCATATTTCACAGATTAGCCTCTTTGTCAGTCTAGGCTTTTAAAAAAGTGGTGACAGGCAGTGATTTGTTTGACCAGATCTTAACTCCTCAGATTCCACAATTTGGCTCTTCTAGGAGTTATAATTATTGGGGGCAAGGACTGAAATGAAGTTGTCAAGTGACAGTAATGGGCTCTCTTTCTCCCTTCCTCAAGACTGATGCTATTCATTTAGAGCAGGTCTATACACAAGAACATCTAATCTAATCTGCTGAAACCTTGGTGAGACCTGGCAGTACCTCAACTGGAAAACAGTTCTAAAATTAATAATAAGCCAACCTTTCAGTTTAATGCCTTGGCTATCACAGATGCCTAATGGTGCACTTTGCCCAAGTCTCACACGGACAGTGGCAGCAGGAGAGGAGCAAAGACAAGAATTACAGTAGATTCCTCACTGCCACACAAATACGTCTGCTTTAAATGCAGAGTTACAGACCAAGTAGACAATTTTATTTCATACTACATTTTGTTTATGTGATGCTTGATCTCAGCCTTTTCTCACACAAAAAATGTCTTGAGACAATTGTGTGGGAGCAAAGACTCCTTCTCTGCACTATGTATAAACCTTAAAATGGGCTGAGGCCTGTCCAGGGACTGCAAGATTGAAGTGACAGGGAACCACTTCTGAATCCCACTGCTTCCTACTAAGTAGGAAGAAAAGCATGAATATCTTAATTTCTTAAATTTCAATTAATTATAATTCAATTTGGCAAGGCCTAACACAGGAAAATATCTTTACTTTCCCATCTTGTACATTTTTAAATGAATTTGAGACTATGTGATTGATGGAAGCTTCCAAGCTTTTAAGGAGGGATACTATAACACTTTCCTTAGATAAATGATTTCCCCAATGTGAAAACGTTAGTTTTAATGAAATGAAATAGCCTTAATTGGTTGTGATGGGAAGTAAACCCTGAGATAAACATTGCATAAATAATTCACATCCTCCCATCTGGGAAACTTCTTCCCGAACTGCAAAGTGTCTCCAATCTGAAACGCAGTACACATTATCTCAGCAGTGACTAAAAAAATGCAGGCTTCTTCCAATACACTGCATCTGGAGTGGAGAGCATCTGCTGTTCTGGAGCTGAGCACATATTTTAAGACATAGTTTTAGAAAGACTTTTGATTCCAGACTAGAACACTTTCTCCCAACACATGGTCTTCCACAGAACTGGTGTCCCCTGTAACAGGATCTAACTTGCACTGGATCTGTGGAAATTCACATTTCCCGTGATGTCCCAACTGCAAGATGTAAAACCTTTTCCACTCTTTTCATTTACACCATACTGTGCCCAAGGCAGCATCTACAAGATGTTTGGAGACAGAGCTGTGGCATATTTCATACTGGCCTATGGTATATGACCCTAATGTTCTTGTATTTGTACTTGCTGCTTACTCACTTTAAGAGCTGGTCTCCTGTCCATGAACACCTTCAGGAACAACCTCTCCCCTAAGGACTTGATTCCAAGATCTATTGCTGGCAAAGCCACTCAAGGTGGGCCCGCTTGTTATAACAGAAAATACATCTGATTGCAAACACTCTGCAGAATTTGTGCCTTTTACTGCACCCTGCACAAAACCCCGGGGGAGAACATGAAAGCAGGGAAACCACAAAACTCATTTAGGCTACTTGATGTGATGCTATAAAATTCACCACGGAAAACATAAGCAACCACAGCTTCTCTGTGCTGATCTTTTGGGTGTTCTGCAAATGCAACCTAATAGCACATCACAAATTATTTTGTTCTGATCACGTCTCTTGTTCAGCACAGCTACCAACTTCCCCTGGGTGCCTGAAGGAAACTCTAAAAAGGAAAGTTTTTCTTTAGAGGTATTATTCAGAAAAGATCACAACCTTTGATGAAAACAATGTCGATTTAAAACATGAATATGTAAAACAAAACCCTCTGAAGTGAAAATACACTATCTATACATAACTTTTAAAAAGTAAATATATATTTCAATCAACACTAATATTCTTAAAAAGGGCAACTGCCAGTGACATACTTATTTTTCTGCCTATTATACAAAATAAATATGGAAGCATAAGGAAAGAATATATTATGCTTACTTGTGTTCATTGTCACGATTTTTATAGGATCAAATCAAACAGACAATGGAAATGACTTCTGCAGTTTCACTGTGCCTTCTGGTTATCAAGTGATAAGTTCCTAGCTGATGACCATTTTTATTTCCTTTCAGTGCAGACTCCAAAACAAACAATTCCAATCCACAGAATGAAAACTTTAAAAACAGATTTTCTTCTCCCTCTGCAAAGGCTTACAAAGGATCACATTTACAGAACAGGGTAAGATATGGATTTTCAGAGGGTTCAGTCAGAGCCTTTCGTTTTTTCAGCAAAGCACAAGACACCCTGGGACCGGATTCAAATGGCAGAGTTTCCTAAGGCTGCCTCTACCCCCTCTGAAGTCTGCTACGCTTAAAAGGTTTCTCCTGGCTTGGGTAGCTCTTAAACCTTAAATATAGAGAAGTGCTACTAGGTGAGTCACAAATCATTTAACAGGATTCTGCTCCACTTCCAGAGAGGCACGAGCAATGCTCACAGCTTTTTATACCTACCAAAGAGCATCAGAAAGGTGCTGAGATTTTTCACCCATAGGAGGACTAAGAAATAAAACAGGGATTTGACACGCCAGGATTTTTGTTGCTTTCTCTTGCTGGAGGAAAGGCACTTACAACACCTGAACCTTCCACATGTCACTCCACGCAATTAGCAGCTTGAGTTAATTGGTTTTCTCTATTATTTTCATGCAACACGAGAAAGGGAGAAAGACAGGAAAATGTGATTTTTCAAACCACAACAGCAAGTCAGGCTGATTCAGAACAGGTACCAATTAGAAACAGCAAGTAAATGTTTTGAAACCACCTCGATTCTGCTTGGTGACATCTGGGTTAAAACAGCTTGCTGAGAGAGGATGTGCATGAAGCCTCTTTTAAGTTTCTTCACTCTCAAAATCTAAACCTTTAACACTCAGAGCAGCTCAACAGTTTCAAAAGAAGAAGGAAAAAATAAAGAAAATAAAAAGAAAGCCTTATGCTCAGAGTAATTTTGCAGAAAATCCCCAAACTACAGAAAAACAATTGCTTAGAACTTACATTTAATGTTAAAGGCTATTCAGGAAACACAAAATGGTTTTTTAAAAATGTTTAAACATATAAACAGCAACTGAGAAAGCATTTCTTATTAAGCATTTTTATGGTTACAGCTACTCTGCTGCTGAAAAAGCAACTACTTATAAAAATAAAGCTAATATTTATGGGCACTATAGCTCAGGAAGGGACCTCTTTTATAAGACATTTACTGCAGCAGCCATTGCAGCTGAATCATGTTATTGCACAAAAATGAGAGGTTTTTTTACACTCAGGCTAACATTTAACGACTTTAAGTAAATGATGGTATATGAAATTAACTTTCAACAGTACTAAAAAAACAGAACAGCAAGGACCGAATCTGTGAGATGCCGATCATCCTCACACAGTGTAAGTGCCTGCAACGGGGCCAAGCAGTAGGGAACACCGTGAGCACCACAGAAGCAGGTGATTAACAAATTACTGTGCAGAGGACACCTCTCCTTGAGTGGCTGCAACCCTGGCGAGTTCCAAACTCCCCTCTGCGTTTCTCTCCCCCGGTTTCAAGAGCTGGATACAACACACCTTGTTTTGCAACCATCACAGAAAAACTCCCCACCATCCCCGCTCTCTTGGAGTTATGTCCTGATGTTTTTCTCCTCTCCTTGGGAACTACTGGCAGCCTCATTTGTGAAAACTTCTGTTCTACAGCACTCATTACCCAAACTGCTAATTACAGCAGTAGTCACCCTTCCAGACCTCAATGGCATGACCTTTAAAGTACAAGCTCAAGGTCATACTTTAATTCACCCAAAGTCCCCAAGATTATTATTTTACAACGTATGCAATAATCAAAGCCATGCTTTAGGATTTGGCAGACAAGCTGTTCTGTCTATCAGAATAACTCACAGATGGTATGTATGTGACACAACATATTCATCATGTTATATTCTTAGTATATGCAATTTTCCCCCTTGCTAAATTTTCCAGTGTTCAGCAAGGGCTCTAAGAACTGCTGGTGCCTTGGAAGAGATACCCTTCCAGCCTTGTTGTCTTTAACTGAATAAAGAATCTAAAGGTTGAGAAAATTCAATCTCCTGTATAATTGTAAAACATACTGAATTTGATTTTTTTTACCTTAGGTACTATTTTTTAACTTCTATTTTGTAGCTCATGTTTATTTTCTGCTCTTCACATATTGTACTTTCTTTTTACTTGATGTGTGCCATATTGTTTTAGCTTTTGCTCTTACTCCTGCTTATTTATGATCCTTTTTTGACCAAAATCACACTAAGATTTGCTTTAGGGGCATTTTTTTATCTTTTTTTTCCAGGTAGTTGCATGCATAAGTGAACCATTAAAATTGAATCAGCTCAGTGAATCAAACTGAATGACAACAAACTAAAATGAGCAGAAACATGCCTTAAGCAACTAGCAGATTACTTATTTTACTTATTTGTAATGTTGCTTTATTCCTCTCCTTGAGTTCTTCTGATGAAATAAAAAACCACCTCTTTTTTTTTTTTTTAAATACTGGGATGAGTTTTCTGTCCTGAATGCCACATAGATTCTATACAGGAAAACGCACAGAGGGAAGGTGCACCCACACAAGGTCAGGTTTCGGATACTGGCCCAGCAGCCTATTCTAAAGCTCATCATCTGGAGGAGTAAACCACCAAGCATGGGCAAGAGTTCACGAAAATAAACTTCCCGTTCCCAATTTCTCTCGCTTCTGTTACATCTATCTGTCATTTACTCCCACTTTGCTTGTGTTTCAGAGCCTCGAGAACAAAAGTCACCTCTACCACTGATCTCTGTTCCATACAGCACTCTGGCTTGAGTTCGTCCTTGCTGAATGAGGACAAGAGTTGAGAGAAAAATAGCTGAAAACCAGGTTCTCCGCTCTGGAAAGAGCAGACCAACAGCCAGCAAAGAAGCCACCATGCTTTTTGTTACAGAATGATAAATGTCACTGCTGTAGTCAGAATTTTTCAGTGGTTTTCAGTATTTTAGCTTTTATGCTGAAAGCCAAAACATTAATAAAGCAATTGCAGCAGTAGGCATATAAGCCCATGAATGTCAGTAGCAAGGCTTCACGTATGTCACTTTGCAGTAATAAAAGACTTCATATATAGTGCTAGCACTGGATGTTACTATTCTTATTTTTATGTGAGGAACTAAGGATAGGAATGCAAGCAAATGGAGGAGAAAAACGAAGGCAATTCCAATTAATCACTTCCCCTAGTGACATTTTAATGCATTACTGTTACAATTATTCTAAAATGTCCTCAAAGGATCATCACACCAGCTTTTTCAGACTTCATTTTTCAGCAAGTAAAAATTTAACAAGGAACCCTTGTGGAAAGTTTGGATCTCTGAAGGAGCAATACCTCTTCATCCCCCGACTTTGTGAGAAACACGGCTACTACATGCACTGCAATATCAGGTGTGTTATGGGACAAGGGCCTCTTTTCATTTCCTTGTATTTTTGCTGGCTTGAACTTTTTCTTGCTTTGGTTTCTTTCTTATTCACTCTCCAATGACCTTCTTCAATTCTGCGTTTGCAGAAAGAGACTGAAAATACGGCAAGACAAAATGTATCAGCCAGGCTGTGGAGGGATAGGTGAGAGGTGGTGCTGGATTTTTTTCATATAGTTACTTTAATATTTTTTCTATTTTAGAGCATATGAGTAAAATCACCTCTTCTGTCTCAGCATAATTAGTTCCCCAGTCCTGGCATGCTTAAGAGCCTCGTGTTGTTTGGGGTGCTGTTTGCCAGGGAACACTTAATATTCTCATCTATCACATGAATCAATAAAATGCAACCCTGTTTTTCACAAGGTGGCAGTGTATTAGGAAGAGTCATATGGGCTGAGTTAATTTAAAAGTAATAGACTGAAATTGTCCACATTACTTTTATTGAACTGACAGAGCAAGTCCACTGCTGCTAAGAAATTAATCCCATTTCACAGAATCACAGAGCAAGGCCGTAAAAATTACTGGTTTATCCTTAAAAAATTAATTAAAAAAATTACACTTAAGTTCTGATTTTTACTTCCAGAATATTGGGATTTTTTAAAAGACACTATTCAGGAAATGAATAAGAGACTTAGAGCTATGCCAGACTGACCATATAGCCATTGGGTGAAATTTATGTTCATCAGGGAATAAATGTCTCCCTGCTGATTACCAAAAGGTCAAAGCCTGAAAATAAACTTCAGGCACCTCTGACATGTGTGAAAGCAAAGAGTGGAGTTCTAATAAATTCCCTTAATCCTCAGGGGAAGGACAGGACCCCTTCAGAGGTCAAACAATCCCAAGGGCTTGGTGACCCTTGGGACGGTGCAAGTTGTTACTGAACGAAGAGGAAAACCAGGGTGAAGAGTCCAAAGTTAAGGTTTCGTCCACCTACCTGAGCTGGTCCTAAGAGGGCAAAACCCGAGCAATTCATTCTCCCTTAAATCAAGGGGCGCAGGATGCTCAGTGCTCTACCGTGCTGGGGACCTTTTGACTGCCACATTCACTCAGTCCCCCGCCCCACCTATGCATGAGCTGGTTCACCCTTTGCACTTTAAAATCTTCTAATGTTTGGTCCTGAACAGATTTGCACAGCACAGGAAGCAGGGGAGGCACAGTGCCAGAGAGGAGCATGGTGAGCACGGCAGGACAGAAGCATTAGCAGGATCTGTGTCAGCAAAGCTGATTTCACCTTCGATAATACCTGTTTTACCACTACTGGACCCATTACAGCAGGAAACCTTCACTGCAGGCTACAGTAGTCACAGCTGTTTCCCCACATCATGCCTGGAAATTTTGACCTTTGTTTTCCTAAAGGTTTCATCCTCAAATTGACAAATTTCCTCAGACGTGAAATTAAAATCTTCAGTACCAAAAATATATTTGCATCCAAGGATACATGTCATTTCTCATATCCTGCTATTTAAATCATTTGACTTTGAGTGAGATATGGGAGAAATTTAAGTTTCAGTACATTTTAGTCTCCATCATGTCAAATTTACAACCCTGGAGTAAATCACACTGCCAAGACAAATGTCTTCACTTAAATCAGATTTGTTGCTTCCTTCCATACTTCAGAACATTAATAAAATTGGAGTTCTAGTTCATAATAGTAGTTTCATCCTCACTGTGCCAGGAAAACCACAAGAAGTTCACAGGAACCTTAATTCATCCTTCCCCATGCTCACTTTGTTAAGCAATTCTAGGCTCTGGGTTTCAGCAGCTATATGAAAGTGTGTGAATCTGACTCAGACTGTTACCAGTGTACCAACATGCACACAGTCAGTCCAGATATACCAAGATTTGCTTTAAATGTCTTCTCTAAATGCTGTTCTTATCTTCAGACTTCACTAAGATTGGAGTCATTAAAAAACAACAAAACAGTTCTCTGGGAAAGGGGCAAAAGCACCTGAAAGCAAGCAAAAACGGCAGGGATGTTTACAACTTACTGAAATTACCTGAAATTTCTCCCCTAGGTAAAAGAAATTTCTAACAATTGTTTTTCTCTGTCATCTTTCCAACACCTCTTACGTCTGTGCTCTCAAGAGAACCACGACCCTCTTTCATTTCTGGATCTGATGCATGATCATAGGAGTTGAAGGGGATTACAGATCCAGTCCCTCCAGTAAATACAAAGGAGATGATCATTTTATGAGTTTCCCCATTGCAGCACCACCCCTGCACCCCAGTCAGAGAGCAAGGCACATTGCTTTAGTCTTTATGCAAGGTTAAAAAGCAGACCCCACTGAGGGACACAGCACTGAGCCAAGGGTGGCTCAAGGGTATAAAGTGCACTTGTGTAACAGCAGATCACAGAGCAGAAGCCTCGGCACATTAAAAGAGGGACATCATTTGAAGACGTATTTTTGACTCACCGCTTGGCTAATCTTTATTCCTGAACCTAGTCACTGACAGAGATGAGGCAAGTGACACAAACCTGCATTTCCAGCACAGAACAAGGAACACGAATGCATCTTTCTAACTGCCACCCATCGAAATCCCCTCTGACACAAGTGGCTCCGTTACATATGGCTTGTCAAGAGCCCTCTGTAATGGGAGGCACATGTCACTGGAATGTTGCTGGGAACTCTGTGTGATTCAAAACGCTTACTGCAGCATTATTACAGTAATCTTTCAGCATGCTTTTACTCCCTAACCTCTCCCCATTTTAACAAAACAATCCTAAGCCTGTATTAACAACAGGGTTTAATGAAAACCATACATTTCATGAGGAGTGTTTGGTCATGCATGGGAGACTTGTTTGGAATCAGGATCACTTCTCTCTAGGAATATGACAGGAGATTAAATCATTAAAAATGTATAGTCTCTAATTAGTTTATCATTGCCAGAAAGCGGGAATATTTTCCAACATAAAACTGATGCCACCAGCAAGAGATCATTCTGAAAGATCAATGTTGCTGAGATATCAAAAAACAAAGTAATTAGGAGACAGCAGGCACGCTGTTCTCCTCTGTACTTTCTTCTTTCACAGCCACATGCATCCAAATATATATCTATAAACTATGTAACTCCCTCCTTACAAATTCAGCCAGTGATGGGATGGACTTCATAGAAACACAATTAGTGATTGTCTTAACTGACGTGGTGATGTAAAATTATTCCGAAGCATCACCATCTTCTGAGCCTTGAGGATTTATACTAACTGCATAATTCTGGGGAAAGCAGCAGAAAGCTCCACAAACAGGATCTTGGTATTAGTTAATTATGGCACTGCAATATTTTCACCAGAGGCATTCTAGAAATAAACTGCAGTACAGTGATGCTGTTTGTATTGCAATAGTTAAGGTGGTTTCAGGTCATAAATTACAAACCTCATTTTTCACAGTTTATGACAAGGCTATAAAAAAGGAACCAGCCCTAGCCAGTTTTCTTTTATGACATAAAAAAATTAGCTATTTGAAAGCTATACATTTATGCATGAGTTCAATGGTTTCAAATGGTTTTATCCCTCCCACACTGTCCCATTTCCAGCATGGACAAAGCCATGGTCACATTTGATGGCCATTCTTCTCTTCCTCCACACTACGCCCCAGCCCCTCAGATGGACTGCCACTTAAAATCAGATTCTTTTGTTTTCCAGGGGGAATTGGCAATCTTATGTGTCAGCATCTCTGGACAACTCTTTGTATGTATTTAGTAAGGAAATATTAAAGCTGTCATTTTCAATAGGAGGTTCGCAGACCCCCGGGGGTCTAATTTAAAGGGGTCTGGAGAAGATAATTAAGAAAAGTCAGTCTACTGTTAGTAGGCTTAAACTCACTGAAAAAGGGCCGACACTTCATCAGGAAAATGTCTGAGACTCACAAATAAAGAAAAAATTGAAAAAATTAAACCTCCACTGAAATACTAGACAATTTTTTTCCAAGGAGAATATGAATTTAAAGCAGCATAGATGGTTGGTGTCAGCTTCCAGCGCAGAGTTTCTTTCAAAAGCAGATGTCATCCTTAGAGGCCCAGAGCTTATATACAGCAGCTGTAGCAGCATGGGCCAGCAGCCTCCAAATGCCAGCTCCACCTTGGAATGGAGCAGTGAATCCACACCATACCCACTGCTCCGTGGCCAAGGCCACCACCTCACTGAGCTGTCACTGAACCTCCACCTTCTGCTTGCACATACGGACAAGTAGAGGTAAACATCTCACCTCAGCACCCTTTTGAATTTGAGTTACTTTCTGGATCTCAGTTTCTTCCGTTGCTTATCAGAGAAAGAAAATGTCCACCACTTTTAATAAAAACCAGACTGTTCTTGCCTCATTTTTCCGTTCCTTTGTCCCTTTGGATGTGGTGGGACAGGCTGCATGGCACACATCTTTGTCTTTTTAGATGCTCTTCGCACAAGACAGCAGAGTATAATGCAAACCAATGGTGCCAGAAGTGGAAATCAAGCTCTTCCTGGACTAACAATCATCTTGATGCTTATGGGCTTCAGTTTCAGGAACTGAGGAAGCCACCACATATTGACCTGAAACTAATCAGAGCAATGTGCCAAGTCCCCTTGCAAATGGGACACAAGATTCTAAGTCACTTATACTCTTATTTAATATATGTCCCACTGCTCATTATTATTGCCAAAGAGCTCTATATTCAGCTGGAAAACTCTAGAAATCCAAAATGCTCTGTGATAGGCAAGTCTTTTAGAATACAGTTTGGTTTTATCTGAGCTTTCCAGGTAACAGTAAAAATAAAACCATTTTTCATGACCATGCATGTGGCACCAAGAGTTTCTAGGGGAACAAACATCCTTCATTTCTATATAATATATGCTTATGTATACATAAATGAGAAAGAACGTAGAGCAAAGTCACTCATCAGATATTAGTCACAATTTCTTGAAAGGGATATGATATTTCTGTTTGAAGCATACTTTAAGTACTTTAAATTGAGATACTGAAGCCTCTTCAACATCATTAACCTGGACTGAAAATAACCAATAAATAATCATTTTGCATGTAAGTATGAAAGGCAAATGTCTGATACATTAATTGTGAAACCCCTTCTGTACTAATGGTTGCCATAACCTAGGGGATCGATTCCATTATGGATATTTACACAGTGACTTATTAGGAATACACGGAAGTATCATTTTTTACATTGATTATCCATCCTTAAAACAGATAGTAATGTATACTTAAATGCATGGATTGCAAAAACCATTTTTAAGCTTTATTATGTACTCTTTGTTGAAAAGGAAATCGTTTGAGCATCATGGAATGAAGGACACAATTTCAATTTATGTCTTAAGAACAGAGGACAATTATGAATGCACATAAGAAAAAAAATAAATCTCTGATTTGTAATAGTTGAGTGAGTTATCTAGAACACAAACTTTTCTAATCTGAACCCAAGCAAACAATACAGACATTGCTGAGGAACCATAAAATAAACACATATTGAACTTTCAGAAATTGTATCACCTTTTGAAAATGCCTGAAGCAAAATTCCCCTTCTGAGTAGCTCCAGTATAAACCAACATAAACTATAATCAGTATGGTTGATGCTGGAGGCAGACAAACCTGTCCTGTGTCAAATTCCCACAGCAAATAGCAGGGCTACGGGGGAGACAACTGCAAATCCAGCCACAAGCCACACCAACAGCTTCAAGGTAACACAGAAGAGCACCTGAGGGAGATCACCTGCAGCCACCATGGTTAGCACTTGTGCCTGCCTACCCTTCTGGGGTGGGACGGGGCCACTGCTGCTACCAGGGAAAGGAAAAACCTCCTCTGCTCCAAAGCAGAAAAACGTGCTACAGAGCTACAGGGCCAGCTGGGAATGAGCAGCTGGAAATGGGAGTTGTCGAGGCTCTGAGGGAGCCAAAGACTACTGCAGTGCTGACCTTCTCTGCGTAGAGAGGGTGGTGAAATGCTATAGCCCTGCCAAGAGGACATGAACAATCAGACCTGACAATGCTGGTCACTGCTCTCTGGGCATGTCTGGAGAAAACAGAGTTTAACCTGGGATAGCAGCTCCTTTGTAGAAGTGAGGTCTGGTCATCCTCAGGTTGGTTTTACAACCAAAGAGGAGAAGCAGTTTCTTTTATTTGACACTAGCTCTGTGTGGAGCTCTCTCCAAAACAGAGAATGAAAAATAAACTAAGGCCTCCTAGTACATTTAAAACAAGCTGTCACTAGGTTAACCAAGCTCCCAAGAAGGCATGTAGTACCCACTCTTAGCAAATTCACTTACTGATTATCAAGTCAATTTAGTGATTCCGCGAAGTGCCCATCATCTCTCAAGGCTGTTGCCACACCTGTCAACAAAAACCGGCCGCCAACTCCTCTCTTAAGGACATAACATGTGTCAATTTGAAGGTCCTATTCAAATCACAGCTTCCTGCCAGTTCTGATCTCCTCCTCCATCTTTCATGCCATAATCTTCTTAAAATGAACAAAACCCACTGGTTTTAAAAGTGCTGAATTTTCCACCTGCCAGCGAGGTGGCACAGCAGGGACGGCAGCAGCCCTGCAGTAAAGCACCCGCCAGTGCCAAGAGGCAGAGGTACCAATAATTCCTCCCAGGTGCTCAGAGGGCAGCCACTGATCTTTACAGTCTTTATCATAAAAAGGATTTTTTGTTGATGTTGCTGGATAATTAGGTCTTTTTCCAACGTGAGCTTCTCCCTTGCTAGTTACAGCACATATGCGAGGTGCAATCTGGGAAGCAATACTGCACTGCTGAATGCCTCCTGTCCTCCACTGCAGTGGTCATTAAAAGTAAAATTTCCAGTCCATCTGAATTTGTCCAATGCCCTTACCTTTGGGGGAATCTGGTGAGTATACACAGGAAGCGGATCTAAATCTCTTGCCATACTTATCTACAGGGAACTTATCTGCATGAGCATTACTTCAAGCATGTACACTATTTCTGGGTCCTGGGGTGTGCATCACAATGCCACAAATAGCTCCCCACAATGCGAAGAGATGTGGACCAGCAAGACACATTAACCAAAAGAAGCCGTGTCACATTTAACCCCACAACAACTGGGCACTGTTAGAGCCTGGGCAGTATCTCAATCTACAGAAGCAAAACCTCAGCTGTGCCCAGCTCCCTCTCCTCTCCATGAGGTCAGCAGAGCCAGTGCCATGGAAGCTTGAAATTCGGAATTACTCTTGCACAAAACGCCCTGCCGGTGTGAACATTGCAAAGTCTCAAACCTGCTCATTATGAGGCCCCATTTGAATCTTCTGAGCGTCCTTTCATTTTAAAGCACAAGCAGGTTAAGCTCACTGAGCATCTTTCTTCAGCAATTGTGGTAGATGCAGCAAAATACAGTAAATGAAGAAGGCCCCGTAAGGCTGCAGTGAATGCATTGTCTCAAATCGCAGATTGCTGTAACTTTAACAAAATAAAGAAATGAACCTATGAACGGACTTTAAATACTGTTTCAAGGATAAAGCATCGATGTATTGATCTTATGAGTGCTATTATCACATGGCTATCTCTGGGTGTCAGGTGAATCCATTCACTGCTAGAACAACACACCAGGCTGTCAAGGCCTGACAATTATCCTTGCTAATTATTTCTCTCCTATTGCCCTTTGCCACCTCTAGCTTCTGGCTGCTGCCAAATTATTCCATGTAGTGTTACCAAAATGTTTTCCACCTCTATCTTAGTTAATTGTGATGGGAAAACCTCTGCACTAACTCTGCTACTAATGCAGCAATATTGTGTTAGAGATCACGTGTGGATGTTTTGCTACCTCAAGTGTTAAACAGGCCAGAACAGTTTGCTAGGAAGCTTTCTCTGAAATGAGATCTTGCTCTTCTTCTACAAAAACCACTAATTTCCTCTAACGTGGTCTCTCCTTCAAGCTCCTCAGAGTTGAGCCCTGCATTTGAGCTTTCATATGGTTCATATATATTTCATATTTCTTTTCTTTAAAATGGAAAAGCACAACAGCTGTTTGAGCTGCAAGAATCTATAAATTGCTGTTTTCAGTTTTTTGAAGTACTAACTTGTAAGATTGTAATCCTGTACCCTGGAAATAGAGCAATTCCCTCCCAGGCTATGCCCAGCACGGGGACACAGCCGAGCACCCACATCCTCAATGCCACAAAGGAAATAGGAACAGGAACATTTTATCAGAGGCAGCATAAGAAATATCTGTTTTCAGTCTTGACCAGCCTGGGTCTTGGTCTTTCTACTAGTAAACTGTCTGATAAATCACCATATGGTTTGGTGGGAGGGCTATCAGCCCTTTTAGAAATGGTATGCCAGCAACAACAGCACGCAGCTTCCAGCATTACTTGGTAAACAGCATGTGCTCCAATGTTAGTGACTGATATGATTGAAGGAATCTACTTTGGGAGGCAAGGGCAGTAATAGATGAGGTTGAAGAGAAAGACATGACTATGAATTTAAGGATGGGTGATTCCATTTATGTTCAGGAAATACTGGGTTTCACTTTTACTCTCTTGAAATTTCATCTTTTGAATGCAGCTCATTAAGTGAGTGCTCACATTCCTGGCTCCCAAACAGAATGAGAGCTCTCAAGCAAAGAATTTCAAATGAATCTTTCCTCAAACCTTCCCGCTGTCATCGGTCTCCTATTTTGAACAGGATGTAATGACATTTCTTTTTCTTAAGGGATATTATGGTCCTGCCTGGAACATGCCACCTCAAGATTAAATGTGTCACTCAACTCTCAGCAAGCCACCTTCTCCTCAAAGAGCACCAGCCTGCCCTAAGAGGATCTAGACCACAGAGAAAGGACAATAGAATTTCCCACTCAACCAAGGATGATGAGAAACTGAACAAAAGAGGTTTCCTCTTCAAATGAGTTTTGTAATTTTGACTACTCATCTGTGGGTAGTTTTGCATTTTAAAAAGTTAAATCTGACACTCTTTGAAAACTCTTGAGTGGTGCATGCAGGCACTGAGTATTGAATTTGTTATCTTATTTGTAGGCACAATTACCCTGAAGGAATGGAAGGGCTTGATGTAGGCATAAAAATCAACTAAAATAATCCTTACAGCAATCTAGTTAAGGTAAATATCAAACACAAGCAGTACTGTAGTTATGAACTTGAAGACAGAGAATGTAGTTAAAAAAATATATAAAGACAAAACCAACAAAATTCAAGAAATTTAATCCATTCATGCCATGATCAAATCCCAAAAATATCTCTCCCTTTCATACCAAATGTGTGACAGATGTAGTGCTAATGCATATTTTTAATTCTCAAATTACATTCACCACTGAGGATAAGCAAGTTTGCCTCTCTACCCTTTATGTGGCACCTGAAAGTCTGTTAAAAAAGTCAGATTTGCCCCCAGTCCCAGAGAAGAATGATTCATCCTTAACTTATAGGGGAGCCACTCTCAGTCTTTTCCTGGACAATTAACAGTCCCCTCTGGAGAAACTAATGCTCTTTTGGCAGATCAGGTGCCATTTTCTGTGCTTCAATAAACTATTAACAAACTGCTAGCCCACTGCAGGGGGAAAAGCTCTTTCCCACATGGTACTGCTATTTCTAGCTCTGGTGGGAAGTCTGAATTTATATTTCTTACACACATGTAGAGCAGGAACTATGTTTTATAAAGAAACCCTACTGAATGGTCAATGGCCAACGAAAGCCAAGCCCTCTTTGTGGGATATGCTAACAAAGGCTTTCGTGCCTGGGCAGTGAACACTTGAGGCAGCTGCAGGCATTTCCTGGAAATATGAGCCCTATTTGCCTCCTCCCTGAAGCCAGAGAATAAAGGAAAGCCCCCTCTGCAGACAGCCAGCCTATATAGCAAAGTGATAGAAAAGGACGTTATTGGCCTTTTGAGGAATGTGCTGAAAAGCCCAACTATGTAAGGAATGCAGAATTTTTCTTACTAAGCCAGGTAGAGAAATAGGAAACAAAAGGACACATGTATTCAGAGATAAAACTATTTTCCCCAAATTGTTTTATCTTTACAGAAAGACGAGAGTCTCAAAGCATGAGCAAACACATCCTTTTCTTTCTTGTTTTCCAGCACTTATTTAATTTCTACCAGACAGTAAACTCTTGCTGTGTTTTAGATCCTTTTTCAACTTTAGTTAACCTTCCCATCCAATCTGGAAACACAATGCCTATGAATTGGGGAAATAACAAGGACTACACTCATATTGCTGCCTGATCTCTTACATCATGTGAATCATAGAAAAAAACTAAGCAATTAATCCCTGCAAAACCTGTAGTTCCAGCAGCAGCAGCAGCATTGCTGCATCCTAGAGCTGGAATTCCACTGGGGCAGGTGCTGCACAAACCCAAAGAGACACTCTTTGTCTGAAAGAGCTTTTAAACTCAATATAACAAAGAGCAAAGGAATTCGGGTGGGAGGGCAAGAAGGTAAATATGATACTAGTGATCAGCACAGTCCCAGTGAATGCATTTCACAGCCTGCCCCACCTTACAATTAAAAAAAACCTTTTGGTGACCTGCATTATAAAAACAGTTCTAATGAAAACCTTTTTGGACACACAAATAACCAGACAGCAAGATGTGTCTTTCTTTATGATTTACACAGGCTTTTTGTCATCATTCCTTAGAATGCAGTTCTTTAACACATGATAAAATAAAAAAAAAAGCATCTGAATAAACATACTGAGTTTTTTCACTGCGAAGAACACGACTGACGTAATTTACTCTTAGCACGAAATTATAGCAACTGTTTAAAATTCTTCAGTAAATAAAAAAACCAAAAAAACCCCCCAAAGAACTAAAATGTAAGCAATAAAGTACCAGTATAATAGACAATTTAAATAATTTCCTGCTTGCTGCCTTAAATCATGATTAACACTGGTGAAATCTACCCCCATTGTTTCAGCCCCAGTGAAATTACTTCCATGGGAAACACTGGCCAACAACTACTAAGCAGCTCATTAACCATATTAACATTTTATTTTGATCTTTTTGTGTGCCAAGGAAATATTATCACTTCTTAACACATTTGTGCAATGTTTCTTTCCCCCCCACCTCCCCAGTGTTATCTCTCTTTGTTATTTCCAGTGGGATAACATATCTCCAGGGGAAGACATCTCCAAGTCCCGGGACTGTCAGACTTGCCCAACAGGAAGGAGCAGTGCTGAGCACTTACCAAGTTTAATGTGTAACCAGCATCCCAGCACCTTTGTGTGCAGCCAACCTGCTACAGAGTGTAGGGCAAACACTCCAACCTGCCCCCATACCTGTGCCCAGAGACACTGGAGGGACCTGCAGCTCACCACCCTGTGAGCCTCCCATGCTTCGTGGCTGTGCACTGGCCTCAGAAAAAACTGCCATCTGAGTTCCCAAACTTCAAAAGCTGTGAGCGATTCTGGAAAACTTGGCCACCTCAGTCTTAAACAGCCATTTTCACTGAGAGCAATCAAACAGACCTTTTCACAGCTGCAGGAGCAAGTTTCTTTCACAGCATTAGTGAAGATCCCACATCTATCCATCGTAAATGTCCCAGTACTTCTGTCCAAGATGTATTTGCACAGAGGGATGCTGAAGTGCAGCTGAGTCCTCACCTCAGCTCCAGCCCAGGTTAGAAAGTCCACACACAGCCTCCCTACCTGTGCTTGCCTCTCATCATCACTGCTGGGGAGAGGAGGCTGACATGAACATGTCAGAGAAGAGCTCCTGCTACAAGTCCCTTCAAGTCTGTCAAAGTCCCAGGCTGTTCCTCACAGCTAGGGCCAAAGTCACCTTCACATAGTGAAACGCTTTTCCTTCCAGTAGCCTGACAGACACTCTGTGGTAGCTACCTAACATGCTGAAGCATCCCACAAATAGCTATCAACTGGTGTCCTCTTCCTTCTCCTCCCATAATCAAGTAACTGTTCCAGAGGAACAAAATTTAGCAAGCTCACACACATTTTTTCCCCCTTTTTTCGTTATACTGAGTGCCCAGAGCGAATGCCAGTAAATCTGGTGGCCTAAGTACCCAAGAAGCTCAGCATGTAGAGCTCCCCTTTACAGCTGGGGAGAGACAGTCCCATTTTTCTAAGTCAGACAATCCTGCATTTCAAGCAACAATCCTATTGAATCTGCTACCTTTCATTAAAGCAGCTCTTACAACTCTGTCAAATTCTCCAACCTTTGTATTGATTTTTTCTCCTATTCAAAATAACTCTCCTTTACAACAAGAGCTGGATGTCAGCCTCTTATCTCTTATTTTCACCCCATCTGATCCTCCTTTTTCTTGTCAGTCTTTCCAGATTCCAATTAATCATGTAGAAAATCAGGGATTTATGTTAAGAAGAATGTATAACTCTTAGCTCATCATTAACGTACTGTAATTGCAGTGTAGTGCTACTGCCTCTGACCTTTTCAACAAGTCAGCGGGAATCCTTTGGGGAAAGCAGGACATTCCCAGCCAGCATGAAACGAGTTGTATCTGGTTCATACTACTGGACAGTTATTTCAAAATAAAACTCTGGTTGCACTGTAACATTCGCAACTTGCTGCAGAAATTACTGGGGCCTGACAAGCAGAGGGAAGATGCAGCCATAAAACTAAACTGCTTGTACATTCCTAAATTTTGTCTGGGTTTCTACACGAATGGTCCCAAGATACGCTAACCCCTCCACTAAACATATTTAATGTCAGACCATCCTCTCCTGTTTCTTCTTAATTATCACGGGACAGTCACAGAAAAGATCAGCCAGATGGAGACTAAATATTTCACTACTACAAGACGGAGCATTCTGCACTAAAATGGAACTTTGATTACAATAAAGTCATTAATTAAAGTCTCAACTGATTCTCCTGTCAGTATACAGGAGGCACTAAAGACAACTGTGAGGAGACAGTGTACCAGCTACACTCAGGAAAATAAAACAGTAAACCAGACAGTGATAAGATGATGTTTAACTTGTACTGCTCACAGTGAAACATGATGGAAAATCAGCCATGTGTTCAATATATCCATCCATTTTATGTTTTTAAAATTATGACACACTGATTTCCTGACAACACGAAGCCTGAACAAGATTTAAAAGCAGTGAAGAGCAAAAGGGAGTAAAGTCTAGAAACTCCTGGAATAAAATGTTACTTTACTGGAAATGCAGATTTGAAGACGGAAATGCAGATTTGGCTTTTTAGCATACTGCATGTTTAAAGTACTTTATGACTATCTGGGACCCCTAAAGACTGTGGAAAAAGGGGAGACAGAAGACAATAAGAAAACAAAAAAATCCATGCGAAGTGTCATTTTGAAGGGAAAAAAAATTAAATGTGAAAATCCCCAAGCCACTTCCTTGTCTGAATGATTAAGTCTGGGGTGCTGTAAGAAATGCAGATGGAATAAGCAGAGCATGCTGAATTCCCTGGACACTCCAAAGCACAGACAGCATGAGTTTGTAGCCACTCAGAGTTTCACCAGTGCAGCTCCCACCAAAGGAGATCTAAGTATCCCCATATAAGTGTGGATTGGGTCCTTGGAGAGAATATTACAGTGAAATTACTTCAGACAGCCGTAGTCTCTCACTGTGATATATTCCCATGGTCCCTTTTAGGTCCCTCTACCATTTATTGCCTTCTACTTTGCTTCATCCTGCCAGATGGAGGTAAGGAAATTTGAAGAGCAACAAGTAAACGGAATATAAGGAAATAAAACCAACGCTGGCTCCCTGTTTCACAATTAGTCTTTACTGTGCTTGAAGCCAACATCAGAGATCTTTGCAAAATTACAATTACTAGATATGCTGGATGCCAGAAATAATAAACCCAGCTGCAACACAGGGTGTTAGTTCTCTCCTGCACACCAAGAGAACATACTGTGATACGTTCATCATTTAATGCGGTAAAGTGTGTGCAAATCTAGACAGACTCACAATGTAAAACTACAGAACAGAAATGGTTCAATTTCTGACATTGAGAACTAAATATTCCCTTCCTTTCAAAGGTGGACAGAGGGCTGGACATATAATGTAGGTGATTCCAGCTCTGACAGAAAGTCTTAATATTCAGGATAAATTAAAAAAAATAAAAATCCAGTAACTAGTCTCAGTTTATTCCCCTTAGTAAAGGTTTTTGTGAATTGAATACCACACATTTCTTCTGTGTTAATGACACTGATTTTCATCTGCCTGTGATAATATAAAACACCAGAATTTAGTGATATAACAAGAGGTGGGTTAGCACACAGTTATGAAGTTTGGCAAGGTTACTTGAGCATGCAAATTAGAGCAACTAACTGTAGTTCTAGACCACACTGAGGTTCGTATGCAAACTCAAAGAGAAAAGAAAGAAAATCAAAGAAGTAGCAAGAACAAAGACACCATCAGAACCTGGAAAGTCTTCTAAGAAACACACTCTTGAAGAACAGAAAGAATTGTTAATGCAAATGATTGTTTTATAATAATAATTTAGCAAAGTGAATCTGTCAACATGATGTAAATGCTTGTTAATTGACATGAAAGGGTGTCAGCTCCTCATTTTCTGCTGGGATGGTTTCTGGGGCCTTGCTGGGAGTTTTTTTGGATACTTTTTTAAAAAAATGGAAATGAACTTTATATTCCCAAAAACATGCATGTTGCTACTTGTGGCTATGAAAACACATTGCTCTTTCAGGAGGCCAACTTGATGTTCCTATAACCAATTTGGCCTAGACAGGGCAAGTTAGTTCATGTAAGAGTAAAGAGATGAGGTCTTTACAGCATACTGGAGTATGGTCCTTGGCATAAGATTCTCATTTACTAAATAAATTACTGTATAGTACTATATAATGGCGTTCACATTATAACTGGCAATTAGCACCATTAAAGACAACGCTCATAAACAGCCAAAGCTCACATCAAATTAACACAGCCATGATTAAAATCACTCTTCTGATTTCTGCTCTTCATAGAAATAATCAGCATTTTGCATAAAAATTAGTATGAAGCAGCTAAAAAAAAAAATTAAAACCATGGTTGTGGTGGTACTGCACTCCACCAGCACAGCACAGCTCTGCCACATCAGCTCCTTGGTTGCTATAAAATATTAAGTGTTGGGTTTCCCTCGGAGCAGGGAGCACACACGGAGCCCTGTGCAGCCAGTGCTGGTAACCAGTGCCGTGACATGGGAGATTAAAGTGCTGCAATTACTCCTCTTGGCTCTAATGAGGGGAACCTGGGTTCTCTCCTGGCCCGAGGGAAGCTCATCTTCTTTATTTTAATTTTGTCACTTAGCCATTTAAATGGTTTCTAGCTTTTGCATGTTCATTTATTCTGCTGCAGCTTCAGAAAGAAAAAGAAAAACCTAAGTAATTACAGCGGAGAAGAACAACAACAAAATACAAAGGAGTCAGCAATTCATTAAAATTTAGAGAATGAAACATTAAAAACTTTTCTTAACTTGGAAAAAAAAAAAGAGAGACTTCTAAACTGGCACAGAGCCCACGTCCTCATTAGGATTCACACTCCACTCACGGAGCAATACACTAATGGTATCGCTTTAATCTTCAGCATCACAGCACTAGTTCCTGGCTTCACCCAGATGTTGATGCTAAAATGGCAAGAAAGAGGGGAAAAAGAGACTTCTTGCCAGTGCTGAGCAGGCCTGGTATCAATCTGGATCCTGGCTGTAGATGGAAGTTTGAAACACAGGGACAGCTCTGTCCAAGAATGCTACTTCAGAGACAGCCAGGCTTGTAATGGCTTCATAAGGCTCAAGTATCACCAAGGAAAATCTAATCAATAAATAAGCAATCAAGGCCTCTAATGAAAGAATACCATTACACATGCCATGGCTTAAAAAGGAATCACAATATGCTACATACGCATAAAAGTGCTGCAAGATATTACGCCTTTGATCCAACATGCCTTTAAAGCAGGAAACAAAAGGATGTTCTCATATATCTTACCAACTAATTTAACATATAAATCACAAAAAAATATGATCCAGATGGGCTTCAATGAAGGAAACCAATTAACATAGACAGCCTTACCATCTGACACATTAGTTGTAATAATAAAAACCAAACAACATGGTCAAACAATAATGCTCTGTATTATATCTGACATTTCTAATTAGTTTCTGCATCCTCTTCAAGAGAAAAGACTACCAGCAAGCACTTTGTTTCCTAAAGGAAACAACTTCTAAACTTAATGTGCACAGAGCTCAGCCTATGGATGAAGCTGATCTCTCTGTGTTCCCTTGGGATGTGCTTTGGAACTAATAGGTTTTGCATAGTCCACATCTGGTTGCACAATTAGACCTAGAAAACGTTTCCTTTCAGCAGCATCACCACTGTAACTGCTGCAGACCTGAAATGCCAATACCTGTGTGCTACTTCAAAGCTTTACCTATGTCCATGGGCTCAGAGCAACCAGAATGATTTGGGCTTTGGTTTCTGTAGAACAGAAACCTTATCCTTTCTACAGTCTTCCTAGAAATGCCACTTCTCAATTGAAGCACAGTATTTTTGGCACAGACGTCCCAGCATCAGGCAATTAGGATTGCATCAGACAGTTGCAAGCTGCACTACAATTAGCATTACAAATTAAAAGCTCCACCATGCATTCATGTACAGTTACTGTTTGAGAGATGCAGTCCCAACTCTGAGGACTGGTTTTGTATGTATCAGCAATAAAGACTCAGTTTCATCACCTTAGACCTACTGGACCCTTCAAAACCCACCCATGGAAGTCCTTTTCAGCACATGACTGAAAATTGAGAATTCTTGTGTAGGAGGTAAATAGCATCACAACAGGGAAAGGCTTGGTTTGGAAACTGCTCTTCCTTTACAAAAAAGTAAAGGAATGGCTGTGGGAATTCTGCTAATGCCATCATACCAAGGAAGGACAGAGGTCCATGTCACTGCAGCAAATACAAATCATTTGGAAAACTATGTTTTCATCATTAGCATTAACATTAAACCCATCCGATATGGCAATCTATTTTGCACAGCATTCATAAACAAATGACATAAGTTTTTCCAGGCAGTTTCCTTTGTTTTTCACCCTCAGTTTTAAAGAAGAAAAAAATTAGAATTCCAACCAACTGAAAAGAAAATTAAGAATACTTAAGCCATAGGAAAATTACTTCTTAGGAATTTGCTCATTTCCAAAGTACAATAGCATCCATTTATCAAGCCAGCATCAAATAGCCTTGGCATCATAAGAAAGGGTTCATGCAGTGGAAATACTATTTCTGACACAAACAAGGAGGTCCAGGCTTCTTCAGCACCTCCACTCCTTGAAATTTCAGCAGAGCAGTTGACTGTCTCTGCAGACTTTCTGAGGGTTACAAATACCAGCATTGCCAACTGAGACAGGCTGGGCAGCATGATAATGTTTGGGCCTTTGCTCCATGGACTCAGGGGTGGCCCCTTCTGAGAAATCACAGCTACATCAAGGAGATGATATTGGAAAAGCTCGTTAAAAAGAAAATCTCTGCCTCACAGAAAGTCAACACAGAGGTACGCAATTGGGAGATAAAAATGGCTCTAATTCTTGTGTGATGGGGCAGTTTGAGCAGGTAGGTGAAAAACAGAAGTTTTGGTCATGCACCAGAGTCTATTACAACCTCCCTTTGAGCTCTGGATGCCCCTTTCCACCTCCTGAAAAACATTACTTGGCTAAAACCCCATGTGATGAATTATGCCATGCTGGGGGCTGAATGAAGTCCTTGCCAGACCCATCTCCCAAGATGACCACTTCTGCCCACCTGGCAGCTTTCCAGGCATGCACATTCCAAAATGCCACGCTCGGAAAGCACGTTTACTGACAGCTAAAGGTGATACCAGACAACATCTGCTTTGTCTCACCATGCAAAGCCTCAACTATTGAGTGAAAAGCATCAACAGGCTCTGTTGACACAGAAAACACTGCACCGAGGACAGCATGACCTGGGACCATCAGTCACAAGCCAAGACCCAACCACCCCTGGCTCCCCAGCAGCCCACGGTCGGACTCTCCAGGACACCTGAGGTCCTGTCCCTGCATTCAGCTGCAGTCAGTCCCCCAACACAGCGGTGCTCCCAGGGCACCGTGCCTGCAGCGGCTCCGCGCTCCCGCTGTGGCACCGTGCCCTGCAATGGTGTCCGGGCAGCCGTCGGGATGGGGATGGCACAGGTCCAGCTGGCTCCAGCACAGGCAGAGCAAACACAGACCTGCCTGTGTGGATCCACGCACAGATCCTGTTAGTGCAAGGCAAGGGACGGTGCCTGAACCCAGGTAGCGAGAGCGCTGTGTGGGTGCAAGGAAGCGATTCCGATCACAGGCAGTGGCCTCAGCTCCAAAACCACTGCTATTTGTTTGTAAGCACCGTGGGAAAGGAAAGGAAAGGTTTGGAGGACGATGAGGTCACTTTGAGGATATTTGTAAGGAGATCCTCCCACACGCGGAAAGTTTATGGGAGAAACAAGAAAAGTGGCTGTTTGCAACTTAACCCCTGGGACATGAGAGCTGGCAATGCCTGCAAAGCTGAGCTCAAAGCTGACACTGCAAAAGCACATGAGAGATGATAGATAGAGTGCTCCGGGGGCCGGAAGGGCCTGCAAAGTGATATGTTCACTGGAAGAAGCATTGCCCTATTTCACAGTCACCTGAAACTACAGCAACACGTCCTGATTTTGTTTTCTCTGAGAACGTAAGTGCGTGTCTTTCCACTCACCTCAACAGGGAACCTCTGGCCGTTGATGCTGTGCTCGGAGCCAGCTGATCCGTTGCTTTGACCCCAGTGAAACTCCACTTTCTCTGCCTTGAATCTGCCTGGTAACCCGGCACCACTGACAAAATAATCGTCCTTCAGCAGGATAGCAACTGCACACACAGAACAATGAGAAAGAAACTCTTAGCACAGTTTTTCTGAAGCATTTACAGTTTTTGCTCATTATATCAGAACACTTTTTCCAATGCAAGTAAAATGTTGGGTCATCATTTTCCTTTTTACAGGGATAGGCTAAAAAAAATTCTACAAGTAATGCTGGCTAATTATGGAAGTGATTATGAAGCTACATAGACCACACAGAATCCCAATGTCCAAATTTCTCAGGCAGTTTTTGTCCTCCTTATTGGACTTTGATGAAAATTTAAATGGCAAACTCCAAAAAAACCTGCTTAATGTGGGGTTCCAGAAAGTAATGGCTGACCATAGTCCCTGCCCTTATAAACCACAAAAGGTCTGTAGATCACAAGTTAGGGAAAGAACAGATCCTCAGTTTCTTGGAGTTCCTCTATTTTCTTGGTGGGGACCCCTGTGCCCTGTCCCACCTCTACTGCTGGACAAGGCAGGTGCTTTCCTTACCCTCTCTGCTCCTCCTCTCTGTAAAATGGGGAGAACGACAATAACATTTTTGAGACCCACTCATAAGACATCCTCCTTAAGAACTTAGTTTTATTACACTGACTCTGACATTATTATTACATGATTCAATAAGGGTCAAAAGGATCATCTTTGTATTTTCTTTTCACTTCCAAAAGCCTTTGTATTTTATGTAACAGTAAGAGCTGTAGGTCCAAACAGAGGGCAAAATCGTATGGTGGAAGCTGGTACATGTTACAGGGGAGGTCTGTGGTCCAAGCAAGAACTGATTCCAGTTCTCAAAAAAACTCCTGTCTGCTACTCTCATTACAAGATCAGCTGTCTTTCCAGCATCTCCTGTTTTCAATACACATAATTCCTAAAAATTACTCCTCTACAAAATCCCTTCTTCTCATCCCTCACGAAACTGTTGCTTAAAAACAGAACTAAAACTAGAATTTTGTTTCTGTAAAAGCCATTGAAGATCACTGCTTGCTGTGCTTAGAATCCTGTATTTAAAGTTTTGGGGTTTGTTTAGGGATATTTTTTTTTAATGGAAATAGCAAAACCCACACGGATTTCTCTGTGTTCTCAAGCCAACTGTGTCATCACGATGGGAACATTAATATAAATCCAATTTTATTATGTAAGAGAGAGGATTTTATTCACTGCTGAAAAAAAACCCACCCCAAACAAACCAAAACCAACAACAAAAGCTACTTGTGAAATAAAAGTTACTCCTCTGTTGGTGACTCAGTGCAGGCTCTGCTGCAGGCCAGGCTTTCTGCCCTCCCGTGAGGAGAGACAGTGCAGTTTTTCCACACAGCTCAACTTTAAACTGTTTATGTCAAAACTACCTAAATGTTAAATGGAATGAGATGTTCAGATGTTTCTAAATTGGGCCAGTGAAATCACAGGGCTGTTTTCTTCCATGATTTCTGCTTCTTTCGGCACTTCCTTTGCATCCCAGTGTTTGTGCAGGAAGGTGGGTGTGCAGTAGTGGCTACAGGACGGTGCCTGTGTCAGCCAGGGCACTGCTGGTAGTCGCTGTCTGCTTACACTAAATCCGTGAAATGTAAGTGACTGAAAGCGCCACTGCTCTCTGCCTCCCTTAAAAGATTCCCAATGAGTCCAGCAGTACTTTAAATAGTGAAAATATCATTCAATTAGTTATAAATTTCATAGATAAAATTGTAGGAGATGCAGAATACGGGAAAGTGGATTCCCATGCATCTGTTAAAAACCTCTGTGGAGATTCAGTTGCATCTAATAAATATTTGATAGTTTCTAAATAATTTATGGTTCTGACGGGGGTCATTTTACTTGTTTTAGATGAATAATTAAAAGGATAATTAGGAGGATGTACAATCTGAAATGTTCATCTAATTGTTCATTTTACAGTATTTCTTACACTGCTGAGCTGTACAACACGTGTTCCCATCACCTTCCTAGCTCAGCAGCATCCCCTTATTGCCAGTGATTTGGAGGCTTTCCCTCCCTTTCACGTGACCTCTAGTACTCAGGACTGGAATAAACAAACATCATCTTACTGGGATTTGAGAGCCACTGCTTTTATCCAAGGATTTCTGTAGACTGCAAGGAATCAACTCCCAAAGCCCACTCATTCAAAATACTACATAACTGAGATTACAGACCCAAAGGAAGTGCCATGCAGCCACCAGGACCACAACTGTGTGATGCCATTCGCAGGTTCAGGGCTGCAGTTGGACGCCCATGACCCCTTTGAGAGCAGGAATAAACCTGGACTCAAAGCAGCTGTTCCCCTGCCCTACAGAGCGGCTCTGATGGTCGGGACTAGCCAGAATGATGCATATCAAATAGGAAAAGTACTTAAAAAATCCCAAACGTCTCTGGTAGCCAGTTTCTTTAAGCAGAAGGAGTTTTAAGAAGTTCTCAGTGACATAAAAAGGGGTAAAATGGCAATGTGTGTGTGTAATGCTGCTGGGGGTACTGATGCCATGGGTGCTTTTCCATGAGGCAGGTCAGGCTCACAGAAGCCTTGTCAATCTCAGGCCCAGCTGACAATTATAAGGTGACACAAATGAAAACTACTAATGGAAATACAACTATGAAACACGTGTGTACTCTCCAAGTGATCTTTACCACTTAATACATAGTGGCCAGCTACTATGGTGATGAAATCAAACCTACATTAGTGCCTTCACCAATGTAATTGTGCACAAAAGCACTTCTAGTTGAGACAGGGGCTTAACAAATCCATTTCCATTTTCTGAATGAAATGCTGTTTTCTGTACATTGTATGCCCTTTACCTGATATGGGGTGGGGGGACACAGAAGAAAGAGCAGAACAAATCTAAGCAGCAATAACCTCTTTACCTTTTAACATTTCAGAGCATAAAAATAACTCATTGTTCCACCCTAAAAAAAAAAAAAATGACTAGGTCCTATAGCAATAACAATAACCCAAGTAACACATTTCCTGCCAGTTAATGAGCATTAAGGTTAAGGGCCTTTGGCTTTCCCTGGAACTCCTGTCTCTTTTAACCAGTCATTAATTGCTGAAAAATGCCCTCTACATCCGTCACCACTGCTTAAACAGTTATTTAGTTTACTGTCTCTGTCAGTCGGCAATATGAAGGTCTCATGTGGCCATCTGCTCCAAGACTCTGCTGCCAAAATGCATTGCAATTTATGGCACAGCCTGCCTCTGTCTTCTACCAATAAGCCAAAACATCCTGCTTGGTTTGCTGCTTTACCACTTATCACTTTAAAAACTAATCCCAGGCAAGTTTCTTCAAAAGGTCAGAAAACCAAGAAAAGGAATGGGACTTGATAAAACGAGGGAGGAGTTAGGAGCTCAGCAGAAGAAATCAGGGCTGACAGCAAGAGTCTTCACATTACCAGCAAAAGGCCATAAGTTACCAAGAAAAGTGACAGCTACTGTTGCTCTGAGAAGCAATAACTTGTCAGCAAAAATCCATACCCCAATGGGTGAGGAAATCCAATATAGCAGGAGTGCTAAAATCACCCAGCAGAGAAGACTGGAGGTTCAGCTTTCATTGCCAACTGTGTGTAGATTGGAAAACTTGCTGGCACGTTTCAGCTCAACACACCAAGGTTCTAGCTTGTGTGAGCAAGTGTGGCCAGCAGGACCAGGGCAGTGACTGGTCCCTTGTACTCAGTGCTGGTGAGGCCACACCTTGAATCCTGTGTTCACTTTTGGGCTCCTCACAAAAAGAAGGACATTGAGGTGCTGGAATGAGTCCAGGGAAGGGCAACAAAGCTGGTGAAAGGTCTGGAGCACAAGTCTGATGAGGAGAGGCTAAGGGAGCTGGGGGTCTTTAGCCTGCAGAAAAGGAGGCTCAAGGAGGACCTTATCACTCTCTACAACCACCTGAAAGGAGGTCTTATGCAGAGGGGGGAGGAGACAGTCTCTTCTCCCATGTAACAAACTATAGGGAAAGAGCAAATGACCTCAACTTGTGCCAGGGGAGGTTTAGATTACATTTTTAAAAAAAACAACTTCTTCATCAAAAGGGTTGTCAAGCACTGGAACAGGCTGCCCAGGGAAGTGGTGGAGTCATTATCCCTGTAGGTATTAAAAGACATGTGTAGATGTGACACTTGGGACATGGTTCAGTGGTGGGCTTGGCAGTGCTGGGTTAATGGCTGGACTCAAGGATCTCAAAGGTCTTTTCCAACCTAAATGATTCTATAATTCTAACATGGTTTCCTACTATAATATGTGCAGCAATGTCACAATTACAGGTACAGTATAGCATTAACATCCTTCTTTGAAGAACAGTGCCGTCACTTTTTCATAGTATTTCTAATTACATTTATTGCTGATTACCACAAACAGCCTCTGTGACCATAAGGGCAGGGTTCATGACATGAATAGATTAATTAAGCACCAAATTTCCATAGCACTCAACCTTGTCTGAACCTCACGTTGCTACAAAGGGTAAAAAAGTCAAGATTTCAAAGCAAACAGGAGCATTTCTTAGTGAAGCTGGAAGAAAACCCCTCAGTAATGCATCAAACCCCCCAGCTATGCTTGGTGGTGGTTCATGTTAACGGGACTTGCTCTGCAGTAAAAGAAAACAGGATCACAAACTGTCACTCCGTTTCATCTGAGGGGCAATAACTCCCAACTCCTGCTAAGATCCTAAACCCCTGGAGCTGGATCTGAAACACTTGCTGGACTGCAGGTCGTGGCTTAGACCCAAAGTCCCCTGGGAGCGATGGCTGTACCGAGGTCATGCTGCAAATTCCCAGAGAGGCACACGCCCTGGGTTTTGCTAGCAGACCTCTGGCTAGGGACACGGTACAGAAAGCACTATAGAGATGCAAGGCAGATGTTAAAGACAAAAATATACTTCCAATAAATAAAATTGAATTAATTAGTGGTTTAATCCAATCCCCTAAAAATATTTGACCTTGTCAAATGAAGAGGGTGGCCTTATAATTTCTGCTTTTTACATTTTTAGAATTAAAGAGTAATCAAATGCATGTGGCTTTGCATATAAATCAAGCTTGACCTTTTGGTGAACTGTTTTGGTAAAAATAAGCGGTACTCATGCCTGGTCTTTTTCCTCTAAAAGCCAGAACAGACAGAGCAGAAAAGGATTCAGTTCACTGAAGAATACTGTGTGATAATCATATCAGAAACACACTAATAAACCCCCTCTATTCCAAGCAGTTATTGCTCTTTCTTCTCTAAAATCTTCCAATTTCTAAGACTTCCCCTTTCCTTCCCCCCGAGCCCTGCGTCTCAGCATTCTTTTGGATTAGATGTTACAGACTCCCAAAGCTGATAATTCAAGGTTACACCTTGAAACTTTTACACTGCCTTTTATTCTGAAGAACAACTGACTACCCAGAGAATTATACTGAGAACAAAAAAAAAAATCAAACCAAAACAAACCAAAAAACCCCAAACAAACAAACAAAAAAACCACCTTAAAAAGAACCCCCTTAAAATCAATCTGCAGAACTAGTTATGCACAGAATGCAGAGGCAGAGTTAGGTGGCTCCTACTGGAAAATTATATTAAAAACAAAAGAAAGCCACAAAGCCCAAACAACAGAACAATATAAAAAACAGGAAGGTGGAACATGGCTTGAATTTTTAATTGACTGTAGGCAGGCTATGGAGACGAGCAGAAGAGAACATACCCGTTTTCCCTGTGTTTTTCATCCAAGTCTTGTTCGAAGATTCATTGTCAAAACCATCGAGCTGCAGTTCTTGATACTCATCTCCAACATGGGCCAGATGGTCTACGATGTCTATGGGAGACTGGTGAGACCCTCCACACTTCTCACTGGAAGTAACCCAGTGCTCGGGACCATAGGTACCTGTTAAAAAATACCAATGCCAATTAACATTCCAGTGGTTCAACAGAGCTGGATAACTCCTAAGTGTGAGGATGAAGCACTTAAACTCCCCAGGTAACTCCACTGCAGCTACACTTCTAGCATTTGAAAGAGGTTGAGATGTGGAAACTTATGAGGAGATTGAAATCCACTGGCTTTGTGCCGTGCTCCAACTTTGCCTCTGGCACTAATGAACAATGGCCTTTTTTTAAATTTACTATTCTATGAAACTATCTGCAGCTCCCAAGCCCCTCTTGTGCGAGTGTTATCCATTAGCATGGTGCTGTGGGAACTTTCATAAAGCTTCAGCCTTAATATATTACTACAGAGTTTACCTTTTCACAATGGACAAATAATGTATCAGCTACCCATTAACTTGTGTTTGTGCAATACTCTGCTTAAATTATACGATCTTTATTAATGATCTCATTTCTTTTGGAGGTTTTGAAGCCAGAAAAGATAAAAAGAAAATTAAACTTAATGTATATTAGTAAATTTGAAAAAAAGAGGAGCAAAGGAGAAAAAAAAAATTACTCTGGAGGGAGGATTTCCTGTTAGCAAGACACTGCAACTTTCTTTTGCTGCTATTCTTAAATGAGTTTTCTGGTTTTGATGAACAGTCAAAATAATATGGAAAAATAAAAGGTTTGAGACAAAGACCTTGTCATCTGCACCACATACCAGCTCTAGATGCACTAGAACACTCAGCAGCGCACTTAGGAGGATCTCCCATGAATTTCCAGTTTTTTCTATGACCTCACTTTCCAACTCTTAAATTGTATTAACAGAGACTAAAAGATTACCTTCCTGTGAGTGCAAACAGTGTTTTGAGCTCCTGAAATAATAGCAGAGTTCTTGTAAAGCACTTGTTGCTCACAGTTCCTGAAGTCCTTTACAGCCAGAATCAGCAACAGTATTCTCATGTAGAGACAGGGAAATTGATGGCTGAGAAGGGAAGCAATTTGCCCAAGCTCAACTATCAAAGCCAAGTTGAACCCTGCTCTCCTGAGACCCCTGATGTCACACCTGTATTGTGGCTCTGAACTACCCTGTCAGCAGGCCTGTTAGACAGGCAGACAGCAGTAAATGATGCACCAATGTGCATTTATCACACACCGGAGAAGCACATGTAAATTCAATTAGTGCCATCCAAACCCAGCAGCTGTGAAGGCCAGTTTCTCTGGACTCTGAGTTTTAATCTGTCTAGTTGCAAAATACATTCGTGCTTTCTTCCTGTGAGCTAATGCAGGACACTTAATCAATAGTGAGATTTTGTGCTATACTCATCACACACAAACGCTGTCTGGTACCCAAGCACAACAAGAAAGTCTTTTACTTTCAAGTACAATTAGTCAAAACTGCAACATCCTTTAAAAATCATTTACATCATCTGCCCAGGTTAAAAATCAGTTTCATTTATCTTGTGGTTCAACTTGTATTGTCAGCAAAAGCCACTTCCAGTTAATTTCCCAACGTATCACAACCAAGGAGGACAGAATTATTAAAAACCTTCTGTGGGGGAAACCTAACGTGTTCCACTGAAACACTGCTACTTATCCCAAATCAGGATTCTCTTGGTAATTGGATTGCAGTGAATTAATTGGAAATTCAGATTTATTTTTCATATAACCTTGCATCTACTCCATGAAACTTAGGAATTTGTTTTAAAATGTTTAGCACTACACATAATCAAACCTGCCAGCTCTCGTTTTTTGGCCTTGTTATAAACAAGGGGTGAGCTTTTCAAAAGCACTCTGCTCTCAGAGGCTATCTCAGTGGTTTCAGCTGTGCATTCAAAAGGAGTTGTGCACTCAAATTTTTCTTTTTTAAGTATTCTGTGTCAATGGGGAATTATTTTTTGAGTAGGCGGATTTATTTCAACAGGGACTGTACGGTTCCTTCCATGCATCTTGCTACAATTTTTCATTTACTTATTTTAAGTATAGCCAACTCTCAATCTGTTTGCAGTAAAAACTTCCTTGTCAAAATGAATAAAATAAGCCATAAGGGTAAACAAACAAACCACCATGTTGAATTAAAACCTCAAGTGACTTAGATACCTGGACTGATTCTTGCTTAAATGTAGCCTTTGAAGGCTTGTATAGCTTTGTGTCATTTCAAAAAACATTGTCTGCTTTTTTTTAAACTGACTTGCTTGAGCTAATTTAATAGCAATAAATCTCTTTCTATAAATACAGTAGCTTCACTTGCTTATCTATAATTTACAAAAAAAAAAAAAAAAGGCAGTACCTGCTTTCTTCACTTGACAGTATTAGTTTCCACCCATAAAATGTTTCCATACTGGTGCTGAATTATTAAAGAAAAAAATCTAATGCAACGAAACTCTCTCAGCAATTCAAAACCCCAACATAGTGCTGGTGCTGTGACTCCAAGTCCTGACATCCCAAATCACAGTCAGAAGGCTAAGCTCCGATTTAGAGGTTCAAGACCTGCTAGTTAAAATCAGCCCAGGATTTTATAAATGGAAAGGTTTGCCATTAATTTATTTCAGAAGTTTTTGATATGTAAATTACTACATGCAATATGACCTCCACCATTATGACAGCAACTCGAGACAGAAATAGAGGCCACGACCCCAACGTCTCCATTCCCAGCAGCGCAGAATTGGGGCCATCCCAGCGTTAACAATAAGCGCGAGAAGCCAAAGGCAATAGGGGAGGTGAGAAGAAAACTTTTGAGACCAAACTAAATTATATCCCCTACCCAGGAAAAAAAAAAAAGAAAAAGCTCAACAACCTCTACAACAACCAATAAAATGTAATCAAGAATAGTGCAGTGGGATTCACTTATTCCCTGGTAGCCATCAGAAGGTTCAGGCCTAACTGCCTGCTCCTTTCCATGGACATTCAAGTGTAGTTTTAATTGAAACTGATCTTCCACTACAGATTTCAAATTAATTCTTCTTCCAAGTGTCTCATGCTTCAGACATCCTTGCTTTGCAAAAAAACCCTATATCATTAGAGGAGGAAATAGAAGGCTTTTTCCAAGCTTGCAGATATTGATTACCTATTCCTTCCATCAAAGCACAATTGCCATTCTGCACTGTATAAATCTCTTCGGTGTTAGACACTTTATAAAGTACTGAGAATTATATCATTAATCATTTGCAGTTACACCTGTCTTGCTTTATTGAATTCTTTGTTTTTTAGAACTTTAAATAAATGCTTTTAAATAAAAACATGACACTAAATAAAGACTCTTTCACTTAAACCTAGTTTAAAAAAAAAAAATCCCCTAATTCTCTATGTGACATTTACCCATCTGAAACAGAGGAACTTACAGCTATTTGTATTTCATTTTTCCAACAGTAAGTATGGCTTTAATCAAACAAAATTTGGAGTGACTTTGAGTTGGCCTTTTAAGGCTGATAAATAATTCAGTTTCCAAAAACCCAAACAAGTTAGGAGCCCTGACCTGTGTTAAATAATACAGGTTTCCACTGAGGTGGTGGGACAGCCTGCAAACAAAGGTAAACATCAGACGGCCCCATCCTGGAGGCTGAAGCAGCACAGAAAGAGAATAATAACTGATAACATTTGGCATTTTCAGATACTGAAGTCAGTCTCATGCCTCCAGAAAACAACGGGTTTGGGTCCCACAGCTACGAGCCCACACTGGGGAAGGAGGGCTGTATTCACCCCCCAGCTCATGGCAGCAAGAGATGGTGACTGGAGAACTCCTGAGCAACGGGACAAGCCTGGGGGCTGAGGAAAGCAGTAAGGAAAGGGAACTCAACCTCAGCGACCCTCTAAGCATTGCAGAGAGGAGGCCACCCTCTCCCAGCTGCCACGGGGTGGTTTCTCACCCTTCCCACCATGCAGAGCCACTCGGACATTTGCTCTCTTCCCTGCCTCGGGCTGGTAGGAGGACAGGGCATCTCTCACCGCAGCCCCAATGACTCCAGCCCTGCTGCCCCTGCCCTGTGTCCGCCTGGGGCTCAGGGGGCTGCAGAGCCCACCCATCTCCTGAGCCTGGACACTCCACCAGCACTCCTTGGGTTGCAGCCCGGTCTGTGGGGACTCGACCTTACACCTCGGCTGAAAGCAGGGACAAAAGGGCCAGTGGCTTCCAGGGCATGAAAGCAGAGCTGGGGTCAGGGACCTCAGCAACACCATGGTGTCTTACACACAAAGCTTCAAACAACACTTAAGGCCAGAGATGTTATCCCCCATCCTTGTCTGAAATTACCTGATGCTTCCGAGATTCTTTTCCCACGCAAAATCTTTCTGTCAATTATTGCAGTATCTTTAATAGTTTTTTAATACACTGTCTGCTCTTTAAATAGAATCTGAGATTACTTTTTTCTTCTTTTTACTGTACATAGCAAGTCTTCATTAATGAAAAACCATTAAAATAATGTATTCTGACAAAATCTAATTAAAGCTTGTATAAAAACTTCCCCTTAAAAAAAAACCCCAAAACATTTATTTTTCTCTCACAATGCCTTGGTTTAAAACATCTGTTATGAAAAACACTGGCATTTCCTTGATTTTACATAATTTTCTAATTAATGGATCAGCTACTCTGATACAGACTGGTCTGTAATGCATTTGCCTTTACACAGTATCCAGATAGAGATTAATAGACAATTAAACCAGGCAACTTCTGCATAATGTGAGTTTGAGCATTCATTTACAAGTTGGGAAAGAGGCAGAAACATCAACGCTTAGATTTTTTTTAAATTTCAGTTTTCAATGTTCTTCACAAAAATCTGACTTTAAATCTCAAACCTGACATGAAAAGGGCTACTTTAGGGGTTTAAATTTTGGAGGTTTTCTATTGTTTGTTCTTGTAGTTGTTGGGTTTTTTAAAACAAGATTATCTCAGATAAATCTTTGCCTGTATTCAATGCCTCTTAAATTCTCATTTTTGAATGAAAATGGTCGCAATTATTGCAAAGCAACCAAACCCACTCGCTTCTGCAATTAAAGCAAATTAGCTCGGTCACTTCATGAGAGACATCTTATCTCATCATCCTAATATGGGAGAAAATTCACCCATGATTATCTGCAAGTCAGATATTTACAAGAGCTGTAAGAAAAAGGATGCTGCAGGAAGGCTTTTGTCCCTGATCCCTCTCCAGCTCTACTTTGTTCTCACTGCCCCACATGCAGACAGGAGTTATCCTCATATAAAGACATGATCTGTACCACAGGCAGCATGTCCCTGGTTCATACAAAGTAGCAAAATCTCTCTTCTTGCTGGGTTAGAAGAATGTGGGACCAGCTCATCCAAAACAGGGCAAAAGACCTGCTCAGCAGTGCCTTGGTACCTGCGTGGATGGCCGTTGTGTTTGATCAACTATGTTAGTGATGCCAACCAAGAAAGTTATCTCTTCATCCCTCCCACAGCCTGCATTCCTGCTTAAAGCACAAGAAACAAAAATCAGAGAGAATTCAAGATCTTAGAAGTCAAATCTCACTAGAAAGTCAATGGGAAGCCCCTGTTACAGAATTTCTAGAAGTATCTGGCTATTTCAGCTGTGTGACAGTACTGTGCCATTTAGTGCAAGCAGGTATGAAAGGGAAAATTCCAGGTTTGTCCTAGGGCAAAATCCAATCCAGAATGGATGGAATGAAATAGCATTTCCTCCTAAAACAAAAATGTTCTGAGGTTTGCTTGCACAGCTCTAGATGGGCAGCTTAAATACCTAAAGGACCACAGCAGGTAAGAACCTCTGCTAGTTTTACAAGCTCTGGATAGAGAGGGATGCTTTCCCTTGCACAGACTGGCAGCTGTGACCTGCCCAACCATCTCAGCATTCAGCTGAGCAACACTAAAGATCTGAATCTCTGCCTCTGAGTCTCTATCACACTTGAACTGCTCCATCATGAGCCAAATCTCAAGAAACATGGAAAAGAAACGTCACCACCAGTAAACAAAACCAGTTCCTTTTTTTCACACTGAGAAAGGGCAAGGAAGCAGTGCCCTTGCTCAGCTACAAAGCAATGAACTTCAATAGCACGCTGGATTTTCAAACAGGAAAAGATGGCTTTAAACAAACAAATATCAGTGAAATTCACTATGGAACTGAATGCTGAATTTTAAGATCCTTCAGAAATCTCAGTCTGGGGCTTCTCTCTGTTATCTGGGAACAAAAAACCTGAAACTGTTACTCGATGCCATAAGATCTCATCATCACTTTTTGCCATTTAGAAAGGAGCTGTATCAGTAAGGCCAGGAAGGCACTGCTAAAGGTGCTTAAGCCACGTGAGTAGTGACAGGAGGAAAGGCACGTACTGCAGATCCAGACTGGCTGAAAAACCAGCCTCCCTTTAACCTCTCACCTCCAGTCCCCCCTGGGAAGAAGAAATAAAGTGAATCCCGTAGGATGAAGCCTAAAGACTACGTTTAGATATAAGGCCGAAAGGAATGATTTGAATGACATATCTCTTGCTGAGTGATTTAACGTGGGGCTGCAGAGGTAAAGGTACAAAAGTCCCTGAAAGCCTTGATAAAAATCAGTTGCATCTTTCAGGGGTCTTCCCATTGCAGAGAAAGCAACCAGATTGTGGAATCATTTTATTAGGGGAAAAAATTGTTGAAATTATACTGTCTTGCTCTGAAATAACGGCATATCAAAATCAAAGGGATGGAGAAGGAGAGCCTGTAGTTAAGAGTTCTCAGTGCTGTTTTGAACAAAAATTTCCTGCCCTGAGGGAAAAGGGCTTTTCATTTTATTATTCTCTGTCATCACTCTGTTTAACATGAGACACTCGAGCTTGCAGAAAATTCCAATTACTGATTGAAAAATGAGACTGAATTGCAAGAGCAAGATCCTGAAGAGCTTGCTGAGACCCAAACAGGTCTAAGCATCCTCCAGTCTGAGAGGTGTGTGTATGCAAGGCATGGGAGAGTCACAAAGAGCCAATGGTAGTTTTTTGAGAACTTAAAAAACCTGAAAGAAATTTTCCCCAAGAGCGATCTCTGATAAGGGATATCTCAACTAGCAGTCGCTGGAACAAACACAAAATACAGGAAGATGGAACAAAGAGGGTTTGGATTTAGATAACCTTTGCGCAACCATGAGCAGCGGCACCAGAAGCACCGATGCCGCCACACCTACAGAGCTACACAGCCACGGGGCTGTAGGAAGAAAGCTGATCTTCAGAACTGATTGTGTCAGTGATACTGTCACACTGCCAAAATGTGGCAGATGCAAAGAAAGGCTTTAAATCATGCTACTAAATATAAACTATCCTATAAAGTCTGCAGCTTTTAAACCAAAAGACAGAGTGATGTGCATGCTCTCCTTAAACTTTCATATCCACAGATGCTACAGTTACTGCTGGATTCTTTAATTAAACTTCCTCACCTTCAATTACCTTTGGCAAAGTTTTTAACGCTTTTTTTCAAAACCTTCCGTGACAGTTATACATGAATAGCTCTATTATACAGTCACAAACACTGCTTTTTGATATATATACCCCCACATGCACACATACAGACTTCCTGCATCATAATTTTGTTCCTCAAAAAAGTATGAAGCTGCCATGAATCTTGTATGAAGTTTCCACTGTACCTTTCAACCTGCCGGAGGCACAAATGTATGATAAATATCCAACATCAGGAAACACCAGGACCTAAAGTCTGATGTTGCAGGAAGCTCACAATAAAGTGGACTAAGTGCAATTACTAAAACAACCTTTTCCAAAAACATTTCAAGTTTTAGCATTTGTGAGCTGAATAATTTACCACCACTCAAAAGTGAAAACGATACTAAGTTTAGCTGTGCTGGCGAGATAGCTTGGGGTTTTTAAGGGGTGTCTCACACAACAAACTCTTGACAGACTCACCTAATGACCTGTTGAGTTTTATAACTAATATCTCAAAACTGTTTATATTGAGCACAGAGCACAACAATAACAATGAAATTGTCATGTAGAACTCACTGAGTGGGCGGATAAATTGTGGTATTAAAGGTACCTGCTGGTGGCAAGTGACTGAGACAATGTACATCTACATCCTCTGTTTTTTATAATTTTCTACATCTTTAATAAATGTATCTGACATCTCATACCATTCATTTTATAACTGTCAGAGGCCTTTTTAAAACTGCTCACCCTGAGCTGCACATAATAAACGAGGTGATAACTTGCAATATAAGGAAAAAACAGGAGATTAATTTATACGAAGACATTGTAAATTAACTTTTTTATATTCCTATACTAGTTGAGTAAAGCCCCGTGAAGGCTAGAGGCAGACATAAAAATAGATTTTTTTCCCCTAAATATAATTTTAAGAAGTGTAAATCCTCATGGAAATTACAGAATGAAGATGTATTATGAATCAATGCAGTAGCTCAGTGACAGCACTTTGTGTTAGTGGGAGAGAGACACAGATTTCAGTAATGGGTGCCTCGGACAGGGCACGAGTGTCTCAGAGAGGTCACATCCAGGACAACTTTCTCTGTGGAAGGGTCTCCCTCTTTCACTATCCTTTGTTCCTTTACAGGCCATAGCTGTATAATGATGGACCTTGACAGCAGGAACACCTACATTGCTGAAGTGACCTGTTACAGCAGAAGGAAGAGGGGCTCCATTCTTCTCTGCACAGAGCAGCAAATGGCTCCTGCTTCAAAAAGTTTACAACCTAACAATGACAAGCAACTAGATGTGAAGCATCTCAAATTTGAACAGATGCAGCCCCCTGGGCTAACCTCCCCTTCTCTGTAACACCATGCTTCATGCTCTCTTCTCCAAAGACGTCTTCCAGAAATGGCACTAAACAACCACAAAGATGATCAACCTTCCCATAAGACAGAAAAGAAATGCCAATTCCTACAGAGAGCAAAAATAAAAAAAAAAGAAACAAGTCTGGTGTTTCATAGAATTAAACATATGAAAAAGCACAAGCTCATATAATGCTGATGTAAACCATGGTTCCATCTGGGCTACTTCAAGGAGAAAGCACAGTGTGAATTAAGCTCTGAGAAAATAAAACTGAGAAAACAAGGGGAAGAAACTGGGCAAGAAACTTTCCCACCCAAGAGTTGTTGGATGCAGATGGAGGCCCGGAGGGCTTCAAGGAGACTTTGTTGATAGAAGAGGATCTGAATTTGGCTTGGTGCTAATTACAGCGTCCCTTGCCAATACCCAGAGCAGGCAAAAGCAAGGGGGATGAGCAAACAGCTTGCTGCTCCGTGCCTGTGACCTTATCCCCACGCTGCATGTCATAGTCACCACAGGACCCAGAGCTGAAACTGGGCAATATTCTGGGAGCATCTGCTGAGCTGAAAGTGTGGGAGACCTCAGCCTGCAGGAGGACTGAAGAAAACCAGAAAGAACAGGCATGACGGGCTCAGGAACCCTTTTAAGGTTTTAAACCAGAGATCGTGGGTTGTTTGAGGGCTTGACTGAGACCCTGCTGAAGCATCAAGGCTCCTGTACTGCTGAACCTGCCCAGCGGCTCAGAGATGAACACTGAATGACAGTGACAGTAATAAGTCATGACATTTACGTCAGGAAATCTCAAATTCCCATCTTGCTTCTCTGTCTCCTTCCTACCACCAGGAGCTACACGCTCTGTTTCACTCCCTTCTTTATAAAAGGGAGAAGTTCACCTGTCTCATCAGAGCATCTGCAAGGATTGCTCAAAACTTGAGGAGAGTTATAGAGATAAAAAGCTGTACAAGACTCAACTGTCCACTACAGATGCTGTTCCCAGGCTGGCTGCAAATGCATTTAGAAAAAACACAGTTCCAATTATTTCTCAAAGTATCACAGACTTGGATCCTACTACTTCTCACGTGTACCCTTAATAGTCTTGATCTCACCAAAGAAACTGCTAACGTAAATGATGCCTCACTGTAACTTAATTACCTCCAATTTGGGTGGGTATGGAACAGAAAGTACCTTTTCTTGATTCCCATCTGTTCCTCATAACTAACCAAAGAAGCCTTCCCCAGAGCTCTGTCTCTGAAAGACAGCATGGGGAAAAAAAAAGAAAAGGAGGAGGAAAGACAGGAAAAAATTGTATATTTTTATTGAATTTTTGCAGGATGCAAGTTAATAAAACACCCACAGAGAGTACAGAGTAATATAGAAAGGGAATAAAGGGAGGGAGGGTTGATATCAATAAAGCCTATCCAGAGGCACTGGTGGGGTGAAAGTACTCATGATTTCAGAAGAAACCTGTTACAAAAATGATTTTCACCTGTTGCTTTGGCTCAGGTTTAACATTTACAAAAAACAGTAGTGTCCTAAGCAGAGAGTGGATTAAAAAATGAAACCAGGAAGATAAAACTATCTGTTGCTGAAACACATCGCCTTCAGCTTTCCAAAGCCTCTTGTTGATCCTAACCTGACCAGAGACAGCCACCAGACCAGGACATTACCATGTAATCGTATCACTGACAACACTGCAGCCCCCAAAATCACTCATCACATCTTGATATACACTGGTTTTGCCATGATAATGCCTTCTCAGGTGAAAATCAGCTTCTACTGAATTAAGTTCTTCGTGGCATCCCTGTTCCAAGAGCCTTCTCAATCCAGCTGTCCCTTTCACTAATATGTACCAGTGAAACAGCTCCCAGAAGACTTTCTGGGAGATTGCCAGCTTTCGCTTAACAACACATCATGAAGCCTGGCCTCAACTTCTATTAACATTCAGTCTATGTTTCTACCATTAATTCAAGAGAAATGAATAGGGGGACAGTAAGTAGCCACAGTGTCCAGCCTGAGGTACTCCATCAGAAGGCACTGCTTCTGTGGCTGACAGAGAATGTTTACAACTGGTTCCCATTTTTGTTCTGTATCTGTCATTTCCAGTATGTTATGCTAAAACAGCTTAAACTGCTCAAAGCCAGCTTTAGTTTTCCAATTAGCAAAGTCCAGAGTTAGGAAAAAACAAACAAACGCACTAAAAAAATACCCAAACAAAGCCAAAACCCCAACAAACCAAAGTCATGAAAAGGACCTCATGTTCCTACGGTGGTTCTTATTCCATGGTAACCCTTCTGCTCAGGCGAGTTTTAGGTAGTAGCCTGTCAGTGCTGGAGGAGGGCACTGGCAGCAGACCCCTCCTGCCCCACAGCCTTGCCTGGTCAGGACAGGCAGAGCCCCTTTCCTCCTGCCAGCACTACCCTGTGGCAGGGAACACAAACACCTGGGCAGCTGCTGCAGAGAGCTGGCTGCAAAGTACTGCTGGGATGGATGGAACAGGAGCGAGCGCTGCAGGAGATGCACTCCCACAGAATCTGTGGTGCACATTCAAACAGAGTTAAACAAGAAAACTCAACAAAACAAACCCCAAAATCCCCAGCTGGAATAGATGTTCTTTCCTCACCCCAGACTGCAGCTTGCAGGCTTTTGGGATGCAGCTGTTACTGGAATGGATGTTCCCCAGGGCAATGTCCCTTCACCTCACTGCCTGCAGCTCACACAGCTTCCCGCTGCCTCCGATGGGAGCATCTTCCCGTACTGCCATCACGGATGGTCAGGAGCAAGGCGGGTCTTTCACACTGCACTCCCCCCACTGCTCTGTGCCCCGTGTGAGGAAGGCAGCAGCCAGCTCTGAACACGCTTCCCTGCGCTGTTTAGTCACACAGCATTTGGGCAGCCCACAGTGACATATACCATAAAATGGAATCTGAAGTGTATCATTTAACTGTGAAATCTGTAAGATATTGAATTTATATGGTGTCTGCAGAGCACATTAGAAGATCATCATCATCATCATCATGTCTTTTCAAGACAGCCATAATTATTCAGGCTGTTATTCTGTCTCACTGGTGCTTTTGAAAAACTATTCAATATTAGCAAACCCTCACTAAAACCAATGTTTTGGTTGAGGGACTAATCTTCCTATCAGTACACAGACATACCTGGGCTTATCTACATTACCAATTCCCTGCTGATTGAGCGGATTCATTAACAACACAATCTCTGGTGACTGAAATGAAGTCTCATTCTTCGTATCACCGGTGCCTTGCTGTTTGCTTTTCCTTCACAGTATGCACACAAGTAATTAACTTACTATGCTCTGCTAGCTCCTGACACGTTACTTGGCATAGAAAAATTCACCAGCAGGTAGTTAAGCATGCAAAATATTTTCAGTCAAATGAATTTCATAACAAAGCTCTACTTAGGAAAAATGCAGCTCTTTCCAATACAATGCTAACACGTACCACACTGTCCGTACCAACAGGAGCTTCTTGAGAGGTAACAGAAAATACGTCATTTTTATCACTTTTGCTCAATACATGGGAAGTTTCTTTAGAAGGAAAAACTGGGAAGCAGTAGATGTTCACTGAAAGGATGAGCACGGAGATCAACCTGAGTGGCCCTTGTGAAAGTCTGACGTAACCAGGACAGACAGAGCATCCGTATGGTATAGAAAAAACAGGGGAAAAACACAAAGCAAAGAGACTTGTTTCAGTGCAGCATTGCTGAGATTACTGGTGTCTGGAAGTATAGCAGAACAGTGCATTTTGACTTTAATGTCAAATTAACAACAACAACAACAACAAAAAAAAGAAGTAATTTGCTATTTAAAGCATAGAGTGCTTTTAAACTTGGAGTTCAATGACAGTGAAAACTCCTTAAATAACAATATGGAATTTACTGTCTGCCCCACCTCAAGACTCCACCCAGGAATGTGACTTGAAATATTCAAGTTGTCTCAGTAATGTCAAGAAATAAAACTGAAGTTATGCTGTTTTTATCTGTCTGTAGGATGAAAGGTTAAGGTACAAAGAGATGGTGACACGCAGCACACAAGCCGAGATGTGATACTCGGCGGAGCCCACTGAGGTGACAAGAATGGCACTGACTTTGACAGCACCAGGACTCTCCCTTGAGATTATAAAGATATCAGAGCCTTTTGGGGCACTCCTCTGATATGACCACGCCCTAAACTATGACTTTAATCCCCATAATAATTTTTCAGTACCAAAGATGAGGTAACGTGATCCTCACACCACTGGTGTGGTCTGGCTAGTGCTATACAAAACAGTACCACTTGCTCTACAATGTCCTGGTCCTTCCTTTAAACCAAAAGTAGCTGAAACTCCACAATACATGTGAAAATACTTGAATAAAAGCAAGAACTTAGCTGGATAAAGACCCATTCACAGTATTATTCAACTCAACTTTGACCTTTTATGACAAATTCTTGTTCAGAAATTCCATGATTGTGTTGACCTAAAACACTGGAAATCGTGACCTTGAAGTTTCTTTCTACATGAGGAAAAATCCTTCTGAAGTCCTGGAAATGAAACTGTTCTTTTGCTCAGTTTTGTCCAGAAGACATTTGTTTCTTTCCCCTTCACGTGCCACAAGGCACGTCCCTTTGCCAAACTCAGACTATTTTGACTCATTTGGTCACAGAACTCGTTCCTCGTGTTCCACCACAGCACCTTTTGCTTGTGTCAAAAGAAACAGATCTGCAGAGGACAGAATTTGCTGTGATTTGTGTATATCATTTTCCTCTAATCTTGAACTGCTTTCAACTCGGCTCATTTAAATATAGCTCCTGTCATACCCATCATTTTCAGTTCACCTGTTATGCAGAACCACACACTCCAACAGAGCAGCCTTCGCTGCATAGTTTGTACAGATTTTCTACTCCAGGCCTGAAATCCTTATTCATTTACAAACTAGATGTTCCTTAAATAGTATTTTCAGTTGCTTAACTGGCATATTTTTTAATGCACAGAATGAAAACCAGATTTTGTTATTTCTGATTTTCATAAAAAATTAAGTGTCTTACTTAACCATTGGCATTCTTGATAGTCACTCATGCCTGTAAACAGTTCATTTAATCAAGGAAATTCTTGTTGCATATCCAAAAGACTTTTGAAACTTGCTCTACTCCCAGGGAAAGCATCTCAGGTTTTGTTTGGTTTTCCATGCTTATAGTACCAGTAAAAAGTAACAGGTTTTCATGCCAGAAGAAACAGTTGGATAACACATACTGACCTGACAAGCATGAGTCATTACACTTCATAAAGTCACCTCTCAGAACCTTAAAAACAGTTTTCACCTTGCTCAGAAAGGTACTGAGTGCAGAAGAAATGAAATCTCAAGCAGTTATTGTGTGGGGGTTTTGTTTTTGCAAGATTATTTCCATGCTTAATTGCTCTCCAAGTTTCAATCTGCAGCATACTTCTAATGCCAGCTCACCAGGTTTGCAGCCTGGTCTTTATTTGCCTTCCAGTGGCAGATTGCAAGTGGTCTTCAGGAGACAGCATTTTCCCCTGAAGAAGGGCGCAGAGTTCTCAAGGGGACTCATCCAGACATTTACAGAGATTCTTGATCAGTAAATGCAGTGGGGGCTGCACAATTTTTCTCCTGAGGGAAGGTCACACATTTCCCAGAACTATCATCCAGTGAGGAAGTCAGCCAGGCTGGAGATTCAGTGAGAATACTGAATAGACCCAAAGCAGAGCCCTCCACTGCCTTAGTTAGAGGATGTTCCTTGGATCAGCGATGGGTAAAGGAATACTATCTCTCCTAAGTCACAAATATCCTCCAAAAACCTATATTTCTTCTTTCAGTTCTCATGGAGCTTGTCAATGGACTTGCAGCATCCAAAAAAACAATGGAAGGGGGAAACAGATAAATAGATCCAGCCCAAGCACCACAGACAAATATTCAGAAAAGTTCTTTTTTTTTTCCTTTAGGTCAACCCTTAATAGCTTCACCTACAAAAATCCAGATGCCAATCTGCTTACTGTGGGGACAAGATCAATTCCTACTATGCTAAGCAATGCCATCCCACTGCACAGTTGCACTTGTTTGTATTCCTATGTTATCTGTGATCTTACACTAAAGCCAGGAGCCTTTTGAGGAGTGGACTGACTTTCTGGTTTTATTTGCTCAAAGTAAAATTCAAAATAGGTTTCAATACATGACTGGAATTTCTTGCCAGTACAAGTGTATAGGAATGAGTTAAAGTATTCAGAGTAGTTTTAGGTAATTGCAGAAGCGGTATTTGGGAACATGGAGCAAAATATATAATTAAGCACAGCCTTCCTGATAACAGTGCAATTTAATGACTTTATTAAAGCCATAGTTGGGGGACTTGAGAGACTGTAGGCCTGAGAGACTACAGTCCTGAGAGACCACAGTCTTGGTCTCATGAGAAGGAATTAGGTCCAGCATTTTAAACTAGAAACTTTCTAGGCTCTGTTGTCAGAGGAAAATTTGGAAAGAAAGAAAAAAAAAAAAAAAGGTCCAGGAGCCAGAAGGCAAACAAGCACCTTAAAATTATTATCTTTTCCAATCTCCCTTGATTTGTTTTGGTCAGTCTCATTACTTCTGAGCAACTGATCCTGGCAGTACTCCAATGTACCTGGCTTTACTGACAAATACAAAACAGACTCCAATGCCAGGGGAAATAAGAAAAGAAACCAAAGTCATCAGTACCGAGAGCTGGGCTGATACACACGACCCACACAGGTGTCCCAGGGCCAACCACCCTTCAGTGCTCGGCTCAGAGCCACTTCCACTGTCTGTATAAGCAAAAGGGTGAAACCCCACAGATTGCTATTTACCTCAGAATGCAGGTGACACCTACACACGTCATACTACCCAGGACTAAAGGAGGTGGGGGGGTTTCTTTTGGTGAAATAGCATTTATTTGGATGTTTTCCAGGTCCTTTTTGAATGACTGCTTTAGAAGCACATATAGCACACTCCTGTTCTTTCCTTGGTTGTGATGTGTCCTGTACCTGTCCTATACCTGCTCTCAGAAACACAACCTGGAGCACACCTTTGGCTGGAGATTATTTTCTGGAGGGACAGAAGCTCACAGAAATAGTAAGACCTTATGAGAGTGGCTGCACCAATTTTTTTATGTCTCTTTTTAACTATCAGTGACTGATACTAGCTGACTTTTACTCCTGATCTTGCTGGTCTTGTCAGGTTTTCATCGCAGCTAAAAAAGCAGGGCTTATTCTGAAATAAATTTTGGATGTAACCACTAAGAACTCCACTAACACAGAGAAGCTAGTAAATCAGTAGTAGAAGTTTATTAATTTAAGAGTTACTGAGACACATCTTATTGATCTTTGCTCACACTCAGCCTCCAGAGTTTACCTCACAGCTCCAGTTTATGCCTCGATTAAGTGGTTCAGAGAAGCCTTGTGTTTTACAGCATGCATATCATGTAGCATAATGCTGCTGGTACAATGACTTGCAAACTAAGCAGTGGATTTATCACCCTAGAATAGACCTCAGTTTCACTCACCCGGAGCAGCCAGCACGAGCACTCCTGAGCAAAGCCCACAGTGCAGAGCTCAGTCGTGGGATGCTCGGCACTAACTCAGCCGACTGCGGTCTGGTACCCAGCTTTAGCTCACTCGTGTTGTGACACAGTATCAGTTAGCTGGAGATTAGTTTCCATTTTCAGCATTCCCATGTTTTTGTGAACGTTTCTTTTTATAGGCTGCGATTCAGCAAAGTACTTAAAGCACATGCTTTACTTTAAATAGTTGAATAATTCAATGTCTTTCCAGCAAATGTTTAACTTTAATTGTGTTAATAGTTCCAGTTCAAGTGCTCCTCATATCTTGGACTTGAGCACTCATTTGTGTGTTCTATCTATTGCACAGATACAATATCATTTGTGGGCTCCACATTATGTATTTACTTAAGTGCTTTGCTAAACAAGGCCCTAAAGCAAACATGCCACAGTCAAAATTTATTTAATAATGCTTCCACAAATTCAGTTCTAAACTCCTAAGCATTTTTAAAACAAGAAATATGTAGCCATGGGATTTACTTTCTTGCATATCTCTACCTTGATTTAGCCCTTTGTAGCTACATGGGCCAGGAAAGCATTAGGATTATTTTTTCTCAGTCCATTTGAGGAGATGGGTTTGCACCTTAAATTATTTAAAAAAAAAAATAAAAATCCTGTGTTAAAACTACCTCTTCAGAGACTTTCCCCCCTGTCCTTAGGTCACACAGGGCTCCTGCAGAGGGGCTGCAGCCAGTGGTACACTGGGAAGGGAAAGGGGTCACCTTGGCCAGCTTACCTCTCAATTTACAGCACCACCAGTCCTACTATGCATTTCATCTCCAAACTATGACATTTGATTACAAAAACATGACCAAAGCTCTCTGTGGGGGTCTTGGTGAGTTTTTTCCTCAATCAGAAATACTTGGGAAAGACTTTCAAGTTCCTCTCCCATAACCACTGCTGACTTTTCTTCATGGAAGCTGATGAATCTTCCTCTCACTAGAAGATTCCAGCAGGTCTGGCTTTAAGAAAAACACCAAATACTGTTAGACTAACAATAAAACTCCCAGACCTGGCAGTGCTGCCTCACCCCGTTGGGCCATTTCCATTCCAAGTGGCTCCCCACTGAACCACACAATGCAGGGCCCCTTTCTAGCTTGGTAGCTACTGCTTCAGATGTTTCAAAATACAGTAGGTTAAATTATTAGAAAAATGAATGAAAAAAAAGAGAAAGACTGCCAAAAACCACAGCTTTCTAGAAAGACAGTTCTCAAAAATTATTAGGAAAAAAGGCAAAGAATGAAATTCACACTTTATAGACATCTGCCCTCATAGCAGGACATCTCCCTTGCCTGGCATTAAGTCCCACTGTTTCAGATGAAAGTCCCTGCTCTGGCCCTGCAGGTAAAGCAAGTTTATATTCTCAGGTGGCTGGAGAAGCCAAATTAAAGAGGCTAAAAAGTGTAAACAGAACCACATGCACCTGAGAAGAGAAACTAAAATTGCCTTAAAAGATAAAAGGATTAAGCTCCTCTGAGCAACAGCTGTAAAACTTGTAAAAAATTTAGACATTTCTTTTCCAAAGGAAGAAAGCTATTTAATAAGTGTTATTAAGATAGAGCAGAATAACTATAGTGTAGAAAACTGCTCATTAGTCAGGGCTTAATTGCTCTTATAGTTGGTGAAGAAGCAGTAATTACTGTACCAAAAAAAGATCTATATTTAGAGATTATTTGCTTTTATGCATGGAACAAGAATACTACCTTTATATTAAACCAAAATTTAGCCAGAACATATCCAGTGTCATCCCCTTGGAACTGAACACTGACAACTATATAACTCCCTGTGAAAGGAAAAATAATATTGATTATAGCAAAGAATGCAATTCTAGTTATTCTGAAACAGGACTTTGATATTATAGCTCTTTATTCCCTGTGGTCTCACTGTTTGCCTATTCTGTTTATAAATATTTACCATGTACTATATTCATAAAGTAATTATTATTCAATGTGCACAGTAAAGAGAAGACAGAGATCTGGCTGTGTGATTTTCCATTCTAATCTGTATGACAATATTTTCACACATGAGTCCTCACAGCTGAATGTCCTGAGCTTTCTTTGCCAGGTTATGCATGCAAACATTGACAGAAAAGCAGTATCTCTGCTCCCGTGGCTGCTCATCCCACACAGATCCCACGGGAATCCCCAGAGCCTGTAGGAGAGCTGATGTTCTAGGACAGTTTGGTGACTTCATACAGAATTACCAGTGACTGCAACATTTTCAACCCCTACAAGCAGGCAGTAATTCTTCACAGGGTATTAAAAGAGCCACTTAAAAGGTGGCTTCTTAATAGATACACAAATTAAACCTGAATGCAAGCCTGAGACAGGAAAGGTTTCACCCTGAAATGTTCCCTTGAGCAGCTCCACCAAAGTTAAGGTGGAAGGGGTCCATAATTCCCAAGATATTGGTTTTTTTCTGCCAGGTTCACATGGCACAACACATCTCCAAATGACCAACAGCATTGTGCTTTGGAGACTGTGCGGCACAAGGCAGGCACAGGTCCTCCCTCCCTTGCAAGCTTGCAAAGATGTGGGTGAGCTCTACAGACTCATGTCTCAGGCCTCAGGCTCTCTCCACCAGGAGCCCAGAGCTTCCTTCACAGATGTTACAAGGACATAAAGCTTTAACAGCATGCCCTTAACCACTCCCGTCCCAAAGAGCATCCAAGTTCACCAATGCTTAAGAAGATAAAAGGAAAATTTCTCTGGATTTATCATCAGCATCTGGCTGGGATCAGCAGCACCCACATGAAGTGCAACCAATTTGGTGATATATGTATCCCCTCATTCGCTCATAAATCATGGCTGTAAAACAAATACTGGCAGGACAGCCAAGGTTAGAAACAATGAAAGACTTTTAGGCCAGTTTTTATTTAATTTGCCTGTATTTCAAGATAATGATACCCCTTTAACTATGGGAAACATGCTCCATCTGTTCTGCAGATCCTCTATGGGCTTGCAATTTCCTTCCATGTGCAATTCCAGATGTTACCCAGGACCCTGGAAGGCCCCTACGACCCAGGTTCCTTGTTCATGCTCCCTCAGCAGCACAGGGGAAGCTCCAACAGCAGTGAAGGCTGCACCAAGCCCCGAGCACACAGAGATTTAAATCAGATTGTAACAGCACTGAGAGTCTTTTGCAAATCCTCATTCAGTGCAAGCAGGTGAGATCAGCAGCATTCTGGCATCCCAAACCCCAGGGACCAGGGCAAGGTCTTCTAAATGCTAGAGCACCAAGTCCAGATCTACAGCACTGTTTTTCTTCAGCAAATGTAACCAGAATAATCTCACAGAATGGCCCAAGGCTTTGCCCTCTGTGGAAATACACAAATATGCTTTTTGGAAGTCTGGAACTCATGTGAACAATATCTCTCTGAGAGGTTTTTGGTAACTGACACCACAGAAGGAGTTGGCTTTTCTGGTTTTTTAAACCTTGCACATAATTTTATGAATTAAAAAAAAAAACTTTCCGGAAAAAGTAAATGTTGGAGATTTCCACCAAGATGATGTATGAAAAGGCATAAATATATACATCCTGAACATCATGAAAGTATTTTTAATGTAGACTTTGCAATCCTGTCAATGAAAACAAACAACCTCTGATGTACAGAACTACGAATATTACATCTTAGAAGACCATTCTGTGATAATTACTAATCCCTTTTTATTGCTCAGGTAAATTTAAGGGAATAATATTCCAAAGGAACAGACAACTGTAGGGTTATTTGCTATTCTGTTTTTACAAAGCAGGAAGCTTCTCTAGCTATACTCAGCATCTAAGCTTCCAGTCCAAACAGATTCTTTATATCACTTTCAACTTCATATTGCTTGAATTAATCACACTTATTCCTTTATATTTATAGAGGGGTTTTTAACATAATCACCATTAATAGCACAGCAGATCAAATATTATTCCAAATTTAAATAAAATCTGTTCATCATTATGGTCATTAGCTAATGGTTTTATCTTCCTTTGGGACCATAGTAAACATTAAAATTCAATTTATTCAACATTTATTTCACATAAAACAAAAAAGAGCATAATTTCCTTGCTACAATAACAAACTCTTGGGGTCACAAAACTCTCTAGAACCAGGTTTTAAAAAAGAGAAAGAAACAAAAAAAACCACACTTTGAAGACTAATGAGGTAGTGAAGAAAGGATGTAAACACACAGGAGCTCTTATATGGGCCAGGTGCCTAATCCTGCAGCTCCTAATTTTCCTACTGCTGCAAATGCTGCAAGGCCAGGGGTTTTCAGCCTTTTTGAGCCGTTCACTGAAAAATGGCTCCCAAGGGAGTGCAGAGCCCAGTAATTGTGGATTTAGACCTATTGATTACTGGCTTTCTTTTCTTAGATACCATTCATGGACTCCTTCAAAAAAAACCATGGATCCTCAAGGGTCCAAAAACCCAAACCTGGACAGGTAAGTGCAGGTGTACTCTGTGCATGTCCAGGACCACAGGACACCCAGCACACACAACTGTCCTGATGATGACCACAGCTCTGAAAGAGCCAGGTGAAATCTTTGGTTTCCCAGTGATATATTTGCATCCTTAATCACGCTCTGATAAATGCATTCTTTTCACCTAAATTGATTTTCTTTTCAAAGCTCCCTTTGTCAGCTGATTTGCTAAGTGCTAGAGGACTGCACATCTCGCTGACTGGTGCTCCCCTGTGTACTCATTCCCTTCACAGGTTATCCTGCAGAACTGCCATGATTTCACTGATTATTTTTCAGTAGACACTTTGCTAGACTACTTATAAACATAGTGACCTAATTGCTTTTAATTATTCCAGTGGAGTCTGCTTTTACAGTGGCTATTTGCTTCCACACAAAATGAGAAATACTACTGCGAGAAGCATTGAAAAATCCATAGCCTGGGCTTCTCTCTGAAGCCTAAATCAATCAGAAGTTTAATGCACACTGTAAATGTTTATGTGTATGTGTATCTATTGTTCATGTATGCATACATTATATAGGCCTCTTTTACATCTCTACCCATCTGTATATCACATAAGCCAAATGGGGCTAAGAAGACTGCAAACCCATTTAATTCTCAGTTTCAGAGACAAAGTGTTTTCTTAACAGCTCTGTGAAAGATGCAAGCAAATTTGGTGTTTTCACTTACATTCCTGGCACGAGTTTAGAAAATTGTTTAAATCTTAGGTACCCACCCAGCCTGTTCATAGTCACATATGTATTTCTGCGTGTTGCCTGTATTAACAACGGTGCTGGAAACAGATAAAAGGTAGAGATACAGAAAGTCAGTTACTCTGCATCTACCTTTTAGCACACAAACCATCTTCAGCTGCCGTAAAACCTGCAGAATATCTCCTGTGAACATTGGGATAGGTCAGACTGTTAATCTAAGTGAATGGCTTTATGAGAAATATTTCACCAGCAAAGTGGAAAAGATGTGCAGCTCAGTAGAGAAACCCACAAGGGACAAGGCTGGGAAGAGGTGATACATGGAAGTCTGTCCCTCACACACTCCAGAGTTAGCAGCAAGGCAAACTCTCAGTGTATTTGGAACTACCTGTTAAGACCTTTTTTCCTCTTGGTTGATGTTTTTAAACTCAAATATTAAAGAAAAAAAAAAGAAAAAGGTGGGTGGAAAACCAAAAGAAGCAGAAAAGCAAAATTCAAGCAGATGGTAGAGGCAAAACCTAACTTTCTGCTAACTCCTCATTTTGCTCTCCAAGGACTGCACAGTACACACAAAACCACAGGATCTAAGGAGGAAATACCTATGCTGATAACAGCTTGCTGCCCAGAAGACAGCAATATGCTGAAAGCAAGCCTTAAGCTTCCTTCAGATTTCATATTCAAATACCAAAGGAAAATTGGTATTATCCACAAATAGAAATAAGCTCACTTTTGAGAATCTTTTTCAGCCACAGAGTTTTGTGAAATGAGCAGCTTGTGTGTTATTCTTAACATTCAGTTTAATATTTTTCAGCAAGGAAAACAAACAAAAAAAAAGAGGCAGTGTGTAGCATTTAAATTAAAACAAACAAATCACAACAAAATAACACCCACAAGATGTCTGTGAAACTGTCCCTCCTGGTACAGAAGAAGATAAGGTTGAAATAACCTGCTAATTAAGGTTTTCCAAATCTTTTTCAGAAATGTTTTACAAAACAGTTTGCTTGCACCAAAGCAAATTCTTATCTTCACATTTACTAAAACATTTTTTGTAGCGTTTCAATTTTTAAATAACATTCTTCTGGTAAGAATCTTCTATTAAAGTTGCAAACAAATATTTCAGCACAAGACAGTATTGAAAACTTGAGTATTCCATCAGTTACTGTGCCACTGCCCATGTTTGGATTATCCCTGACATGTAACTTGACATCTTGCAAGAAATTTCCCAAAATTCACCCAGTGTCATTTCACATACCTCTTGTTAGAAGAGGGGCAAGTCCTGTCAAAAGGGTTTTCACTATTGGTACACACTGAGCGTTTCACCACAGCTCTGTTCCAAGCTCAGAGATCAGGTTCCTGCCTTCAAGTATCTACAGCGGAGGGCTTTTTTGGAAAGTCAGCTTCTCAAAGCTTTGCAAAATACTCAGGGTGGGTACTGAACGTGGCCTGACCCCAATCCACTCGCCCCCAGTGAAATCCCACAACACTGGAAACATCCTCAAAAGCAGTTTTTCCATCAGTTTTTCACTGGAGGACTCAATTCTTGTGTCTGGCATGAAGCAAGAACACCTGAACAGAAAACAGTTCCCCCTCACCAGCACTCGGGCTGCAGGAGAATAATTCATTATTTAAGATGCAAAGCGTGCTCTCTCATTAGAGTGTCTTTTGGGTCCTAAGCCTTTCATAACTGCTGTTACTGTTCTATTGATCACTGCCCAGCACTGTAATATATAGTGATCCTTCAGGTTGGAGGAAAGCTATGTGCCAGTCAGGTTTATGAAGCCTATAAAACTTTTACTGTGCTTGTAGCATAACCAAAAAGAAAGGGGGGAAAAAAGTTATCTGTAAATTTAATTATTCCTGGCTTCTGTTCTTGGAAACACCTCTCCAGGGCATAGTCTACTATTATTGAATACCACTCAGCTTCCTGGATCAAGGTGATACAAGTTTTTTAAGACCTCAATAGCAATTAATAGAACAATTTCCTTCTGTGCATGAGCCTTTCCTAAACATGGTGCTGTTATTCCCTGACCTCGGCATGAACAAGCAGACTCAGAGGCGGAAGAAATGTCAACAAATTCTGCCGGGCTGCTTTGCCACAGGCTGGCTCTCACCACCATCCACTGCCTCCTTGGCCACTGGAGGACAGGGACTGATGCCTTATTTCAGGAATTTCTTGTAACCCTCCTTCTAGGGGGGGGAACAGATGGCTGCCTTTGACTACAGTATTTCCACCCTGTTCCCAAAACCACCTCCTCCCAATCCGCAATTAGAAACATGGAATTGCTGAATCCCTCTATCCCACACTGTACCATTCACTTGGAACTTCTTCCTTCCATTTTAAATGTTACTTCATTTTCATCAGAAGACAGAGGTCACAGGATTTGCCATGGATACGCACAAGTTAGTCTGTGGGGTTTGTTCACATACAGCGTTTCTTTGATAAAAATGGTCAGCTTGAAGTGGACTCCAACAAATCCAATTCAAACTAGTCTAATCTGATTATTTTCAGCTAAAAAAAATTAAGATTAGAAACGCCAACATGTTCACTTTGATCAGCCTTAAATTACATATTTTTCCCGTTTTGCAGAAACACTTATTTTTGCAGTGGAGCTGCATTTTGGAAGAGAATTAAAAACACATTTGAACGAAATGTTTTGTTCAGCTAAAAAATTTGGGGTTTGTTTTACATTTCAGCATGAATAAATGCTATTCTTCTTTCAGAACCAGTCTAATGCTTTTCCCATCTCCAACCTCCTCTCCCTTATTTGTTGTTTGGCCACTGTCTCAAAAAATGAACTATGACACAACTATCCAGGGAGGATATAATCCCGGCTGTAAAAATTGAGTCTAAAGTCAGAGCCAGATAACAGATTAGGGATCTTCATTCAAAAAACAACCCAACAGGCATTATGAGGAACTTGCACAGCTTTGCTACACGGATTACAACGGATTCATTTTAAACAGCCTTGGTGTTTAAAAAAGGAAAAGAAAAATCACAGGGAAAACATCCATTAAAGTCAGGGATTATGGAGGGTAAGCAGAGTAGGAGACCACACTGAGGATGCAGCTGACACAGTCCTGTCCTCATGGGCTGCACTTCTCTTTCCTATGGACCAGACCACAGCCTCCTCCTACCAGCTACCAGAGCATTTCCCCCTCATCCCAAAATGTGAGTCCCAGTGTCAAGAATGTGCAAGTTTCTACTATGACAACTCAGTATCAATGAGGGCGTCAAGCAATACACAAATTAACAGCAATTAACAAGTGCAAGATTACCACTAGCTGCGAAGCTCCCTTTATGTCGGCTTTATGGTGAAACATAATCCATAGTTTCCAATAAAAAAAAAACCTGAAAGAAATTATTCTCGTGCCCTGTCTTTCTGTTCCTCACCAATATTACTAATAGTTTGATCTCATTTCCTCTAGAAATAATCACCAGGCTATTTAAATATGAACTAGAGAAAAATATTAATACACTGTTGGGGAAACAAGGCAAAAGTGATCCCACACCAGTAAAGCTTCCTGTCCTTAAACAATCCTAAACTCTATTAGACCCAAATCAGGATTCTGGATTCTCAGAAAGAGAGGGCAGTGAAACAAGCCGGAGGAGCTGATCTGACATCTGGGTAATGCCAAAAATGGTGACCCTATTTCTCCCTTCTCCCAGTCCCTGGACATACATCAGTGACAGAACCCCTGTACTCCTGTCCTGCCCTTGCAGTTTCACAGAGCCATCCACATTCCCTAGTAACGAGGAGGATTGCTGACATTTTATCGCATCAAGAGCCTCATCATGCGAAATCCTTTTACAACATCAGATTCTGATTCTCACATAAACTCCAGAGATATTTTCGCAGATTAACTGAAATGGAATAAATTCCCTTGGCATTTTGAGCCCAGGTAATTCTCGTGGCAGTCTGTCATCACAGCCAAGCACCACTAAGCTTCCCACCAGAGGTCAGCCAAGGTCTCCGGCCTGGCTGAAGGGTCCTATTTAAGATTCCCCAAACAGAGAGAGGCTGCAAGATCAGTATGGCTCTTAGGGCAGCAGTGATGTTGACATCCTTCTCTTTAAAGGATAAACAAAGAAAAATTCTGAGGTGCAGGACCAGCAAGGACAAACTGCACAGCTAGTAGACAACTAGGAAGACAGCCAGAAGACTATGGCAGAAAAGGAGCTTTTCAAAGCTGGGAAGGAGCACCTGGAAACCTGACACTAGCATGTGGAGTACAATGGGTAATTCCAGAACAGAGGTCTGATGGGATAAAGTTTGTTTTCGTGGTGAAAGAGGCACCAGAATGGGGGAGATGCTGAAGTCCAGCAGGAATTAATGTGTGACCCTGAAGGGATTCTCCTCTGCTCTTTGAGTTACGCAGGGTGAAACACAACACACCCAAGTCCTGCTTTTACCTCCATGCTTTATCCCCAAAGAGGGGGCCAAGGAGGTTCTCTCATTCCTTTGGGAGATGCATTATCATCTCAGCTTTCTGGTCTTCCTGCTTATTTTCCAGTGTTGAACTGGCTCACTCTTATTAGTGCTTATATTTTTCAGTCTCCCACAGGTAGCACAATACTGTCAAACTTTGAAGATGGGCAATAAGGCCCTTTTTCACAACATAAATGCCGCAAGGAATTCTCCCCAAGAAGCTGCTGAGATGAATTCTCTACAGTCCAAAGGAAAAAAACGTTACCTGACAACAGTGCAGCTTGTGTTTGCTCATGTTGTTAGGAAAAGGGAAAGGAATCCCCATCCAGAAACAGTAACTGCCCATGTCCACAACACCAGTACGTAGTGGTATGAACAACTGCTGCCTCCACCAGAGGCAAGTTCATTGCAGAGGAAAAGCACACAATCCAATGTGTCTAGATGACATTTCAGAGGTTCAAAGGCTCACATAAAACATTCCTACAAAGTCACACCAGCAGCCCCTTTGATAGCTAGGGGTTTTTTTTTTCCTCATTGAAGATCATTTCTGACTTACGTACAGTGTCCTGCGAGACCAAAGAGTGCAACATCATATAGTATTAAGGTTCTAACCTTCAGAAAACCTCATAGGCTTATTTGCTGGAAAGCAAATACACCCCAAGCTTTTACTTGTATGGACTCGGAGGCTTGCAGGAGTTATCAGAACAACTATTATCACCCTCCAAAAAGGGCTCAAGGTGCAGGAGACAAGGGAGAGGTGGGGACATGAAAGCTGAAGTTTGTTTCGGTGACTCCACCTTGTTCATCAGACATATTCAAGCCAGCATATCTTTCTCTCCCAAGTGAAATCTGTTTCTACAATTTTGCCAAAACTTTTATACGTGGCAGTGGCCAGCTGGCTGCTTGGAGAGCCATGTGTCAGCGGTCCTGGCGAATGCTTAATGTGAGATATGGATCTGCACAAACTGCAATCACTTGGTTTGCAAACATTCTTCTTTTATGCATTTAGAAAGCAGCGAGCAAAAGGAGAGGATTCTGAAACAAAGTCACACAACATGGCAGACTGCTTATATATTTAGGCAATCCCTCAGTATACAAATATATCACGGTAACTCATCCCTTCTCTCTGACATGTTCTGTCCCCATGGGCTGTAGGTCAACCTGCTCTGTCTCTTCCTGCAAAAGACAATCACCTCCTCCTCCACTGCCACCTGTGTTTATACAGAGTCAGGAATTCAACACCATCAAGGTTTCTCCAACAAGACAAGATGGGGGAAACTGCTGCATCCTCCTTCCAGCCCCACTGCATGGCTGGATCCCAGAGGGGCAATGCCAGCAGATGTGACCACAGGGGAGCCCCCTCCCATACCCCAGTTGACAACAGCTCCTGGGCTGCTGCAAGAGATGTGTCTGATGAAGAAGTCATCCACCCATGCAGGGACCAGCAAGTCAGCCCACACAACTGTGGGATTCCAAGGGGAAAGCACTAAAGCAGGACAGAGGCACGCTTTGAATCAATGTATTTTTGGGCTACATACTTCTGTTCGTACATTCCCAGAGGAGATGTGAGAAATGAATCATGTTGATTTTACAGAAAGAGCAGCAGAAGCTGACTACATTGAAAGAAGTCTGTGGCTACATTCTCCACATGTATAAAAAGTGCTCGTGAAGTTTAAAGCAAGGCATCTATTTAGGGATCTGTTAATGCAATATCCCATGTGGTCTGTAGGCCTGTGTACAATAATATATATGGCCTATTGACTAACGTCAGGGAAAATAGACTTCCCACCCTAGATTAAGTTTATCACAATCTCTTCAATCAGCCCAGTGAGCAAAAGCACGGGTGACAGATGAGCCTGCCATGGTCTCCCAAATGCCAGCAGATACCAGCTGACAAGGCACCAGGGGAAGGTAATTCCAAGCTAAGGCTGCTTGAGCAAACAGACCCTCCTCCTAACACACAACAAACAGGCCTCCCATTGATTTCCTCCATCCTGACAGCTCTTATCCACAAAACCAGTCTCATCAGCCAAGCCTCAAACTACAGAGACCATCACAGATCAGTACCAGCACCAGGACTTGACCCTAGAGATGAAGGGGAAGCCAGGCTGGGCTCTACCCTGCTGCCAGCACAGGCTTGCACAGCTGCAAACAGCTGCTTCTGCACTTCTGCCCAGCCATCACATCTGGGGGCTAAGGGTTTACAATTTGAGATGAATTTTGCAGCAGCCTCCGCTGGAAGAAGTCAAGGGGAGGTTGGAGTGCAATAAAGCTTCTCCCTCCCCACAAGTAGAATTGATTGATTTTAACCTTTTGAATCAAGATATTTCAACACTTCAGGTCAAAATTATGTATCAATTGCAAATGCAAAAGAAGACCAAAATGCAAAATTGAAGCCAAAAGTTTGTCCCAAACACTGCAGGTCCAAATCAAAGATTCCACAATCTGTACACCACAGTGGTGCTCATTTCTTCTTCTCAATATTTGTCAAATAAGAATTCTGATGACACTTCCAGTTAAAGTCATAGTTGTTTCCAAATCCACCATAAAAATGAAGTAAAATCTAAAACAGAAGAACCTGACAATAACTGTAAGGACATAGGTAAGTAGTTCATATAAACTTAACTGTCAAGAGAAGGAAACAGAACACTGTAATAGACACTGAGTCAAAATTAATCTTGATTTAAACAGGAAACCAACATGGTTTAGCAAGTAGGACGAAGTGCTGGTATCCTTCGGGTTATCATTAAGTACTCGCTGCAAAGAATCTGCTCTTCCTCAAACTACAATAAAGGATTCCTTTTTGTTTCATTACATTGCCTGAAAGCTTCTTAGGAGCACCAGCAGTTTGTAAAGATGAAAAACGTGTTTAATCAGTAATTGCAATGGGTTTAGGAACTGCTAATAAATACACAAGAAAGCTCGGAGGGGGAACGCTCACTCATCCAAAGCCACTAGTGCCACAAAAGTCAATTCCATACATAGTTGTCAGCCACATGACCAATTTTGTCCCAAATCAATTATTAAACAGAAAATGCAACTGGTTCAATTTTTTTTAAAATCCAGCTACAAATGTAGACTTGCAAGGCAAAAGTGTCTACTGCCAAGAGGGATTTAAGTCTCAAATCATTTAATTGTTTCTTCACAAAATTTTGGCCAGTGCTGCTACAAAAGCCAACCTGATAAACACAATCAGCACTAAATTCAGCTGTTGTCTCATGGGGAGCTGTAATTCACAATGTTTATGAGTTGTATCTATTATGTGACATTCTCAAAGCTGAAGAGCGGAAATACACACAGAAAACCCAAAAGGCACCTCTTGGAGATTAAAAATGACATTCAGCAACACAGAAGATGGGTCGTTAGAACTGTGAAAAGTACAAGAATGAGCTACATAATGCAAGGGCTCAACAGCGGTGGCAGAGGCAGTGGGGATTGCAGCTGTCTGCTCAGCCTCTGCTGCTGCATCTGGTTACTGTTATGGGTCCCATGGAAGGAAAAAGACAGAAAAAAGTCTACATCTGATATGACTGCTTTGCCTGTTTAAGATTCAAAAGCTCTACTGAAAGCTTCCACGAAGCTGAAGGGAGCATGATTTATATAAAAAGCTACAAGCCTTTTACAGTCCATTTTGAGCAGAATGGACATCAGTGCTACCTGCCCTTGGAGAATAGTGTTTCCTATTTTATTTACATTTACTCTACATTATGCTTTTTAGAGTAACTTACCAATCCAGCCAATCAATTCAAACTATTTTGCAAGCATTTCAAGTCATTTTTTAGCATCGCCCTGTAGGCACTTGCTTCTTGGTAATTACAATCATTTTGCTGCAGAGATTTTCTTCATTCAAGTGGCTTTGCCAAGCAACAAGAAAGAATAACCATGTCTAAAAATAGATAGGAAAAAAATGTAGGAATCCCACAACTGTATTGAATAGGGTCATCAAGAAGAGAGCAGGAGATAAATGTGTCTCCCCATACCCTTCATGTCTTTGCTGACAGCCCAAAAATAGTGCTGTTTAATGTTTGATAGGTATGGCTCCATATTATAGCTTAAATTTATTAAAGAAAAAAAAATCTGTCTTAAAAATCAGCATTTTCAACTCTTCTTGGGAGACCAGAAATAATCTGGCTACTTGGTGCTTTTCATCATCTTTCTGTTGCAGAAGGAATTTTAACTATTTCTTTTAAGAAAAGAAGAACTTGCCATCATAAAATGTGCCTCACACAGGAAAGTATTATAATTGTCCTGATCGGATACCGGCCAAATCTGATCTCTTTCTTTCCTTTTAGCAGATAAGGTGGCATTTGACTTGAATTAACCTGCCTGTTGAGAGCGACAGTGCTCCAGACCTGCAGCTCTCACACCTGACAAAGACACTGAAGTACAAAACCAGAGATTCTAACAACATAAGCCCCAAAAAGTGGACCCAGGAGAAAGCTGCAAACCTTGAATCCCAACTATCTCCCAATGGAAACAAAATATACAGATGTGAGTTCCCAGCTGCCCTGTGACAATTCCAAGTCCAGTGTTTTCCTTAAAAGTAAGAGGGACCGTTTCATCACTGGTAGCTCCCCTCTCTTTACTACTTCCATACTTTTTTCGAGACTGACCTAGTCAAAACCTTGTCAGCCAGCAACAGCACCAAGCATCACACAGCACCAGCTTTGCTGCTAGTTTTAGGGCTGCCTTAAAATAAAAGCAATCAGAGCATTTATTAAAACTGAATATCCTCCCCCCACCCTGCATGTTGACGTGGCCACTAAATCCCACTGGGTAATCTCCAGAATCCATCTGTTCCTTTTCATTCTCATCCTGAGAATCCTCTCATAGCCCCTGATTATTTCTCAACTTGTCTGAAGAAATATCCTGTCTTCTGGCTTCCCAGACGCTTGTTTCACCCCCTTGTCCCCAGAGGTTTGCTGAAAAAGGCAGCTGCAAAGATTATCCGCTCCAAAGTCGTGCCCAGGCTCTCTTCAAATCCCTTGAAGCAGACATTTACTCTAACTGTGAAAATGTTTAACTGAGAAGAGCAAGAGTCTTTTAAAAATCAGTTTCTTCCCATTTTCATCCTGGAAGCAAGATCCAGCTACAGATACCTTTTAAGCAAGCATCTCTTCAGGCATGGTTGGTTAAGAGGAGTAAGTCCCACACTGACCATATCTAGACTCTCCACCAGCACCAAGAAGATGGACTGTGCCTGGGCCAGGTAAAGCACTGCCTTACACAGCAACAACGGTGCTGAGAGGCACTGGGAGCATCCACCAAATGTCATCACCAAACAGCAGATGTAAGCATAAAAACAGTGACATTTTCCTAGTGGCCACAAAGCAGCTAAAATTACAGGAATGCATATCTTCTCCTTTTCCAGGTCAATACAACTAGCATGTCTGTGCATTTAATGTATCAAACACAGCTGCACAAAACACTCTAAAGGCTTCTCATTTAACTCGAGGGCTGTTAAAAGTGGTGGAGAAAAACACACCTCTCTATTACTTATATTGTTGCATAAAATCAAAACATGAGCCAAGTCCACCGAGGCCCTGAGATTTAATTGTTCAGTTGTATTTTGTTATTGCTTTATTTGTAACTTGAAGCCTCCCTGGGATTACAGCTCTCATATTCTTTATAGGTTCCCACCAGCCCTCGACGTGCTCCAGCACCAGCCAAAGGTACCAAAAATCCAAACAGCAGGCTTTTTTGTTTCCCCACAATTTCAACATTACTGCTGCTCAAGTTTAATTCCTAGATTTATGGGGGTGCCAAAGGGTTAACTTTGCTGGAAATTTTCCTATTTATCGTCATTCACTTCAAATAAAGCAAGTACTGCAGGAATTTATGATGCCCGAACCTGACAGTCACTGACTGGCTAACAAATCTTTCCTTCTGTTTTCAAAATAGTTTTGTGTTAATCTCTCAGGTCACTATCAAAGACAGTTTAGCATCTAATTTATCACCTTTTGGGCAGAGATCCATACTGAAAAATTCACATCCAAACTGTAATTTCGTTCAGTTAATGGTCTTTTCTCAGAGGAACTGGACAATTAAAAACATATGGAAATGGAATAAGCTGCTCACTTTTCAACTAAATGTTTGCTCTATGTCTTGGGAAATAAATTTAGGATGAACAAGCTGAATTCAGTGAGTGGATTAAAAGAGGAATGGGCTGTTGTCATAAATCAGTTGTCCTCCTTTACCATGCCACATAGCTGTATTCTTTTTTGTTTTTTTTTTTTTGTTTAAACAGAGCATCTTGTCCAACAACGGAGAAAAACCTTCAAGAAATTACAGGTTTACACAGGACTGGTGCTATTTAAAAAAAAAATAAAATGAGGAAGGGGAAATCTCTCTACACAATATAAACATTTGACATATTTAGGCACCTAGATAAAGTAATCGGAAATGTCAGGTTAAACAAGAAAAGCATAAAGGCAAAAATAGTTTAAAATGTGTACCTCAATGTACACTGGCTTTCATTATAGTGGCAATCAATCACAGATTCTTGGTAAACTATGACATTCTATTATGTCTGAAAAATACCATGGTACAGTTGACACCTTTACAGAAGCACAAAGCTTGGAAACATATACTGCATTTTAGCGGTGTTTCTTCCTCTTTTTCTTCTCCCTTAGAAGTGCCAATGTCTATGTAACAATTCACAGGTCCCACAAGCCCCTGGCTACACGTTCTGCTGAACATCTCCCATGGGCTTTAGTGGGTGCTGGACGAGAGCAGAAGGAGAATATCAAGGCCACTGACATTCCTTCACTGGTCAGTTCCTTTGCTGTGTTCCATACCCTGAGTGGCTGTCTTTAGCCATTAGGAAAAATCATTTGTGGAATTCAGCATGGATTTTTTTTGTTTCATTTTGTACCTCAAATTGAGGTAAAAAAATGTAATAGTAGTCTCCTTTCCAACCTTAGACGCATCCCATAGTGGTAATGGTTCCATTATATTGTAAAGCTGTGCTGGGTCACCCTTCTCGATGACACTCCAGCTCTAAGTCACCATGTCTGTGCTTTGCCAGCTTCATTAGCAATTGAGCCTGCTGAGCTCTCTCCATCAGCTGTAGGAGACAGACCCCAAGGACCTCCCAAGAGAGAAGCACAAGCTGACAATGACAGCTCTGAGGTTACAACTGATTGTAGTCACCACTACAACAAAAAGAAACTGGAAAAATAAATGACACGATCATACTATTTTGCTTCTAACACTGCTTTGGCCAAAACAAGGACAAAGAGGTCACTTCCAGCACACGTGATTACACATGTGCATCCTGAGCTAAAGCTCTAACACTTCTGGAGCACAGCTATGGCAGGCCAATGTTCTCCAGGGGAACAGCAGTGGGAACACACCAGTGCATAGATTGCACTAAATTTTTCAATTAAAACCAGAAAACGTAGCCCTTAGCAACAAAAGGATAAAAATAAATAATAAAAAAGCCCACACAGGAAGACAGTGGAAGCTACACCCTTGAAATGCCTTTTGATGTTAATGCACTGCAATGAGCCTTAGTGTAATCATCTTCACAAAATACTGGAAGTAAATAAAAACCAGGAACACAAGCTTATCAATTCCTCCACCTTTCAAGACTACCTAATGCCTTCAGTCTTCCTTACCACTACATGTTTGTTTTTTTTAAAATTTTAGCCAAGGCAAAAAGGCCCTCAAAATACCCTTTCCAATTCTTCTCTTCAAAGAAGAATTGCTGATAAGACCAATTAAGTGAGATGAGAAACAAAACCCAGGCTGTTGGTTCAGTATGCCCTCTGCTTACTGTATATTTCATAAAGACCAAACGTTTGATGTTAATTTTCTGTGATGCATTTTCCAATAATCCATGAATGTGAGCTTGAGCACTGACAGAAAGAAGCGTTGTATTTCACAGCCACACAGGAGCAGACAGTTTTAGGATCATTTATTTAATTATGCAAATGCTACTCTTGTGACAACAAGAGACAGACTCAAGCTGAAGCCATACATTGGATAATAAAGTTCATATCCAACTGATGATTCATTACCTGCTGCGTCAACTCCGACGACTACCTCATCTTTATGGCTTACACTAACGTTTAGTTAAAGTTGGAGTAACGCTTTTCAAGGCAGTCAAAAATAAGCACTCATTTTCTAGGTTTTCTTTAACTGGCTATTCTACGATACTCTGCATGTACAAATTAAAAACAAAACCCAACCCCTGTCTGAAGCTAATCACCCCTGAATAAACAAAGAGGCTTTTTAATCAACCTAAAGTCCACTCCTTTCCTGCATTTTACAGCAATGTAAACCCAGAAGACACGGAGTGTTTTCTCCAAAGCTCGACAATAGGTGTATTAAAAGCAATCACAAAGTACCACCTCAGCAGAAGATTTCTACATCCCCCAGTGCACGCACGATGTAACCAGTACCGCTCCAACCAGACTCTGCCTGGCCAACACACTGATGAGCAGGGAAGAGAGTAGCAGGTGCTAAATTCACTTTCAAAGTAGTGCGCATTGAATCCTACAAACCTTCCACCACCTTTCCTGGAGCTGTGCTGCAGTCAGGAGAGCAGAAAAGGCCGTGCTACAGGAATACTGCTCCTTGGTCCTACCTGGTCCTCTCAAAGCCTTATTCTGACTCAAACACAAAGCAAATATTCACACAGTGAAAACTTTCATTCAACTCCACAGGGTTCCCAGCATGGTGATGAAATAAACCAGGACAAGAGGGAAAGGCACACGGGCACAGGTGCCCGAGGCTGAGACCCACCCATATGGTGGAGCCATCCTAAGCAGTGACTGCTGCCAAAAGGGCTGGACCTTCCTCTCTTAGGCACCTACCACCCCTCATTGCTCCGCTAGTGGGTTGATTGTACAGGGGCCTGAAACAATGTTTTCCTGAGGAGAATTCTTTCTAAAGAGACAACAAGGGGTTCAGGAGGTCAGAACCACCAGAGCCCCAGGAGAGGCAGCAGCACGTAGCTGGAGCAGAGGACAGAACCGTGCTTTCCAGGGGTGGCACAGGCTTGAGCTGGCTCAAGTGCACCACAAAGCTGTGACTCTGAGGTAGTTATATTTTAAAATGTTCCTGCTGAACAAAAAAGCTTTTGCATGTAATGGAACACTCCTTTGTAACTGATGGACCAACAGAGGATAGGAGGCATGTTTCAGCCACACTTAGAAGTTCAATGCTTAAAAGCTACACAGTTTTCATCTCAGGTACCACATATACCATGAGACTGGGCAAGAAAATGAGTCCAGCTTCTGCAGCACAATTAATTTGTCCATATTAACCAGGTATCTCTGGCCACAAATCTTGAGTTGGTTCAATTACAAGATTCAGGGACACTCCAACACGTAGCCTTGGCGCCTCTTTAATTAGTATTTTAAAATACTACTTTTCAATATGTCACAGTATGTGTCATACATAAATACTTAGACTTGGCTTTTCTTTTTTAATAGAAAAGGAATGTTATTATCAAAGTGGGTTTGGTAATATGCAGCTATTGCGTGTCAAACACTGCATGATATACCTTCTCAGATAGAAGATTAATGTGCTTACTCTTATTCTGTGGACAAATTTCTTTAATGTCACTGAGAAATAGGGCAAAGACTTAAATACAAAGCACCACAAAAATCTATCCCAGTCTACATCTTTCAGGGCTGAGAAAATATTATTATATGCATGTATGTTTAGATACACAGTCAGATCTAAGGAACGTAAATAAAAACCCTTCAACAAGATGAATGACATACAAAACACACATCTGATCTCCCTGCTTGAAAAATGCTCTCACTGCTGAACTCCCTCTCCTGCTTGCTGCGAGTGTTCCTGGCCCTGCGCAGCCCCATCCAACCCAGCACAATGGCTGCTCGGGATGCAAGCACCTGATTTCACGAAATCCAAAGGTAAGCAGATCCAAATCTCCTCAGAGCTAATGGATTTGGCCCTTATCTCCCCTTGCTAAAGCATCCTGAGTGCCAAGAGACTTATCTAAGCATTAGGAACCAATATTAGTATTATAATGTAATATTCATGTATTATTCTCGTCAGTCTTTTAGCTTATGTACAACACTTCAGCATAGGCAGTTGCTCATGTACAGTTTTCCATCTACCTTATTAGAGTTTTTATACTGAATACAAGCAAAAATATCTGAATGCGTTGGCTACATCATCTGCTGAAGTTTGAGGAAGAAAAGAGTTATTTTTAACCCGGGACAGTTCCCAAATCAGCTCATTACATAGCTCAAAAACTGGCACAAGAGGAATGCACGTGGCTGGGTACAAGCTGGAGGAGGAGGGGCAAAAACAATTCATACCTGATTTGTCACCAATAAATACAACCAAAACCCCCATGTCCTAAAGCAGAAACACACTAAAGGCCCAACACAGACACATATCTAGTTGTGAGTTCAAGTGCACCTCTGTGGAACAGGTGCTGTTTCCAAATAGTCCACAGGATTTACATCCCTAAATTATTGAGGTGCTTTGTGAATTCCCCTACACACCTTACCGCATCTTGTTCAAACTTGGCTTCTGTTGACTTTCAAAGTCTGAGCAAAAGGACAACAGTAAAATTCACAGCAGAACATGTGGCTTCCTGAGCCTGTGATGGGAAACTTAGCCCAGCCCAGCAGGGCCACATCAAATCTCACCAGCTGTGGTGCTCACATCACCAGCATCAGGGCCAGCATTTTAATTTGGCTGCCTCGACAAAAAGAAAAATGCTTAGAAAGTTTTACATGTGAACAAGCAAAAAGATGAAGCATCTCAGGTCCCTCTCGAGACTGTAGGCTTCCCATACATCTTCAGATGAAAGCACAGCTTGCAAGCAAGGGCTGAGCAGGAGCATCCCTCCTCCAGTGTCAGCACAGCACACCAGACCTGCAAGGCTGGGGGAAGCCACGGGAAGCGCAGGCGGCTGTACACTCATCACTTAAACACTATTTCATCCCAAGGTTCCAAAATGATAATAGACTTTATTCTAATTGGATTGTCTGCAATGAGCCAATTTAAGTGCTAAATGCTGCAAATTATTCAGCATGACATAGCAATGCAATGATCTGAGCCACTGCAGGGCAGGAGGCTTCTTCAAAGCTACAGTTCCTGAAGCATAATAAGGAGACACAAGTCTTGCTTGGCATGTCTCCACCAACCAAATTCATATTGTTTCAACAGCTGCAGTTTGCCCACTGAGCATTAACTAATGCTCTGACCTAGAACACAACCACTGTCAGCCAGCACACCTGATTAGAAGATGATTTTTTCTGAACACACCTTTCAAGTCTGTATCACTGTAATTGCTGGCTTTCAAAAAGACGAAGCACCTACGACACCCCACGTACACTGCACAGGGCTGTGAAATATTGATCTAACTACAAGCTTTAAAATATTTAACCAACTTGAGTCTGTACCTTCATCATCAGGGTAAGAATGTCACATCTGTTCACAAAGATTTAAGGGACAGGAAGAGACAGCCATTTAAAGCTTTAGATTTTATTCTTGTGCATTTACAGCAGCATGAATTACGAGTGCAAATGAAGGACTCCTGTGTAACTGCTTGTCCTGTGCACAGCACACCATTCAGAAGCCAATTATTTTTAGTAATTATGTGCAAAGTGGTTTTCTACATATATTTCACTGTAAAATGCATTGTCCTGTATTAGCCAGGAAGTAAAGCCTACAGTTCTCTTCTGATATAAAATCTCAGATTACACCAACAAGTCACAAAATGGAAAGAAAGAAAGAAAGAAAAGAGTAACCTGTGAATCGTATTCCTAACTTTTAATACAACACTCTCATTCTCCTGCACAATCACAAGAGGCTGTCCAGGATTCCCCTGAGACCTGAGAGTTTTAGAGAACTTGAGGTTTGTTGTAATTGAAGTCCAGACTCAAATAGCAATGCCTACATTGTTGCACTTACAAGGTGTGAAGTTTTACACCTTAGTTCTGATCACCAAACTCTGACCCTGAAACACTGAACTTCCAGTCCCATAGGACTGGAGAAAGAAAAGCCTTGGAATACAAGACAGTAGCCCTACGTCTTACCTCTCAGCTGGGCATGCATCTCCTTCAAAACAGTTTAGCAGCACTCATCCTTAGTGGAAATCAACTGCTCGGCTCTGCAAGAACGCTTGTATCCAAGTTATCTGTCCCCACTGATATAAAAATGACGGATTTTAATACCTCCTGTCCAATATCATGCCTACTTGTCAGTGTGATGGTATGTAGTTAAATCACCAACATCTAATATGAATACATCATCTGATTTACTGAACAGAAATATTTATTAAAAACTTCTGCCCTAACTTGACTTTGCTTCTTGGCTTCTGGATTTATTAGAATTAACTCCAGTAGATGAGCAGTTTACTGTATTTTATTTTCCCACATATTTTCTAATCCACAGAGGCACAGGAACATTAATTCAGGAATTGGCTGCAATTATTTTTTGCTATTCAGCTAGGGGCAGTAAATGCGAACTGAATTGGCTGCAGTTCAATGTCATTGCATAAGATTTGCTCTATTGTTCCCTTAGATGCAGATGTTATGGTATAGAATGCTAAATCAAAGTAGTGACAGTGTCATCCTGTGCACTTTCGAATGGGTTCCCAGTAGGTTCAGTTTTCTTGCAGAAAATTAATTTTCTTTTACCTAAAAACAATCATAGAATTACAGAATTAAGACCGCTTCTTCCATCACCAAAATTTAAAAAGGAAAGAACGCCTCAGCTGTTCATTTTTTATATAAAGCTCAGAGCGCATTGCAAATTGAGGACTGCAAGCTTCAAGCACTTACCTTAATCATGAAAGCAGTGAAAATAAGATAAATAAGAAATGTGACATTGCTATTCAAACAATGATTCTTTCTCTTGCAAATGCCAATTCCTTTCACACTGAAAGCACTAGAGAGGCTTGAAAAACGTGTGCGTTAATCAGGATTTCAGCACAATCCTCCAGGTTCTCAAACCAATCATCAAGAAATTCTCTTGCTCTTTGGAAATGCTGAGGGCAACAACAAAAATAAGTGGAGGCAGCCTCTCCTTTTCTGCTGCGTTTGTTCAAGATCATTGTTTTCTCTTTTAGAAGAAATGTAGATAACACTCTTCTGCTGCCCTTTTCTTTCTTTCGGTGGTGGGGGGAGAAGTAGGGCAAAAAGAGGGGCAGATTACCTGCAAATTGATATTATTGCTGTTTATCACACAAAAGCCTCTTGTCTGAGGAGCAAGCTGTATGGGACAGCATAGGGACTGAACAGATATTAGAGATCCTCACTGCTGTAGATGTAACCACAACTGAAAATACTAATTATCTTCCCAAACAGAGCTCCTCTGTAGCTGCAGTAGCCCAGAGAGGGACATGAACACAACATCCCTGAGGGCAGCCAGCCATCTTTTACTCATTTCTGTTTGTTCATTTTAAGTGCCGGGTAAAAATTAAAGGGGCAAATGATGAGATTAAGAAAAAAATAAAAAAAGGCTTTCATTGCTTGCCCCTCCCCACAGAAATAAAGATACAAACAAACAGAATCCATCTTTCTTCCCTCTGCTGGGAAGCTCCTGACAGCAGTTATTACAGCTCCCAGCTGGGAGCTCACTCTTCACCGCCATCTCAAGACTGTCACAGCCACAGGTTCCTATCAGATTAGCAGGAGTAGGCAAAGATGCTGCCAAAACTGTGTACAGCACACCGTGCGCACAACCCTTCACACGCTGGCTGAGCACTGCGAGGCAGCAGCCCAAGATCCATCCCCAGTGTCAAAAAGCAGCCCATGTAAAGATGAGCACACTCAAGAGATAATGAGTTCCCCAGGGAGGAATCGAACATCCCAGCTTGAAAGAGGTCCGCCAAGAATATGTTGTTATTTACACTCATTTTAAATGTCCACAGCTTTACTGCAGGAAGCTGCAATCTTGATGTTCTCAGGATTCAGCTCCCACCCTCCCAAGCCTTTTACTACTGACCTTCAGTGGCTCTTTAATTGCAACGAGCACTCTTGATAAAATTAAAATGTACATTTTAATGGATCAATCTAGCTGTTTAAAATCAAGACAAAAAGCCAAGCATTGCAATTGAGAACCGTGGCCTGGCTGCCTGGTCTGATCTTCTTGGTAGCTATTTTCCACTGCAGTAATGCAAAAAGGCTAATGCTTTCAATAAAATTTCATTGCTGCTTTTTACTTAAACCTAAAAAAAAAAAAAAAAAGGGGGATAAAAGGTCCAAGAATGGGGTTTGAAGGTGGCTGCACCCTGTGCAGAAGGGAGGACAAACTCCCTTGCCCTGTGCCAGGCTGAGCCCCTTCCACCAGAGTAGCACCACAGCTGCCCTCTGCACACAGGATCTTTGGACAGTTGCACCACCCTGAATTTGGCTGTACAGGCTAGACACCCCCATACTGCAAAAACAATTATTTACTTCTCTTGCATGTCACTAGAAGGTGGCACAAATCCTGAACTCCCCCTGCAGAGTTTTGCAGCTCTGAATTGTGCAGGAGGGGGCTACAGCTGTACACAATCTTCTAGCTTAAGCACAGGGGAGGTTATTGCAGGCCATGCAAAGAACAGGAGGAAGAGGAGCATCCAAGAGGAAATGACCAAGTTCACTAATTATGAAGCTAGATGAAACTCAAGCTAACAAGATTAACTTGTTACACAATATGAACAAGCTACCTCTTAAGAGTCTGCTTATTATCAGACCATTATAGGACAGTGAATTTTTTGCACGCAACATATTCCATCCCAAGAGTATATTCAGCAGGCAATGACACAAAGCTGATGGGTAGAAATTGCCCTGTGCCCTTCCACGCACTCCTCTTCCCTGTATGCTACAAGGAGAGTTTATTTGTTTACTCAATTAAGTGTCCAAAAGAAAGTGTGTTCCCCAGGTATCAGCAAAAGCATCTATCAAAGCAGGAGCAGTGCTTCGAGTGGGCAATTACTCTGCAAGATCTGCCCAAATTAGCTGTGCCAGAACCAAAGGCTTTCACTGGGGAAAGGGGCATAAAGGGTAGAGGAGCAACAGGTCAGACAGCAGTTCATCCAAAGTAAATCTGTGGCAGGGACACACGAAAAAAGAAGCTGTGGCTGTCCCATCCCTGGAAGGCCAGATTGGACAGGGCTTTGAGCAACCTGGTCCAGTGAAAGGTGTCCCTGCCCATGGCAGAGGTTGGAACAAGATGATCTTTAAGGTCCCTTCCAACGCAGGCCATTTTATGATTTATTTCCAGGAAAACACTAACAAAAGGTGAGTGAGTGATGAAAACATCTGCTGCCAGTGCTTACAATCTTTTCCAAGGCCAAGCAAGAAGCAAAGCACTGCTTCCCAAACACATCCCATGGTTACTGTAAGGGCTGTAAAGATAATAAAGCCATAGAGCACATGACTTTACCTGGGCACTTCCTCGTGCATTCACACCCCAAGCTCCCAAGTAGCCCTTTTGTTACGGGTGGGGACAAATGTGTTAAGGGTATCTTTTATGAAGATGATTATGCACATAGTAAGAAAAATTTAAGACCAAGAAAAAGTATAACAGGATACAGAAGCAGAGTAAGTGAAAAACCAATGCTAATAAACAATGTTTAATGAATAAATGATAAAATGACTGAGGCCTTAGCTAAACATAACTCTAAGAAAAATCAGATCAATGTGTGACTCCCACATCTTTATGCATTTTGTTTAAGAATATCTGTTACGTTCTGCATTGCAGAAGTAATTCTGACTGTATGCTCTGCCAACTTCTGCAATGATTCAGAACTTTAGAGATCCAGGATGATTTGTTACATGCAAAAAAAAAAGAATTATTACAAATATTTGTCTTTAAAGCTTTTAGTCTTGATTTAATGTTAAGGGTATGAAGAACAAAAATTGTCGTTATTGTTTTATGCACCATTCTGAGAGCAAATACAAACATCCAAGTGTCTTCAAAACTCACATATATTCACACATTGTATATACAAGTCAATCATAGTGACAAAAATATGTAATCTGACATTAAAGGGCAATTGTTTTGTCCTTACGTGACGCTTGTGGTCACAGTTTAACGTAGAAAAAACTAGTGCTAAAAGATGACAAACTCCAAAATGTGAATGAGTAATTAAATTAAAATATGGAACCAAGAATAAATATATACAGCATCAGTTTGCTTTACAGAGAATGTATAAAAAAATCCATCTATTTTGTTAGTAGTGCAAGAGCATCAACAAATGTAATCGCTAGCTGGTAAGTAGCGAGAAGCAGCATGAAAAACTGCAAAAAACATTTACTCTTACCTAAGATGAAAACATCCACAAATTCATCCCCTGAACACATCGCTTTCCAATACTGAAGGAAACCTCTCGAAGAACATTAACACATAAATATTTGAGATTTAAATGCCATTGGGTCAAAGGGTTAGTGTAATACAATATTACTGTTACACTTTGCATTATTATCATTATGCTTGGTTTGCATTTTTACAGCATATGAAATCAAATTAGTTTGCTCTTCTGCTAAGTGCACAGCTCCTGGTGACCATTAGTGTGACTCACAGGTCAGGAAGCACACGGAATTTGGCAAAAACGTGTCTTATTTCCAGTGGCTCCTATCATCTATAAATCTGATTGAAAAGAGTGAAAGGGAGACTAGCATATTTTAAAATTAAGCTACTGCTACCTAAGAAACTTGGAACCGTAAAGTCACTTGAAGCTGTTGGATTAAAAAGAAAATGTATTCAAAGCATCAGAACCCTTACAGAATGAGGGACTTACCAGAGCAATGAAATTATCTGGCACATTTCCTTGTGAGCTTTCTTTATATGTCATCTTGACCATAGAAGTGTTGCAGAAGTTACAGAAAGCTTGCTAGATAAATTTGGGGCAGTTCCTGCTGAATTCCCTAATGAATAACCACATAAACACAAAAATCCTAATCCAATCCCATGAATACACCCCACAACTATTCCACCCCTGCCCGAGCTGAGCAGATACAATGGTATGACCTCAAAAGGAATTTAGTATTCTGGTCACACTGATATTGCTAACATTATTTTTATATCAGTATCATTCATTTTTAGGTAGATTAATTATAATAAATATATGCTATATCAACAGACTTTTCATTATGGTCCATTTAACCTCATAAAACATAATTGATTCCTATTTGCTCTCTGTGATCGATGCTTAGTGCTCATTGCTAAGCTGTGTTAGTAAGAGACAAGTTAGAGAAGGGCCATCTCTCCGTAGGATAAATAGCATGGTTGATATCCCATGTAGCTCTGATAGTCTGCATAAATATATGTCTATGCACTTACAGAGACCACAGAAATTAATACTGATGCTTTATTAACTCAAAAATCCCATCCAAGAAACCTATAATTTATAAATCTGTAGCATTCACTGGCTTGCATTACAAGGCACATGCATTAGAAGAACTAGACCTCCTATGCTACACAAATAAAAGGAATATGGGTGTAATATTCAGCATAAAGATCTCCATTCCTTAGCTCACGCTTTCCCCAGTGTTTTGGAAGATTGGTCTAAAAGTAGTTATGACCTTCTGGAGTTCAGAGCATGTCACAAAATGCAAGAAGAGAAAGGGAGAGGAAGGGAGATGCGTCTGTACCATGCCCTTTGACACAGACTGCTGCGTTCTTGGTAACTGGAAAGCTCCAAATTGAATTTATAAAGAATAGTGACCACTGTTTTACACAGACCTTCAGTGCATGGACCTGCACTGGAAAGGATCACATGAATGAGCAAACTGTGGGATGGGATCCACCCAGACGGCATTAATGAAGAACTTCCTTCCCTACTAGGATATTTCTGACAGATATTTAGATTCTGGGAAATCAACTCAGTGTTGCAAGATGAGCAAGGTAGAAGCTGGTAGATCTGAAACTACTCTGATTTGAGCAAGGCTGAAAGACATTATTTGCATTACCAGGATCACAGTCTGACTTTGATGTATCATAACAAGATATATGGAAATATGGATAAAATTTATGGACTTTTCCTGAAGGAATACAACAGTGGGTATTTCATAGCCAAGGTCTGAATATTCAAATTTTACTATGAAAGAATCTTATTCAATATTTTCAGAAAGAAATAATATTTACCAGAGCAAGCTAATTTGTTACTTGTTGCAGTGAGGTTTTGTGTGATGGATGGGAACAAAATAAACAAATAGATACAAAAATTTGAAAATTTCAGCATTGTATTTCTAACTGTTGCTTTCCAGAATTCCTTAATTATGGAAAGAGAGGAGGATGTATATTCCTTATGGAAACATGTGGAGTGTAGGTTTGCCCTTCAAGCCAGTTAAAACCCACTTAATTCAAATCTGAAATAATTTTTAACTTCAACTTACATGAAGATGTATTACTAACAAAGACTTACAGTTTATCAGGTACATCAACCAAATCATTCCAGGTCAGTTTTACCATGTGAAAAACAGTCTCCAGTACATATAAAAATTATTTAATACTTCTGAGAAACCATTATTTGAAAGCTCACCCACCCTGAATTTCTCTTAATGAGTTTATCAATTTTTAGAATGCCCAGGGTACAGTAACATTTAATACTACATACTAAATGTTAACCAAGACTTCACAGTCATAAAATATACCAAGAGACAGTTTCAGATTTCAAGATGCCAAGCTTGTCCAGGCAGCTAATCATCTCCCAGCACAAGGAAAACAACAGGAAAAGAGCTACAGCACCAGGGCTCAGTGATTAACTTAACTCTTGCAGGTAAGCGCTTCGGGAGGAAAGTCTAAAGGCACAATTAAGGGATGCTGAAACAGGATTTCTGCAGAATTCCTGCTGTGAGATGATACTAGACCCAAAAGCTCTTACCTTCCTCTCCACTACAGCAGAAGCAATTTCCTTTCATTAGGGACTCTGACGGCCCCTTAGGTCAAGATGAAAGATCTATTTATTTTTTTTCCTCTGTGAATCTGACATGCCAATCACCCAGTCAGCCTCCACAGAATAACCTGTGGTAACTAAGGCACAAATAAGCAGACACAGCTGGCCAACAGCTCTTCAAGGGGGAGCCTGGGTAGAGCCTACAGTCACTCGGTCCACTCCAACCACAACTATGCCTGCACGCCCCCTCAGCAAACCTTCCCTACACTTCACAAGTACTACGGGCAAGGAATTAGCCACAAACCCTGCTATTTGGAAAGCCTGGGCAGGAGTCACTCTCCTAAATTGGGAGGTTAGCATTATTCTAGCAGGATGTGAGCATCAGGTTGATGTCTTGAACATCAGAAGAAGAAAAATATTAATTCAATATTTGCTTTAATAGCACACTGGGCCCCTATGAATGAGAAACAGCTCTCCACAGTGCCCTTCTGTTGTGGTAGTCGTGGCTGCTCAAGGGCATTAGAGCAACAGGACTGAGAGTCCTCACTTCAGCCTGGACACTGAATTACTCTCACACGCAGGAGAGGCCAAGGACACATATTCACGTGCTACAGACTCAGACAGCTGCATGAACTCTGCAGGAATGCACTGCACATCTGCATGGACACTTTGCTCTTAACAACTGAAACATGGATTTTACTGTTTCACTTGAAAATTTGCAGCCTGAAAAAGAGTGGTGTTTTATCAGCGTAATGTCTCTATGGGTTGTGAAATGCAACCTCAAAGGTTATAAGAGGTTAGAAATTGTAGGTGTTAGACAAGTGAAAAAAAGGAATGACTCCTGTTCTCACTGCTCATCTGCTCTTGTCCTTCAATAAAGTATTTCCTGCCAGCTTCTCAAATCACATCCACAAAAAATTCAATACTGTTATTCCCAAGAGTTTTGCCTTCTCTGATTTCTTAGGCAGATAAGCATGTAAGGCTCCCCATATTTCAGCATCAAAAGGACAGCAAAGCCATCAGCAGTTTGGGCAAATCCTTCCATTTCCCTCTCTCATCACTGTTATCCTCCATTACTTATCCCAATAAAGTGACCCAGCTAAAGAAATTGCATCCATCACATAAAAACATTCCCATCCCTGGGTCCAAGGGCAGTCCCTGCCTGAGAGAGCCCCTTTGCAGCCAGACACAGCAGCTCACCAGGGCTCACACAGGCCCTCACAGCATCTCACGTGAGCACCCACCCCCAGGCAAAGCTCAGGGCTTGCCTGGCTTTTCACAGGCTGTATTTGAAGTTTCCCACATCCCATATCCAGTGGGTGTGGGAACTAGCACCAGAGCAGCAGAACTCATCTTCCAGCTTCATTTTCCATCTGCACGAGGTCAGAAAGTTGTATACCAGTATATGGGGTCATAAAACTGGATTTTATCAGAATCTGCAGGGATTCACATCTCTGTCTTGCACAGTCTATTTGCCCTAATTGCTGCTTTGACTCAGAGATATTCCAGCATTTGTCAGTTTAAACAAAACTTTTAACGTTGTTTGAACGTATCTAAACGCATTCAGAAACGTAATGAAGTCCCACTTCCTACAAAAGTCTGTGTCTATTGCTCCTAAATAGTTCAGCTGAGCATTTATTTGAATTTATAGGCAGCAACCCAGTCATATATTGCCTTCTTAAATGCCTTATACAAGCAAAAACACATAACTATGACATGAGTTCAGCATAATAGCAAACCAATGCTTCATAAACAGCAGTAATTTTATAAAACATCTTTTTAAAGGAAGTTTTTCAAATAAAATACACTTTTTCTTCATCAATCAGAGATGATCAAAGCCAAAGTACTAAATCCCCTGAGCTACAGCATTTCTCATGGAGCACTGCTTGGCTATCTCTCCCTTTAATTTACAGCATATAAGTCCCACAGAGTCCAAAACTTGAATTTTGACAAAGTGTTGTGTGTGATTTTCTATCAACACAGCAACATGCTCACTCTTCACCAAAGCTAAGTCAGCTCCTGAAATACAACCTACATTTTCCGGGCCAAGGACTTTCATTGGGAAAATGCAAGGTCATCCACTGTGGTTCAATTTACAAAATTAGCCACTGATCATTATTTATTTGCACTGCATCAAAATTGAGAAAATACATGATGAGTCACATCCATGCACTGGAAAGCAAAAGAAAGTCATTGAAAATACTTTAAATTTAACATCTACAAAAAGGAACAAAATATACAACATTTTGATTATTTTCCAACTTCCTGATAACTTGCAAATATAAAAGACTTGGGGATTGCGTGGGAAGTTAAATGGAACATTTCATTTTACCAAACTTGCCAAGATCAGCTGACTTTATGTAACATTTTCCAGTGCTGGTAATTCATGTAAATGAACTCATATGCTTTTTCTAAGGAGAAAATTAAGAAGAAAAAAAAATAGAAAGAAGGAAGAAAGCAGTCCTAATAACTCAGATAACAGCTTTTAAATCTTAAACACACACAGAAGCGTGTTCCAGTGAAGCCTTCTTCACCTCTACAACATCATGGCCCTAGGGTATTAAATGCTCTTAATCAACAGTTGTTGATAATGATGTGTCACCTATCAAGATTAAAGTCTGAATGTGAAAACATCTGTTACGTTCCTTTGTTAGGAAACAGGCAACATAGTTTTTGAACGTGTAAAATTTGACTTTTAATTACCCTCTTGCACCTTCTGTTCAGCTATTAACTAGCATTAACCCATGAGTCCTTTCAACACGTTACGAACTATAAAACTAAGTCCTATAATGTTTCCACATGAAAAAGACAAAGAAATTTTAATATAAAATGAATGTTGTCTATCTTGCAGGTTTTGAATCAAGTTATGGCTTCTGCTTTTTGGTGTGGAGAAAAGTAAGTTGTGCTACCTTAGACAAAACAGCTACGAGCAGTTGGACACAGATTAAGAGGTGTTGTATTTTATAATCATGGCCCACGTTATTCCCTTTCTTTTTAATTAGGCTGAGTTCTCTATTCATAATTACAACGATAACACATAGATAACTACACAAAATGCTTCTCTGTCCAGCATCTGCTTGCACAGAGTAGCGTTTCATAGAGAGGTCAGGAAAGTGCAATGCCTTAGAAGTAACTTTAAAAAAAAAAATCACAAATGTGTACTATAACCACTTATATCCTAAACAATTACTTTCCTCACGACTTGTGTTTGCTCTCACCCAGGACACACGTGCTCCTCTCAGAATACGGCACAGTACAACACTTTCTCATCATGCCACCGTGTGCCTTTTTGAAACAAATACATATATGGAGACGAAACTACCCACTGGCTCACAGAGGCACAACAATGTTTAGATTTAAGGGATAAAAGTGTTGAAATAAAAAATAATTACAGCAACCAATACTTCACACAAATATACTACTTCCACAATGAAGTGCAAGCTATTCCCAGTCAGGTCAGTGCTGTAGTAATCAGGCAGCAGTTAGTCCATGCGGTTGAGTGGGAACCCGACCCAGCCCACGCTTGTGAGGGTGCTCACAGCCCAGTGCAATCAAATTGAACCATCTCCACCTCATTTCCCAGAGACCAAACTGGGGGCCAGCCTCAACTAAGCTACCCAAGAGAAACATTACATCGGTCATCTAGGCTTTTTCCAAAACCAAGGGAGAGAAACAAGAACCTAGAAAGAGCATCTAAATCTATATTACCTTAGAAAAAAAGGTGTTTGTATAATTTTCTGCTTTTATGGTAATGCTCAACCAAAATGCAGGCAGCTGCAGTTACTCTAATTGGCTATTTCAAACTCTGATACGCCCAGGACTTGACACAGGACAGATTTAACCTTCATCAGTCCTAAGCCCATAGATGCATAAGAAGAACGGAAATAAAACATTATGTCACTGCTAATGACATTAATCAGCTCAGTTCTATCTATTGGCAGCTCCTTGCTGCTCGTCAGAAAGCAGAGCACACACTGCAATTTTCAAAACTGACTCCAAGCACCCAATCCTGCAGTGATTTCACAAGAGAAAGAACAGCCACACTGCACCATTGCCATGTGCCAGCCAGGGAACGCTCCAAGGAACCGCCTTGTGCAAAAGCTGCTGACAGGGTTGTGGTGCTGCAGGGGACACAGAGCCCACAGCAACCCAGAGGATCTGCCACGGGCTGTGCAGCCAGAAACCCCACAGCACTACAAGTGGGAAATACCTTTAACTCACACATACCGGGATTTGTTAGTAACACAAAAAAACATGAAAGCTGTTTTTGTTGGCCTTCATTTACTTTCCCAAAAACTCTCAACAGAAGAAATTACCATTTTTAAATGCTGAAGGTTACTGTTAAATTTCTCCCACCAACTAAAGGAGCAGTCTAATGCCTGTAGAACTACAGAGGCTTTCCATCAAAGCTAAACCAAGAGAGAATATTATTGTGAGATTATCAAAAGACATAATTTAAAATTGCACTGCAGTTATATTTCCAACTAAAAGGCCAGGAAACTACTTCTCTATTAAAAATGAATGCTACATCTCTGCACTTGGCTATTTAGAAGTGAGAGGCTGAAAAAATCAGGATCAAAATCTTTATGTAAGTAAACTACTGGTTAAAGAGATGAACATGCTTATCCAGTAAATCTAGAAGAGGGGCAAGAGGCAGGCAGGCAGTCAGGTGTTGGACTTCCAGATACAGAAAAATTTAAAAAATTAGTGTGAAAAATTTGGATTTAACCAGGCAGTCCATAAGAATGAAAGGAACTTGTAAATTATATTTCCCCCTCCCCACCATTTTAATACTATCTGAAATAATCACTAACAAGATAGAAAGGCTTTGCATTTAATGTCACATTTGCTCTTACAGGACACATCTATATCCAAGCAGTCTGTGGCTTTTTTCCATGTTTCTCTAAGACTGCATTCTTAAGAATTCACAACTTCTTTGCTGGAAACAAAATGATTAAAAAGTGTCAGAAGAGAGCAGTGAAGAGGTCTCCAATTTCTGCTGTACCTTCTCTGTCAACCTCTCTGCAGACTCCAATTCCTCTATAAATCTCAACCCTACGTAATCCCTTTCAGAGTTCAGTGGCTCCTGGCCAGCACAGTCCACATCACCCAGCGCACACAACAGATACATTCTTCACCCTCACAATACACTTAAACTTGGGCGCCCAGTAATTTGGCCAAAGGCAGGCTTGCATTCATCCAACTTCTCAAGCGACTTCTTGTCATTTTGGCACAAGCACTTTACAACTCAATTTACAAGAAAAGTGGCAGTTTAGTTCCAGCTGCAAAGCTCCAAGAGTAATATTAGGAAAATAAGAACCATATTTCACCTTTTATTGGCAGGGTACACACAGCACTTCGTTAGTTTACTTAGCACCCAGGAACTACATGCATGTATCGATCTGTGCTTTGATCAAGCTTTCCCTTCTTTAAAAGAGGCCAGTCCCTCCATAGATCAGTCTTCTAGCACAGAGCAAAGGCAGGCATGTAAATAAAGAAATAAAAGCCCAGAAAACTCAAGAAAAAAAAGAAACAGGCAATCACTTATTTACACTTAATTAAGCATAAACTAACTCCCCTCCTCCTTTGGGAAGGATATAGATAAAATATGAATGGAAATAAAAGAGTGGCTGAGTAATCACTGCAGTTCAAACAATATTTCACAAGCAAAACAAGTGTGATAAGATTCAGTAGCCTGTGGCAGACGTTCGTTTGAGTGAACAACAAGATCGTATTTTCATACTTTTGGCCATCTCTGTAGTCTGAGGCAACCTGCCAATTCCTACTCTACTGTCAACCCCCAGACCTAATGGAGATGAAAGGCAAAATATAGCTCCATTCCAACTGCATTATTAATTCCAGCAGGGCCACATTTGGGCTGACAGGGCTGAGGTCATAATTTAGCCATTAGCACTAGGAACAGCAGGATTTGTCTACCCAGAACTGCCGGACCATGGGCCATGCTCTCCCTTTTATGTCTAATCAATATTATATTTTGTGTTGTCTCACTGGGCTAAGGGAGGAACAGCTGCAATGCTGGTTTGAAGAACACTTCCAGCAAAAGGCAAAGTCAAGATTTTCCTTGTAGACTATAAGTGGTCACAAACCTCATCCCACTTCTGTTTCTCTGCTAGAATCCCTTGGTCACATTAAGCTCTGTTTTCTCTCTACAAAGACCAAAAAAGAGAGTATAATACATTTTTTTAAAAACTCTGCTGGCAAGACCCACTCTACCTATACCTTGGGCTTTCCATACCTCTGCAATGCTGCAGGCAGCTTCTTGTACCAAAACACAAAACCCCTCAAACACAAAATACTATAACCCAAAATAATTGCCCCACTGTGAAATAACATAACATTTACAATACAAGTGCAATTTATCACATGATCCTGCAATTTTTTACTTGCCTCTGGGCAGCCAGACCTACACGTTTCCCACAAGGAGCTGCGGAGCAAAAGGCCTGCAAACCCACCCTCACTGATTTCCTCCTGGAACTACACTGAACTTTTTTATGGTTTCCAACAACTTTCCAAGGAAGGGAAACTCAGTTTTACACTTCTACAAACTTCAGGATGTTACTTGGTAGGATGAAAGCTGTATCTTCACAGCTCAACTCAGAGTTCAGACTTGGCAATTTTCTTCTGTGATTTCTCTGAGGACCTTTCATTTCCTTCCCCAGCCTTTTCAGATCCAGTCTGCTTTCACTGGCTTAGTCAGAGCCTGCAAGCAGGAAGAGCTAAAGACTGTAAGCATGTCTGTATTGCTCCTTATTTGAATTTGGTTTTGTTTTTAAAATAACAATATAGAATGACCAGCATTATCCTGACTTTAAAACTGGCTATTGTAGTTCATTGCTTTTAATTACTTGATGAAGAGGAAGAGGTCCCTGACAGCCTCTGACATCCTTAAAAATAATATAGGGTTGGGTTATTAAATGTTGAAATATTTAGCTGAATTCAGTGACCCAGACAAATCTACAGAATCTAAATTCAGAGCAGTAACTTTATGGATTAAACAGCTGCCTTAAGGTACCAAATTATTTTAAAAGAAATTTTATTGATTTTTTCCATGCTGATTTTGGAATTAAATGTTACTGTCAGCTCCACATCAGGTCACAGGTTTCTCATGTACTAATATATCAACATAAATTAAATTCTAATCCATTTCCATCAAACTGGTATAAATCCTGATAGGCTATAAATGAGGGTGAATGAACTTAAACATGTTCCCAATTAACTTAATTTGCAACAATACAACCTACTTTTACCTAAAATAAGCATACCTTAGGTGGGGCAGCACTAACATATCAAGATACACATTCACTTGGCACATTAAGTTGATGCAATCCTGTTTTAAAAGAGGAGTAATAAATCGAGACATTTTTCCATGAAAGGAAGTTGACACCGAAGGGATTCCCACTCCAGACAGACACTCAAATCTTAATTTATATGGGAAAAGGAGTTTAAAAATTATCTGTAAATAAAAATAAAATTGCACCAAAAATTACCACAAAGGTGTGTATAAGGATCTCACAGCACTGTGCAAAAAATAGCAGATGAAATTCAATGACAATCAATGCAGGATCAACACTAATTATATATGGACTTGAAATTAGTTGTTAATATTCAGGGAAGACTTCAGAGTAATCACTTCGACTGGCAGCTCTCTCTGTGTCACCTCCATGCTCCACAGCAGCTTAAAGGCAAACAGAACCCAAGGAATTACTATTAAAGAATTAGGGAAGAGCGAAACACCATCACCCAGTCATCTTATGAACTCACATCCTGAATGCTGAGAGCAGCTCTGCTCGCTCCTCTCAAAAAGGATGCAAAAGAGTGATCAGAAAAGGCATGAAGGATGAGCATGGATATGCAATGACTTCTCTTCCAAAAAGGAAAAAAAAAATCTGAGCCTGAACAAGAGATGATTTAGGGTGGAGAGAGAAAAACATACTGGCAGTCTTTAAAATCAAAAATTGAATGGATGAGATTAACACAGAGCTGGTGTTCACACTTTGTGCCAACACAAGAGCTCCAGAGCATCAGGTGGATGCCTCTTCCTTTGGCTAATGCAAGCATTGCCACAGGACATAGCAGAGGCTAAAACTATTAAAATGGTGCAAGAAAGCAATTAGACAAATGCTTAAGAGAAAATCCAATCAAGGGGTATTAAAAACACTTATGCAGATACAAGGTCTGGCTGAAGAAGCCCCTCAGCCCCACAGACTCACTGTCTGGTGGGGCAGGTCCCAGACACATCAGTAGCCCATCCTACTGAGTTACCAAAAGCCACAAAATACTGGGCTAAACAGACCTCTAGTCTGATCTCTGTGCTATAGTATTTTCCTACGAAAATCTATGAAGCTGAGACACATTTAATTGTGGTGCAATGGAATCACGCACTAAAAATAGCGATATCCAAAGCTCCATCACCTGCACAGGAATAAGCAGAAAGTGTAAAGAGCCACTCTGATGCAATGTATAATCCACACAAATCTTGCTGTCTAAGCTTTTTAGGCTTTTCTTAAATAAACAAATAATTCATCCTCCACACCCTCTGCAGTCAGAAGCTCGTACTAATTATGTTGATATCCTGGTAGAAGTTAGAGCCCAGCTGAGCACAGAGTCCCATCGTGTCCTCTGCAAATAGAGGAACACAGAGTTCTTTCCTCACAGAGCCAGCAATATTAAAAAAAACATAGCAGAAGGATCATAAGAGACTAGAAACAGAGATGAGACAGCTCTTCCTCCTCCAAACCAGAGCATCAGGAACAGAATTCAGTTTAAGTTAATGCCTGTGCACTTCTCCCTGATTTCCTCAAAAAGAGACAAGATTAGATCTTTCCACATGGGCAAACTACCTACCTCTGACTTCCACTAACGTGGAAACACATTGAAGAATGTCATGCAAATAATGTGCCACAACTGAAGAAACATGATACACAAACATTTTTATTTATTTCACATATGCATAAACAATGAGGGACCCCAACAGTAACATTCCTGTATCTTTCAGGCAATTTAAATGGAAACCATGTCCAGTAGTCCTGGGCTAGTGCTGTGAAACCTCAAGGGATAGGAAACACAAGTCAGTGCAAAGTAGTACAAGATGTGTACATAAAGACATCTGGTAAAGCTTTCTCAAATTTCAGACTTCAGCACGGTCAGTGCTGATGAACACAGTAAAAGGAGCTTTTTCCTGAGAGGTCTGATTCTTCACTGTTTTTTTAATCATAGGATTTCTACTGTCCCAAGACTATCACAAAGCACATGAAAAAGAAACAGACACCACCTGCTCTGTAAATCAAAAAAAAGATCGGACTTCTGAAAGAACAAAATGCCCAAACTCCAAGAAAAAGGATAAGGTCCACATCTGGTTTTTGAGAGGCTTTCTTCACATCCAGCGTGTGATCCCGCACAGCACTGGCCTCAAACTCCACAAAAACGTTTGCTGGCTTTTGATATTTTTCATAATCTTTTGGTACAACCTTTGGCATCTATTTTCCAACACTCTAAAGGTCACATGAAGTAGCACTATCAGTATTCTAATCCGAAAACCCCCAGAAATACCAGATCCATCACAATGATGCAGTCTAGCACTGCTTTAACTTCAGTGACAATATGAGTGAGTCACAGGTAATTGCCAGGTAACACGAGGAACGCAAGTGCCTTCAGTCAGCACTGTGGACCCGCTGCCAGCTGCAAGCAAGAAGTAGTTTTTGTGGTGGGGAAACAACTCAGAGAAGCAGAACAGAGATAATCAGAGCCAGGAACTCATATTAAACTGGTGTTTGATATGAGGAAAAATATGAGTGAAAATATTATTACAAATAAATCATAACATTATTCATTGTAAGGGTTCCTATCCTCCAAATTAAGAATCTCTGTTTTACTATTGACACAAGCAAAAATGGATATATATACTCCTCCTTAGAAAAAAATTCTCTTCGACTGCTCAAGGCAATACTAACTGCACACAGATTTTGTACCAGTTTGCTCTGAAAGATCTGCTAGCATGCAGATTCATTTCTGAGCAAGGTGTGAAGTCCAGCTTCTAGCATCTGACAGAAAGATGCAGCAGTATCTCTTTAAATATTTAGTTCCCTGTCTAAAATTAATACTGGAATACCAAAAGGAACCCTGTGACACCTCCAGTGAACATTCTCTCATACAAGAGTCCCAATTTTAACAACAGAGATCTCAGGAACTACTCTCACTTAATGAGCCTTGGCAGCCATTCAAATTAAACACTCTATTGTGCAAGGAGCTAATTATGCTGAGATTAAAACCAGAGAATGATAGGGACATTTACTGTACTTCTGGCAATTATAAGAACTCTCAGTATAGGAGAATACATCTTGTATTTCATAATTCTGAAAGATGTCCCTGCTAATCCAATAAAAAATTGCATGTGCATGCACACACATACAAGATTAATTAAATTTTAAAAACATTTTTCAACTATTTCCAACACATATACATTCACAAATTATTATTATTAATATTATTTGTTTTGCCCTATTTCTCCTATATCTGAATGTTCATCCTGTATCCCACATATTCCTTTGTCATAATCCTTCATCATTTCTGTGATAGGTAATTAATTTTATCTCTTTTCCTAGAAAAGCTAAAGTAACAGCAGTAAAATATTTGCTCATTTAGTATTCTAATTAATTTTTTCAGTATCTTTCCTGATAGTGCCCCTTTCTTTCCCAGAAACCCAAGTGGTCAGTTATCTTTCTCACTGCTACCCAAAGAATGCGTGCAAATATATGGAGTTTTCCTTACTTGGCACACACAGGCAAGAGCACTTTTGAAATTTTGTGGGTAAAACCTGTCAAAGGACAATTTCCAGTGTCCTATTCACGAATGTCTACTCAAAAAAGGTTTGGTTATGCAACATAAAACCTTCCAAATCCCCATACAAGCCTGGAGAGGCCAAAGGCAAGTGCACAGCAATGATCAGACTCTGCTGTGGCTAAAGGCGTTCAGCATCTCACAGGAACAAACCTTTGCACACACCACGGGAAGATGGGTAGCAAAAGTAATGGAACTTGGATTTGTAATGGATTTTGCATCTCGTGGTTAGCTCCACCAGTGTCTAATAGCGTGTGTAATCTGATGTAAGGTTCCCCCATCCTGCAGTCAAGGCATTCACAGCAGATGTCTCCCCAGGGATTCGCCGGTGTCTGATGAAAGCACAGTCCCTGCAGCACCATTACCTTCAGGGAGAGGCATCAACAGAGCTATGTTTTTCTACCCTGGCTTTGGTTTTCACAAAACTCGTCAAACTGCAACGTATTGAACACTCTTGACCCTGCTCTTCCTGTCCCATCACATTGTGGAGCCGTGCCAGTAGATGCAAAGATTGTTGTGATGACACACAGGTGGACAGAATCATCAGCCTGAGAAATTAAGCCACTTGATCTGTGCTTCAGGTTGTGAAAGTGGTCAAAAGCAACTGTTCAAGTATTCAGCCAAACTGGATGACCTAGCAGAAGGAAGGCAATCCCTATTACCTGGAGACAGCAGGGATCCCTCGAGGAAAACTCTCCCGCAGTTGTGAGGCAAAGCCCTTGTTCCCATGGGCAGCCTTCACACATAAATTCCGCACTATATCTTTTTCATATTCTATTCTCTATCAACATATTCCTTTGCTTAAAATGGAAAAAAACAAATGTGAAAGGCCTGACCTCTCTGGGGCTGATGGGCACAAATCAGGGCACAAATGAGCTGTATCTGCAAGTAATGATTACTGAAACAAGTCTCTAGAGGGTCGGAAGCAAAGCAAGGTTGCTATTATTAAATGTAGCTTACCGTAAAACAAGATAAATCAGAAAGTGTTTCAGGTAATTATTTGTATGTTGTCATCGGTCAATCAACAAACTGCATTTAAGAATCTGTGATAAAGTGATTTCATAATTAACTGCTCATCACCAGCACTTTTGAAGTGAATAGTCAGGCTGATCTAATTGTTTCAGTAAAACCAGAAAATAAACAAATTACAAGTGTCAAGAAATAGGTAGCAAAGCAATACACTGAAGGAATGAACTTTCCAAGTTTGCACTTTGCTCCGTTCTTTATATAGTTTTGTTTCTGTTGCAAAGCAGGAACACAAAATACACCCGCTAAATGTCATCCCATTTATGAGAAGCATCCCCACTCGGAAGCATTCAGGAAGCCGTCCCTGCATTCCCCCACCATGGTATTCTAACATTTCACATTTACTTCTGTGTTCCCTCACATCACCTCCTGCCAATCCCCCAGTTCCCGTATTTCTGATGACACAAAGTGCTGGGAACAGAGCAGGGAGAGCCGACCTCAGGCAGCACGACCCCAAGCGTGGCACCACTTCCCCTTCCAGTCTGGCTCCATTACAAGAGCATCAGTAACTACAGAGCCAGCATTAAACCTATTATGCTGTAGGACAATCCCTTATTTAAAATTTGTACCTTCTTAATTCTGGAAGAGCCAGGTCCAAGCAGGTGCAAAGACTCTCCTGATGCTCCTCCTGCTGTGCCAGCACTCTTCTCAGAACAGCATTTCAGACCCTTTGGCTGCTGCTATAATCCTGATCTTATCAGTATCACCTGGAACACTCAGGCCACAAAGCTGTCTCAGCTGAATACACAGGTTTTGCTAGTTTATCTCTTCATAGGTTTTAACTGACTGCTTTTAAATAAATATAAATGAAAATGTCTAACTTGATGAAGACAAGTATCTTAACGGCTTGGTTTCATAAGATCTTTTTTACATTTTAAAAAAGGCAAAGATTGCAGAACAACACCACTCTGTCAAACTTTCCTCTCAATTATGTAGTCAAAAGCTTTCAAAAAAAGGAATGAATTTAATTAATTAAAAATTTACCTAACTCTTACATGTCACCATTCCCAACAGTTGTTTCTCCTGCTGGGATGCAATATCCGTGTTCGCAAACCTTTATGTAACTTCTGAATTATTCCATCTAGCTTCAGTAAACTGATATAATCCAGCAACACAGTCTTTGTCCCTGTGCACATACTGCCAGTGAAGTGTGAATGCTGCATGGGAATTGCTTAAAATATTTCTTTAATATTTTATCATAACTTTAGTGGATGTTCATTTGTGTCCCCTTCAATCTCAGGTGTTGGCAGATGGAGGTTTTTTCCTTTTAAACAACCAGGAGATGGAATTTTCCGGTTTGTTTTCCCCTACAGCGGATGTCCTCATATCTAAATATATTTCAGTAATTTTTCTATTCCTCACCTCTTCCTTGAAGATTGACTGCTTACTTGCATAGTATTTTTAAAATGTTTTATTCTTTTCTCCTTGGATAGACAGACAGATTCCAATAGTTTTTTATTTATATGACTATTACATGTAATTTGATAATTCCCTAGTAAGAGATGGGTAATTCTCCTTATAGCAATATGTGGATTGTCCATTTTATTTTTTAAAAAGATAAATGCAATAGAAGATAAAAATGCCAGATTAGGTAAGGAACCAATATCCTATTGAGGCCATACACCAAAAGAACTCATCTCCATCTATCCTCCAGTCTGCTGTAATTGAAGCAGAGTTTCCCAGATTAATAGATACAGTATCACTATTTAATCCTCTCCTCAGTGACAGGGTATAATGATCTGATGAACATGCTACTTAATGGACTCCCTCAAAGTATTCAAATACCACAGTGATGAGCACAGGCAAGAAAAATATAGAAAATATACTAGAATAGAAGGAGAACTGAGAAAGAAAACAGCATGTAAGGGACAGTGTTTACTCAGGGATGTATGGAGCCTTTCCTTACCCATAAACACTCCCATTTTTAATTCCTTTGTTAATGCTTTTATTGTTTCTACAGCTTCATGTGAATGCACTGGTATCATACAAGGAGTAATCTAAATTATCTTGCAGAGCAAGGTCGATAACCTCCCACAAATTAATATTAGCTCAGTAACTTGGCAGTTTGCGTATATAAATTACCAAAGATACATGGTGCCTCCCTGTTTCCATATAAATATAATTTACCATGGATTTATTACTAATATTAATAATTCACCCTGTAGCAATTATTTATTTGTTTTTAATTTCAGTAGAGCAGAAGTTAATTTGCCAGCCACACAGGCTCCTTGCCCAAGAGCTGACTGGTGGGTTCCATGAGCTCCTGGGAGACACCCAGGCCAACCTACCCCAGAGTGACTGGGCAGAAATCAGCTTAACCCAGTGAGGGCAATTACACAAACTACTGTGAAGTCAGACTGTGTTTATGCCAAGGACAAACACTAGCAAGGACTTTTTGGTGTTGAAATTACTGGAGAGGTTTCTATACGTGCCCTACAGGGACTCAGACCATACAACACTTCCAGTATCCCTAGGATTTATATGAATAGGAAGGTACTGGCATCCCGTCCCTTATGCAACAAGGCAGTTCTGTAGAATTCACTACACAGGAACTTGTCACCATCTACTTCAGGATGCCAACCCCCCCAAAAGATCCTAAAGTTACACAGCTCACTGCATAGCACACAGTAATCAGAGTCAGGCCTGGGTGAATCTTGCCACCTGTCTGCACAAGTCAGAAGTAGTTTATCCAAAGAAAAAAAAAAAATGGGAAAAAAAACCCCAAATCAACCCATGGACATAAGATGCAACTTCTTGGAATGACTGTGAAATGCTGATATAAACCAAACCTTGAAAACTTTACTGTTCTAGAGAAGGGAACATTGAATTACCAACATCTTTATATTTCAATCAAGTACCCAGTTGACTTTGTTTTTAATTACCAATTAGATTAAGACCATAATGATTGATTTAATATACAAACAGTGCAGAATTCCTTTAGGTTTTGGTTGTTTCTATACAAAATTATAAAAGGGCATATAAAATAAAGTCTTTACATCTAGACACTAATCAAAACCAGAAGAAAGAGTATGTAATAAACATTTAGTAAACAGCAGCTCATATAAAAAGCCATTTAGATTGTCAGTACACACACACACACGCTGTACCCTGCAGAACTGCTACCCAAGGAGTTGTGTGTCTTAGCTTCCAATTCAACCTCTTTTTACCACATTCTTGCCATGTGTCTTGCCTGCTCTCTTAACGTTTGCCTCATCCTTTCCTGCCCAGTAGAATGCATTTAAAGAATGAGCATTTTCGCAGTTTATTAATAGAATAAAAACATGCTTTGCAATTTACTTTTTTTAATTTATTTTAGTAACTACAACATGTAATTATACTAATTCTCTTGGGGGGGGAAGAGGAAAACAGTAGTTCTCAAATACTTTGGTTATTAAAAATACTGTAATCACTTCACTGCTTTATAGAGTCATTGTGTTATAAATAACTGTTTAATTTATTTTGTAGATAAATAGCCAATGCTAAGCCACTCAAACATAGCCACAGGTATAAAGTTATAAGCAGCTACTCTTAATAAATACCTATAATATGACTCAACATGCACAGTCATGCTATTTGCAAACAGAGAGAGCGCAGAAATTAAACTGAACAGCTGGCCTGGCATACAATTTCACAAGGATTAACAGCAAATGCAAGATGTTGGATGTAAGTGTGACTACCTGCAATTGCCTCGTGTTCAGTGTCTGCATTACAAGGTGCAGCAACAGGGTGGTGTCCCAATGCAGAAACATAAGATGCATTATCACAAAAATCCTTAGGGATATGACAATTGCTTCTTGTCAGCTCATATATTTTGGCAAGTTACAATAACGATAACCCCGAGTTTTACTTGCAATAACAGATGCAGCCTGAGGGCAACAGTACAGGTTCTGTCATGCCTTACTATCCTGTCCACCAGTCTCCACGCTTTTCTCCATCTGCTTGGCCCTTCCTTTAAGGCTCTCTTTAGATTTTAATTTATGCCTTTCAGTCAAGTTTCTCACGAGCTGGCAAACAGAGAATGAAAATGCCAGACACTACTGTTGGTTCAGGACCTAAGCATTCCCACCAGCGTGTCCAGAGTAGGGAACACTGAGCTACTGCTTCGTAAGGAGGCTCATTAGCTCGGGGGCTTCACAAACAAATGATCCTACACAGGAACTCACTCCCTAAGATTGAAAAGTGCCGGGAAGGGACACCCAGCTCTGCTGCACATTGAAATGGCCAAGGTAACTGCAAACTGTTCCCCAGCTCCTCCATGCCAGGCACACAGTCCTGCTGGCACACAGCCATCCTTCGGTGCATCCATCAGCAAAAGGAGCACCCAGAACCCGACACAGCTGCTCCCGGAGAGATGACATAAGAACCTAGGAAAATGGGAAATGCTCAGACCAACAGTCCATGACTCTGCATCTTTTTTTATTTGTGAGACTTCAGCTCCTGCATGCTAGTTTTCATTCCTCTTCTCATGGGTCAGAAGGCCTGAGGTGTTTCCTCCTCCCTGAAGGGCTGTGTTCACATGAAGTTATTGCCTGCTTCTTTGGAAAGCGGGCTAAAACATCAGCCCATTTCACACAAGTCACCGAAAACATCAGAATGGCACAGCTAACATCAAGGCTAAAATTAAACCAGTGAGGAAAAGACTAGAAATATGTGATCTCCATACAAAGAAAAAAACCCCGAACAACCCTATCATTACAGCCTACTGAAGGATCATGTTTCACTCTGAAAAGTTTGAAAACATCAATACATGACAGATGACGTAAAGGTAGCACATTTCATACAACTCACATTTCCCATCTCATAAAAAACAATATCTATCACAAACTCCTTCTGATCAAAGAACAGTGGCTTGAACAGAAAGAGCTTCCAGGGCTGTTTGTCCCTACAATTTGGAGACTTATTTCAATTTTCAGTCAGCTGCATTTAATGACCAAACTTGTGTCCCTGTTCAGACAGTTAATAACTCAGATTATCTTCGCAAAAATAGTCTGAACAAAGGTTACGAATGTGCTAACCCACTCTGCAATATTTTATTTAATTAGTAACCCCAGTGGTTTTAGGTATGGCATGAGACCAACCTTTGAAATCAGAGGCAGAGTCGTGGAGATAATTGGGATTGATTACAGGACTCAGACAAGTAGGAACAAAGACGGACAAATTATAGTCAAAGATAAAAAAATGGGAGTTTTTTTCTGACTAAACCATAAAGTCACTCAGAAGTGAGGAAAACATATTCCGAACTGCAAAGATCACAGTTTTGTCTGAGAAGCATTTTCTACTGTACAACCACATGACTGAGGTAGAGCAGTATCATTTTGTACCTGTATCAGAGATGCTATTTATTATATTTTATTGACTTGAATTTTATTTATTTTTACTTACACAGACTTTAAGCACAGCCAAGTCATTGCAATGACAAAATAAAAGTATATGCTGCTCTAGGTGATTCTGCAGGGTGTAGAGCAGGTGCCTCTGAGGCAGACCAGCCGTGCTCAGTGGCCAACAGGTAAGAAATTCTGAGCAATTTAAATCTTGAACAGTTACCAAGAAAGAGTCAAGGACCAACACAAACTCCTATGTCCACCTTCTAATTTCAGTAGCACTTTTAGAACAACAATCTACTCTGGAAGTAAAACAGGGGATTTGTTCCCCTGCATTAGAATTTAACTACATGCACAGTCTTTTAACATCCCTCAAGAGGGGGCTAAGCTCAGTTTGACCTGTGTTTGGTTAGGTGAAGAGCATACTTTGGACGGCTTGAGTGTAAGGCAAGGATAATTATTTCTTACAAACATTGTTCTATCCATATTCCCAAGTACCTGCTCTTTTGTTAAGCATTTCTGATCCCTTCTCAACTTCTGACAGCACTATGTTAAATCGTAAAGCAAGCAACAGCACAAATAAATAGAACAAAGAATAAATTCATCTCTAGCCAGCTTCAACACTCATCCTCCAGAGCAACTCAGCAAGAGTGTGTCTGGCAGTGGGAGACCACCACTCCTTCCATACAGGTACAGTCTTCCTCTTGCCAAATCACATTCTCAAGTGGTAACACTTCAGCCAAACTGCAAAAAGGAGGATATTTTTAATGATAAGAGATTTGCAGCAGTTTAACTACAGTAGTGTGATTAAGACCAATAAACCTGATGGCATTTTCTTAAGTTTGCTGGGCAGCTCCTGTTGTGTTACCAATGCTACAGGAGGAACACATGCTCAGAGAATCACAGCAACAACCCAAAGACTGAGACAGCAACTAGTTCCCAGCTTCCCCCACCAAACTGGGGAGAAATTCATGTGTTTAAGGACTTAAACAAGCAGAAACAAGGCAGAAATTTGAAGAAAGCACATAATCAGCTTGAGGATTTCTTAAGTTGAGTAAGTCTATCAGAAGTTATTATCCCTCGTCTCTCATTGTCTGGCTGCTGAACAGAGTATTTTCCCTTCAAGAATCAAACACCAGTGACCTACTTCTGACTTAAGATATCAAAGATATGAGACACAGTTCATCCACACTACATTGCACTGAACACAGCCTGAAATGAGAGAGCCTGGGAGAGGAAGAGTAACTTAGATTTCTAACGCTGAATCAAACCAATGAACTTACTCCAGATTTATAGCAGAGTAACTGCAAATGAAATTGAACTGTTATCTCTGGTTTTACAGCCACTGGAGTGGCAGAGCAGGTATCAGGCCAGCTGCCACAGGCCATATTTGTTAGGAGGGCTTCTTTCCTTCATAAGCCACATGAAGCAATTTCACTAGTCAGAAAGCAATTATATGGGTTTGCATACTCTAAAAGCCTATGGAAAAAAATTATACGTTGGCTGTCAATTTAGAATTTGGGTCTATTGTTTTACTTTATTTTGCTCAGAGTATAAAGCCATTACGTGATTAAAATTAAGTAAAACTGTTTCCTTGAGAGCTGTTTAAAATATTCTGATGTATTTGTCTTAGAGCTTCATTAATCCATTTCTAATTCATTCTGCAGGTTTACTCAACAGCTGTGCCTGATGTAACTACAAATCTGGATAAAATTAAGGCTGCTATTCCACTAAATCACTTTATTTTCAAAGACTTAACAAAAGTCTTTGCTACCTCAGGTCACAATGGCTTACAGGTTATTCTACCTATAGGCAAAAAAAGTATCTTTGTTGTAACGTAAGAACAAATACAAATACCAGAGGTTAAGAGTAAAATTAATTTAGATATCAAGCACATAAAATATTCTATCCCACGATCTATGCCCCTTTTTTATGTTGGAGATCAGTTTTCATTTTTAAGCTTCCACGTGCAGTATTGGAACAAATCTGGAACTACCATTTTATTGTTATTTATAGCATTGTAGCAGCTCTCACAACCTGCAGTTATTCTTAAAAGAGACTGAAATTCAAAGAACAGTGAAAAGCACCTGTAACTAAGTATTGTTTATGTCAAAGATGATTTACTGTAACAAACAACCATTCCTCTTTCTGTTTAACTAAAAACATAATTAAGGAGCCTAGTTATATAACATCTTCTAAATAAAAGGAAATGCTGCCTTCCAAGCATTCTTGGTGATTCCCAGCACTGCAGTACCCATGACAGAAAATCACTCTGGGCTCACCACTCAGTAGTGTCTCGGGGTGCAGGCATTCAGGGAACGAGTTAAGGTAGTTCATTATGAATTGTATCTCTGCACCCTTCAGGCTTTGCTATAGTATTACTGTATGGCAGAGATCTGTTCCAATTTAGGAAATGTTACACTAATTGAGTATGCAGGCACATGCTCTCCCCATCTCTGATTAATTAGCACCACTCTAGCTCTTCACATCAATCTTGTGAAAACCACTGTGACTGATCTTGTCTCACTTGGAGCTGAAAATTACTTTGCCAATAGCATAACATAATACTTTGGTATAAACAACAACAAAAAACGGGAATTCTTTGGTGGCCTCGGGATCGTTCCTTTCATACTGCACATCTCTCCGGTGCTTTTGAAGACAAAGGATGGGACTTTACTAACAGCAGACAAATGCAAGCCAGAAAAATAAAGACAGCCCACTGGATGCTCTGTATTTTTACAGCAGTGTCTCTGATCAACAGCGATGTATTTTTTGCAAGCCCTGGTTTGACAAGACCCCTCTAAAGGTCACTTTTGTCTCCACGCCCTTCCTTGTGATGAGGAAAAGGCCCATTTAGGAAACCATTCAGGAGCTTCAGGCATTCCAGAGTAATTCCTGGAGGATCACTGCTAAGACTTGACACAGCCAGACTACACAGCATGACCCAGGGCCGCTCTGCTGCGCTTCCCTTTCTTAAAACTTGGAAAGACTTTCTCTCCCTTGCCCAGCAGCCATTTTGAGCAAACTCAAAGGAACAACATGAATTGCAAAATGTTTTTTCTCACATTGTCTTTTGCTACTGACAAGTCAAATTGTTGAGCCAAGAAATGTCAGCGATACAGAGATGAAGGCTGATGATTTCAGGGCAGAAGTGAAGTTTTCAGGCAGAATTTCCCTACTGGACCAGTCTGCTTTCATCACGTGTATTGCAACTCCCAGGCTCGCCCAAGGCTGCGCAGCTGGCTCTGCGCTCCCAGCCTGCTTCCAGCCCCTCATTCCCAGCCTGCTTCCAGCCCCATTGTTTTACACAGTCTGCTTTCTCAGCATCATCAGCCCAGATTTCACAGGCCATATTGTCTGCCTCTGAATTCCCTTACTGGTTTTAACCCAGAATTCACTAAGCTCCTCAAGCTTCACATTTCCGAACAAAATCGTAGGAAAGGTTTTGCAGTTAATAGCAGCCTTTCCCTAATCTCCTCAGATCTGCAACCTTCCAGCTGAGGGCCCTTCTATTACAGGCTCATGCTCCGAGATATGAAACATAACAAGTCAATGGAGATGAGATCTACCCCTGTTCTTCCATCACCATATTTTAGCAAAACTACCAGGAATTTCTGTGTGTCTCTGCACCGGGGAGACAAGGGGGTGCAGCACACCAGTGAGAGCCCCAGCTGGGTTACTTGTGTGCCTGCAAGCCGTGTCCCTGCCCTCAGTCCCAGTGGGAAGCAGCTCGTGTGGAGGAGAGGATGTGCACCCTGCCTGCAGCACTGCAAAAGCAAACACAGCTCCCTGGCGAAGAGGCGTCAGGATCTCCGCGAGGTTGTCACTGTGATTCTATTTGTGCTTGTTTTGGCTGCCTCCCTGGCCCAGTGCTCCAAGGAAAAGTCTTACGTTCCTTTTATAGTCGTAGAAACTGGGTGAGAAACAGATTTGCCATTAAGTTGAAATGGAGAAGATTTTAAAACCAGCCATTTCCAGAAGGTTTACAAAGGCTGAGATTTTGAAGTGTCCCGACGGAAGCTAAGAACCTCTCAGAAATTAATGGGAATTAAATGTCCAAAACCCATAGGCAATTCTGAAAATCCTATCAAAGTATCTAATACTTCTATCTGTCAAAGGCACTAACATTTAAAACAAAAGTGATTCTATCATCAGCTAAGAATCAGTTTTCAAGTGAAAGAATTGCAAAATATTAAACCAATTAGTCTGTTTGACAACTTGACATGATTCTTCCCAGATGATGAGAAGGCTGTAGCATGGCAGGAAATAGTAAGATCATGACATAAAATGATAAGTAACTTCTTAGAAGTCTCAGAAATCTATAGGTCAGAGCTGAGACCTATGCATGAAGCACTGATTTGTATTTGGCAAGTTTAATGTGGGTATTTACCACCTAGGCATAAGATTTATGATCCCCTTAACTACTCCTTACCCTGCTTTGAAACGCTTAGGGTTTACAAATGAGTGAAAGCTAATCACTTTTTGTGCTTCTCTCTTCTTTTTCAGCCACCTAGAACAAAGGTCTTTGTATATGCAACATGGATATTTTAATGCAGCATGTACTAACCTTTCTCAGAGCCTTTTCTCATATAACTAACCCCAGCAGATTACTCACTCGAGGCAGGGATACTTGTTCAGCTTGTACAAGACAAAGCCATGCCAATGCGAGTGGTAAAGGAAATTTAAATTCAAGCTTCATTTTACATGGGGAAAAAATCCCCACCACATTTGAAAGCTATAAAAGGTCACATCAGTAAACAACAGGGACTCAGAGACACAACTGCTAAATGTTCCCCATGCAATAAACACAGTTTCTAAAAGAAAAGGAAAAATGGTGACATTAAGAAACACATTTCCTGCTACTTCAGCCAGTATGGTTAAACTCAACCTCACATCCTTATTTGACCTATGAAATTAAGCTATGTGGCTCCCAACCCACGTGCACACATTTTCATCCAGTCAAGGTTTATATGAAAATGCCTCGTTTGCTGTCAGAAGTGACTTGCCTTCAATTGGTTTCATGGGGACACAAAACAGGATCATCACCAGCCCCGCTCAACAATGAGAAAATGCCAAAGCAGCATTTTACCACAATTCCCCAGAACTCTATTTTCTACTACCCTGACATTGTAAGAAAGAAGATTCAATTAAACAGATTCTTCAGGCTTACTCATCCAGCATTTTATGAACCATCTCACCTCTTATCAGGCTAAACCAGATATTTATTACAACAATAAGGAGATTTCATACTAATGTTTCACATTCACTGAAGCTAGAGATATTAAACAAGATCATTTACTGCTGTCTGCTGCCATTTAAAACACTGCATTCAGAAAACGAGAGGTGTGCAAAGGTTAATTTGGATTAATGTCAATGCATTTTGCTAACTTCTCCCCGTCCTTGACTCCTGTGCTTCCTTGAGGCCACAGAGGCCCTTCCAGTTCATTTAGAACAGAGCTGGGGGACACAGAGATGGAAATGGCTCTGCCCCTGCTCCATCCTGTAGTGCTTTTGTCCAACCCAATCCACTCAGTCCTTAAAAGCAGCTTCCGAATATCACCTGGATTTTCAAGATTATTCAGGTGAAATAAAGCAGAGGAGACTTTTGGATTTCTTTATAAGCCCTCATCACCTGGATGACCCTGCTGGCCCACACCACCCCTCCCAGCACACCGCGAGGGGCTCCGGCCAGATCCCATCCCACCTGCTCTGAAGGGTTTATGTCTCAGCCATCACTCCCCTTCTCTGCACTGGGGGAGCATCACACAGCCTTCAGCACAGGCAATTGCTGTCAGTGCCTTGGCCCTGCCGAGGGGAGCCACAAGGAAAGGATCTTGGCACCACAGCTCCTGAAAACAAACAGGTGGCTCCACACAGAGACCTATCCCAAGCCTGGGTTCAGCAGCTGCCAAACCTGTGTGCAAGCCAAGGAAAAGCAAGTCTCCCTGCTGCACCAAGGGTTAAAAAAACCACTGCAGTTTAACCAGCAAGCAAAAACCAACATCCCATGGAGTAACATGGTTCCTCCACACTTAGGTAGCAACCATCCCCAGGTATTAACACAGTACAACCAGGCAGGACCAGGAAACGTGTAAAGAAATCCAAGTTAAACTAAACTCTGACTCCAAATAGGGAACAAGTAACTATACAAAATTAAATACTGAATTTCTTTCTCTCCCCTTCTTTAGAGGGGGGTAGACTAACAATATACAATGGGCTAGATAATGAGAAAGCCAGATGGCTGGATCTTGTGGAATTTGGGAAATGAGAAATGAAAGAAGAGTACAGAGAGGGAAGAGCAATAGTATTTTAAAACCATCATGCTGCCGAAGACAAATTTTAACATATTAAAACCATATGCCTTTTCTTTCTAAAACAGTACCAGTCACTAGGGCCCTGAATATAAATCATGCTATCCATGCTTTAAGGACTAGCTCGGCATCTATTGTTAAAAATTAGCAAACACCCATGTGAAAAGAGGACACTATTTCCATGTAAACCAAATGTTACCTTTATATTTATTTTCCTTTTGCTAAATCTTCTACCTTTCTCCTATCAAACAAAAGTATCACCATATAAGCACCCGTATTATCACCTGCCCCACTGTATCTTGGTCCTTAGGAGCACTCCTGTTGGCTCTGCAGTTATTTATGGGAAACAGCACATTCTTTTTTCCTCCAGCTGCTCAGCCTTAGCACTGCAAACAGGCTGTAGGAAGGATGTTCTTCACCAAAGTCAGTCTCAGGTTAAAAATAAGCTGCACTTCAGTTCCAGAACACAGAACCAGTTTACAAAGGTGATTAAGCTATGTATTTAGTAACAAAGAGACAGAAGTGTTTTTCTAAGTTAGCACTTGTAATTAAGTACAAGTTTCTTCCATGGGACACACTCTAGGTCAGGTCAGGCTGCCTGCACGGGAGTGCAGGATCATCACCAGCGCTTTTTTATAGCCCCCAGTGCGCACTGAACTAATCACAACAGAGAGGGACCAAATGCTCTCGCTGCTCGCTCCCCAGCTGCTGCTGTGAACCCCGACAGAGGGGGAGATTCCTTCAGGGCACCTCTGCAGGCAGCTCTGGTTTGAAAGCTGATTTCATAGACAGCAAGCATAGCTGGGGAGGAGGCTGGAGGAGGAAGGTGGGGCAACACACAGGGTTTCTGTTTTGTGGGGAGATGTGCTGCACAGCAGGGTCCAGGAACGAATGCACTTGGCTGCCCACTGCATAAATTGCTTTGGTGGCTCCTGAAGTGCTTAAACCATGGAAGTGTCCTCAGACAGCAATGCAAATTACACTGGTATGTGAGGGCTGTCCCACTGTGGCAATTGCAGAAGAAATTCATGTTGAAAGCCTTTCCCTGAGCTAGCGAGCAGTGAAACGAATCTCACTTTTGCAGGGAATGGAAAGTGGAAAGCAGGCACTTAAGTCACTTATCTGGCTAAGAGTGTAATTCCACAGCACAGAAAACATAACGCAGATGTGGAAGCTTGGCATTAATATTATTAATGTACTGTGGCCTATATGCCTCCATTAGCATTGGTCTTCCGTGGGCCAGATGCTGAGCAAGCACACAGGAGGAAAGCTCTGGTACAGCAATGAACTCTGCAGGAGCAAGCACCAGTGTGAGGCAATCTGTAAGGTATCACTCCTTTATTCAGTCTTTCAGAAGGCAAGAAATGAATGATGACTTCAGAAAGCACCTAAAACCCAAAGCAAAAGCAGCTTCTCTGTTTCAAAGCCTTTCCCTTCCCCGGTTTGAAAGAGTATTTTCTTCCTCCTTCTGCAGAAACGCCACAGTATAAATCTATGGCAGCAAGACACATGTCTGGCCATCCGGGAAGCACAGCCAGCACAGCAGCTCAGCCGCCACATAGCCCAACCCCATATTTTTCATTCTTAACTTAACCATCAAATACTTTCCAATGCCAGAGAGCGTTTACTGCCAGAAAGCTATTTTCTGCTTTATACTCATTGTTCACGTAAACAAGAGAATAAGAAAAGAAATGAAAAAGAGGTTAGCATAAAGTTATGGAAATCCAGCAATCAGCAAAAAAATATGATATATTCTTTTTAAAAACATGCATATCTAAACATCATTTTAGTGGTGGTGCTGGGGTGTTCTATTTCCTATTTTAAGCTAACAGAAAGCAGTAACTGTCCTTGATGAGTCATCATCCATGGAATACAATGAACCAAGAATGTGATGGAGGCAAAGTTCAAAAGATTATGTTCCTCTTCCTCTAGAAGTGGTTCTTAGTAAGAAGTTTCTGGCTGTCCTGGGCCCATCAGATATAGCTAACAGCATCTTTTTAATAAAACAGAACAATTTCTCCTAAATCTGCAATCCTGAAAATGTTCAGTAATAGCATTTTTATTTTAAAAATCATTCACTGCATGTCCTGCAGTCTTGACCTCACACTTTATCACTTTGACTAAAATTGCTACAGGAATTTGGTCAAGTGCTGAATCATGTTATTCTACCATACAGACTAAGCAAAAGGTGTCACAAAATTATTCATCATCCTATTGAACAAAGACAGAAGTTTCAGTCTCTGTTCCTGTCTAGTCACCCATGGTCCTCAACACCCAGAAGGGGCAAGAAGAAATGCAAGGTCCTCTGCCCTTGCAATTCCACTTGGATGTCCATATGGATCAGTGTGCACTACGTGTACTTAGTACTTATTGCTCCTCAAACTGAATGGTTTAGGAATTAGACATTTATATTCTTTCTCAGAAGGCACTGCATGATTCCATGTGCAAAAATGCTTTGATATTTTGTAAAGTTGTGGTTATATATAATTTCTGAAGTTGTGGTTAGGTTTAGTTTGCATTCCTGAAATATTTTTATGACCTACACTCATCAGCAGATATGAAATGAAAAGACTCAGGAGAAAGTTCAAAACATTTTTGTGGAATAGAACTGTAAATATTTGTTCCTTTAATTCCATTGCTTCTTTCCTTAAGGGACCAGACTATGATCTCTGACTGAAGATCAGCCTTCTTTCTACCCTATGCTCGAATCCATTACTCTCAACACTGGGTCTACTCCCAGGCCCATTCTTTCAAATGTTTTCATGTAAGGAGTTGGCTGTCTTTGCCCTTCTATGCAACAAAAATCTTGCAACTTCAAATACCATCTGTTCCATAGCGAACTTCAAGTTGGACAATACACTACACTCATTCCTATAACAAGGGTAAAAGGGTAAAACAACTTATAAATTACTATGATCGTGTCAAACCATTAATTATGGTTAGCAACTTAAAACAGGAATGTTATCTGTTTTCATCTTGAAGAATTTAGGAGAAGCCATGCTTTCCTGTTATAGGTGTTGTCCAAAACTGCTCAACAGAAGTCTGCAAAAACAATCTTTCTAGCTCTGTTTGAAAAGCAATGCTTGGAGCTTTTCCCATTAAGAAAGGAAATGGGCTTGTCTGAAGTGCAAAACCTTCATATTCTTCAAAGAATACAAACAATCAAACAACTTAAACCTTTTTTTTGGGAAGTCAGGGGAAGAGAAGGGAAGTGCTTATAACGTGGGATGACTGGATTTTTATCTTGATGCCATAAAGAGATTCAAATATGCAGTCTGACTAATATTTGTTTAACTCAGCTTCACTAAAGCAATTAGTTTAATATATAACAGACGACAAAGAAGCAAGAATGTTCTGTTTTAAATACAACAATGAAATGAAACTTTCCCAAATAATCCTAATCTTTAAAGATAAAACTGCTATCTAGGTTTACACTAGCAGAATACAAAATGGTTTCCTGAGATATTCTGGACAGTAACTATGTGTTATAAAGGAGCTGCTAGACAAGAGCCATTTTTTATTTTAAATTACCTCAGCCAGTCACCCCTCTACATTCTGAGGTTTCTCTTGTTGCTATTCATCCTCTGGTTTTAAGTCCTCATCATTCTGGTCCTTATCTTCAGGATGCTGCAGCCAGGAATGGAAGATGACCCCAAGTCTGGCAAGGGGCCAGCACCCATATGGTCCCAGAGAAATCCACTGCTCAGGCACAACAGGATCAGTCCACGTACATGGGTGTCTGAGACAGAGGGGATGACCCAGTTCTGCCTTTCACAGAACCTGAGGGCTGTATGTGGTGAAGATAAGACTCACGGCACACATCAGATCTCTCATGAGCTCTTCTCCCCAGCTCACACGTCCCTCTTCATTAAGAAAAAATGTACACGCTTTCTGCCAGCCACCCTTTCATCTAAAGGAAACCCCAATACATTCACACCTCTACATAGGAGAGATCGTGTCTTCTGCAATTAAAAAAAATAACAGGAAAACCTCAGCAGAAGGAGACTACCTCTGTAGGGTGTAAAATGACTAAAAGAAAAGCTAATGAGTGCCCAGGAAGAGGGCCAGCCATAGCTGAGAAGTATAATCTGGAACTTGGAATCAGGGGTACTTTTGCTGCCAAACATATGTCACGAGCTGTTCCAATGGCTGTCTGTCTGTTCTTCTGTAGGAGCCAGCTAAGAAAAAGGCACTCAGGTCCCTGCAAACATTCTTCCAGTTTTGACCTACAGACTGCAAAGGAAAGGGATTATTCCATTTGCATGAAGATTGTGCTTGAAGCAGTTAGGAAAAACTGCAGCAATGAAATTCTAATCTGCTGATGTATGTATAGCTGAAACATGGCTTGCAAATAGGAATTCCAAAACATTTTAAAAGAGTCTTGCGAGCAAGGACAATTTTGTACATTTCATATGATTTCGTAAAGACACAGCACCATAAAAATGAATCGTAAAACCAATGACAAAGACAACTGATTAGTTCATCTTCTTCATTTCCTGCCATGGTAAAATTTTTCTCAGGAGTACATTTAAAAGCACATTCTAGTTCTTAACAAAATTACTTAACCCTACAACTATGTACGACATAGCAAGAATAAACGGTTCCTTGAACTGAAATGGTACAAAAAAGAAGAAAAAAAAAAGTCAAGATCTTTCTTGCCATGGATCTGCCTTTGCTACAAAATCCCAAAATGCACAATTCTGGAGTACTGCAGCTGCCAGGAAGTCTGTTCAGGTTGCAGAGCCAGCCCATTTCACAAGGTTATGAGAAGCATGACAGAGGACACTGAAACAGCAAAGGTCTTTAAAGGACTCCAGTGAACGGGGAGTCTAAAATTTTCAGAGAGCAATATATGGAAAATATTTGTTTTAATGAACTGGTCTGATTTCTGCACTTAACTCCAACCCCTGACTCCTACTGCTCACCAGACAGCTCTTTAAACAGCTTATAAAAACCCTGCATTGTGCAGTGGTCCTTCCTGACCTCCTGGTCCACAGACATTATGCTCTTCCATGCTTTGTATGTCACTGTCGTCTTTTTGGGAACAAGACAAGGATCTAGTACTTTGTGTATTCAATCACTTCACTTGCAAGCATCTTACTCATATTCTTTGATTTGTCCTAACCTCCCCTGCACTGCTGTGCAAGAAAAGATTATCTGGCAAACAGATGGAACTCTGTTCACTAGGGTGATGCCCAGCAGAGTTCCCCACCTTGCCCTCCAAACACTCCTCTGGGATGCTCCCACCTTTCAGCAGCACCTGTAAGATCAAAGAAATGCGGTTTCTACTCCATAGCTCCTTCCTCAGGCAAACGATGGAAAGGAAAGGGCCAGGTTCTGCCTCAATTCGAGTCAATAGCAATGCAACTTCTTCCCTGAAAGGGAAAAATCACAATGCCAGATATTTTCTCCTCGGTGCAGATTTGACAGTGCTCTCATACATCTTTACTGAGTTTCCACCAAGAACAGAAATGATTTGGAGTAGCCTGGAAATCCTGTAAACAAAGTAGTTCAAACATGTTGGCTTTTGTTGTGACAAAGCAAAGCCAAAAGACAGGCTGCTAAAAGAAGTTAAAGGTATCTAAAAAAGAGGTATGTCTGGGATATTTCTGTTGTCAGCTTTCATTTAAATCCCTAGACATTGTTAAATAGCAGGCATTCCAGTATGTGAAAAATACATACAGAATATGAATGTTTTTCCTAGGCATGTAAGGGGTTCACACTCTCTTTCTTAAAAAGAACATTCTTGCTGTCTTTGATGTTGTAAATCTTATTATGTAAAACAGACTGTTGTGTAAAATAAATGATGGCACATGATCCTGCAAGCAGCTTAGTAGCCATAAGTCTTTTTAAAACCAACAGGAGGAAAGGGCACTCAGCACCAAGCAAATTTCTACTGTGAACTAGACAGTTGGTGAATGAAAAACCTCCTGAGAAAATAAAATTTAATGTAAACACAACTTGCCCAAATCACAAGTTGGCATACTTGAGAGAAAGCTGGAATGCAGGAAAAATTGCACAGATCTTTCAATTGCTCTTGGAAAAAGAAAGGGCCCTGAGTGATGAGGAAGACTGCTCCTCTCCAAAACTGATGCAGTAAGAAACCAGCACACCATCAGCTTTGCCCTGTAATCCTGAGAAACTCAATGAAAAGATATGGGTCTTGTGAACAGGAGCAATATATGAGGTCACTGTCAAAAGGGGCTCACCAGGTGAGCATCATTCAGCTCCATCTATATCTGTGTGATGACTACACTGAAAGATCTTGAGCTGCAGACCCATGGATGCCAGCAGCAAAGCTTCCATGGGTGTATGGAGGATCAGACTTTAAAGAAAATGCTGTGTTGCCTGTGAAAACTGATGGACTGATTTCACTCTCAGCTGATGCTGACCTTGGAAGACAAGCTGTTGTGTGGCAGTCTTGCCTCCAATGTGCTTGTCGTGCTCTCCCTCAGAGTCTGGGATTTTTAGTGGGATAATATTAGTTAATCCTCTATGTTTTGCCAAACATTTCCCCTCTATAGAATCTACAAAGAGGCACAATTAGAACAAGTTGCTGTATTAAGAGCTGGAGTAGAGTCATCAATTCATTTTTACTGTCCCCACAGAGCCAGCACCATAGCGGCTGTCCCCCTTCTGCTGGAGATAAGCTGTGACCCAATGTGGGAAGACTACTTGAACAACCTACCAAATTGTTCATCTCTTTTTCTTTCTTCTAACAGGACCCCAGACACTTTTTGAAAAGATAAATATTGTGAATCTTCACCTTTCAATCTGAGCCACAGCAGGAGACCACGACCCCGCCACAAGCAGTGAGCTGGTGTTTGCCCTGCTCCACAGAAACGATGTATGCCAAGCAGATATTTATTTTTAGCTGGTCACTTGGCATAAAAATGGCCACATCATGTTTATTTGCATTTTTAGCTTAATTACCTCTAGCCTCCTGTTATACTTGAGGGAGTTCTAATAAGATGTTAAGAGAGAAGCCATTCCCTACATACATGGCCTCAGGTTAGTTCAATGCCCCATTAGCCCATCTAATGGCTTCTCCTCTGCAAGCTGTGTGGGGGGGTCCTGAAGTCAATGTAAAGACAGAGAGGCTGAGAGAATGGAACTCTTCCTGAACCAAACCTATGCAGTCATGCATATTTTAGCCATCAACGATATTGTTGATCAGAGTTCAAACCTCACCCCAATTAAAATATTAATAGATATCACCTACACAGAAAAAGATACGGAAATTTTAAAATTGTAGTTGCTTTGGGCAAAAGCAGAAAACCAAAACATAATACATCACCTATCTTAGGAGATGTCCACTTTCCATGGTGTTTTACTAGGTGGTAGAAACCACCATGTTTTGTTATTTGAATTCTTACACAGCAACATCATCACGTTGCTCTCAGATACAATAAAGGTACATTTTTTTTTCACTGCTTTCAGTAATGAAATCCTTTCTGGTTCTACTGTGGTAACAGATCCCATTCTATGGTGCTTATGACCAAGACTAAGCTGCTTATAACTGATATTTCCCACAGAGAAACACAGCAGGAATTGACTTTGCTCCTCATCTATTCTCCTGGCTCTGTGAAATAACTACCCATCCCCACCACCTTCTCACCTTTCACTGCACAGACCAAGTGGGAATAGCAGAAAACATGACATGTTTAATGTTCGCTGTCCTATTGTTCAGCAGTGAATAAGTGAACTTGTGAGCTCAGCTCAGCAAGGAGCGAGGAGGAGGTTCTTTGCTCTGCAGCAGGCAGGACTAGAACGTCCTTGCTACCAACCACCACAGTGCCAAAAATCAGAGCTGTGTTCTCACTGTTGCCCTTCTGCGAGGCTTAAGATGTCATTGCACTGTCCCTCAGCTGGATGTAGGAAATGGCAAGATGGGACAGAAGCCCAGACCTCAGTGTTCTGGTCTGTGACTTGGCTTGTTAATACAGACGTGAATTGTTGCTGCCAGTCAGAGCCCACAGACCACGGAGCAGCCAAGGGCCAGCTCTGCTCCCTCCTACCAGCTCTGGGACAGCACTGACGGTCTCCAAGAGAGCAGAAGGGGCAATCACGCCTTCAGCTGCCATCTCCACATTTAGGGAGGATATCTGGGCAATAATCCACAAGCCAAAATAGCAAGAGATGTGGTTTCCACCCTCTGCAAACCCTCCAAAACTTCTCCTCTGCAACCCATCTGTGAGGAAGGAAAACGAGGTGTGCAGCAGAGAGCTGTGTCTTGGCAAGGAACAACTTTCCGAGGACAAGATCCAGGGGTACATATATTCTCTGTATATTGACAAGGGTGGTGACACCACCCTGCTTCCTAAATTACAACATGAATATAAGCACATTCCCTTATTTACAAGCTCCCTTGATTTCAAACTACTTTTAAAATAACTATGATCAAGAATATGAAAGTGCATTTCTGAACCTACTAAGGTGCTTGCCACACTAACAATGCATATGTTTTTCCAGAGAATTCAGCTCATCTCCTAAGGTAATGCAAAGAAAAAAAGAAAAAAAAAGAACATGGCAGCCCCATGTTCTTTAATTCATTTGAAACAAACCCACTTCCAGAGTTACATATTTAAGCATCACTTGTCAGACAACCCAATTCATCCACATAAAACACTTATTCGCTGCTGTTAAGTCAGCAGATTTATAGATTACCAGTTCATTATTTATGCCAGTAGGAAAAAAAAAAACAATCAAGTTGCATTTAACAATCAAGATACATTATTCAAAGTATAATTGCACACATAGGGTGTGACCTTCACAAAAAGAGGCACCTCTTAACACCAAGTGGTTTGGGTGTGAGCAGGCAACAGAATCACTAAAACCCAAACATTCCAATAAACCAAACCACCTGCAGCATGGCTCCCTCCTGGCAAATAAGTATTTTTCCTGTTATAATCACTTATTGGGAACAAAATCAAGCATTCACTCAAAACATACTGAGGTTTGAAAATAAATTTTTAATCTTTATCACTCTAAATTACCCCTCCATCCCTCCACAACCCCAGATCTATTAATATAATGCTTTGTGTTCTCCCACAAATCTTGCATGTTACTTTCTCTAGAGTAATTTATGATGAGACCTAAAAAACATACCGAGTATTTTGTTTCGTGCAACTACCTCACATGCCCTGAGTCATGTTTTGATAAACTGCAACATACACGACATTTCCGAGACAAAATCTAGTAATACAAAAATATTCCTGTTCCTTTTTAATTCCTTGTTTCTTCTGACTCAGAAGTAAAAGGAATGGTGAAGTAAGAGAAACACTTCCTAGACGTCAATTCATACTGTCATTTAACTGCTTTGCAGTGGTTTTGAAAACACAAATATATAAATGTTGAAAATAGAGACTAATAACATTATCCAAAGCTTTTACTGAAAAACAAGTCACAAACTAATTTCAAATAACAGTTATTCAAGGGAAAAGTAAGATAAACATTTAAAAACCACTTCAAAACCTGAATACTTTTAAATTTCTCTTTCTTGAACCAGCTTTCCTGGATATTTCTGCAGTACTAGCAGCAATAAAATTCAATGTTAAATGTGGCAAAAAAAAAATTGGGATCTTTTCTGACAAGTGGAGAAAAAAGGACTCAGTGGTAGATGAGACAAAAATTCAGGTGGAAACGGTATAATCCTATGGTTTTCTGCAAAATGTAGCAGAGAGAAGCCATAAGTATCACACAAAAATCACCACTTTAAATAGATGAATATAAAGCAGCAGACTTGTTGAGGTTGGCAGAAATACACGTAGATGTAATGAGAGCCAAAATTTGTCCGTTTAGTTTCTGGGAGCTGGTCAGATATTTATGCTAATATAGAACAACCTTGGGTATGTGAATGTCACTGAGACACAGGATGTGTGTGGAGAGTTGAGGTTTTGGATAACCGAGGTAATTTTCACAGTAATTAACTAATGTCAGGGGACATGACCGTGTTCCAAATAACAGGGAAGGTTAAATAATCGAATGCTGCTGTCTTACCACTTATCTTACTGAATACTGTAAAGGTTTTTATTGAAAAGCTTTTACTGAAAAGGAGTTCAAGATCAAATGAGCAGAGAGACCATTAATTTCACATGCAAAAAGCACTGCTACAAGGTATTTTGTGCCAAGCCACATACTGCTCATCTGCCAGACAACAGAAAAGTGGTTTGTACCTTGAAAAGTGAATTCTTGCCTCTGAAGAATTTCCCATGAACCTCTCCCTTCAGCAGCAGGAGCTCCCCAAATCCCAGAGCAGGCTCTGAGGGTAAGAGCCCTGCACTTTCCTTTTGCATCTCCAAAACCCAGGCTCCCTGTGGCACCTCAAGTGTTGAATTTGCTGCTCTCAGCCTCACACTGTCCTTTAGAAACACCCTGCAGAGCCTGGAATTCGCTGGACAGAGGCTGAAAATGTTACTTGGAATAACGAAAGCTGTTGAGGAACAAGCTGGGTGATAGAGCTTTGCAACAGGCAGGTAGTGCAAAGCTGCCTTTAGGATGTGCTCTAACTCTCACACATCCAGCCTGGACTCAGCACGCTGCTGCAGCCGCAAGCCTGGCCTCGAGGCCACAAGTCTCTCAGTGTCTTTCCAATCCAATGGTCTGTGTGGAAAGAAGTGGGAATGCCTCCCGGGGCATGTTCCTGCACTGGAAAAGACATTCCCATCCATGTCTTTACATGGGAAATTTCTTCTGTAGTTTTCAGCTCACGTACGTGACAAGGTGAATGCTGCAGTCTTCCATCTCGCCCTACTTGTGTTCAGCTACCTCTCTCGTTCAGTGTTTCTGAAACATTTGCAGCAATAGCAGCATAACAGCACCAACACTACTGTGCCTATTTTATAAGGCAATAATCCACTTCGCTCCTTGAGATAAACTACTAGAGGGAACAAGAGCTAGGTTATTGGCTTGTAAAACAGTGTGATGATAGTATTATTGTCTAAATTAATGTCATTTAACACTTTATACCACAGCTGCAGAGGTCCCACCTCAAGCATTAAATAATGCATTTTGCTTTTCAACATGTCACATGGGAAAAAACTGACTTCTGACATCCAGAGATTGCATCAGTAAAACATAACTAATTGGTGCAATCCGCAAGAACAAAATAGGAGACCTCAGTTGTTCCTAAGAACAGTTCAGTTACTGCACCCTCCCACCCCATCCCAACCTCTCCCCTGCCCTCCCAGATACAATCTTTTTTGTGCTTTACATTATTCATTTCTGAAGAGTATGAGGAGCTAAAAATGTAACTTCTTCATATACCTTTTCTGTGATAAAATGCATATGTGTTACCTCTCCTGAGTTACCTCGTTCTCATTAATATATTCTACCCCATTTATCAATGTAAGAAACTGAAGCTTCACAAAGGAATCACACACAAAAAAAAAAAAGACACCAAATCAGGCCCTGCATTGCTAAGACACAGTAAACAAGCCCTTGGCTGATAAATTTGCTTATGACAATATTGGCAGCGATTTGCTTCAAATTCCAGCTAAGTCAATTCTGAATCACAGCATCCAGGGACACAAAATAGCTGCTTTTCTTAGCTATGAACCCCATAAAAGCTTCTTTTTTGAACCGTAAGTCCAGCGTATTTCCCTGGTGGTGCAGCCTAAACCACTGATCAGTATAAGTGAAGCATGATAAATAGCTACACCCCCATCAGCTGAAGTCTGCACAGGTCTAGCTGTGGAAACAGAAAGGTCATTCATTACTCTGTGTGAACAAACAGACGGCACATTTGTGATAAATAATAGCTATTACAGAGCTACAATACACACTGAGCCTTTCTGCTCCGTGGCTGTGCATGACTTCCCCTGTGTTAGTCCTTAAATATAATTATTTAAAATTGGCTTCTGTGATAAAGACCCCCATACCTCTATGGATTAAACTCATAAACCTAAGTACGAATATATATGTGTGTGTATGTATATATATATATATATGTGTGTGGATCTACCCACACATGTATTTTTAAAACCATTTGTTTGATTATGGTAAGCAGGGCACAAAGTCATTTGTCTCATCTACTAGATAATAAACAGGATACAAGTGGCATATTTGCCTTTATTTTCACTTCTCTCATCAGTCATGATGTGGATCTCAGGATTGTAATAGAAACAGTAATTAGTAAGCCAACCTCTGGCCAGGAAAGTCCTTAGATGTCAGTTCTCCCTGATTGCTTTAAACATCATTTCAAGCAAGAAAACAACATCCACACAAGGTCTTCTTTCCCTCCCACCATGACCAAAAGGGCAGGTTATGTACAGTTTTCACTTGCTGGTCAGTCTTTGAAGAAGAATCGAATTTCTTATGAGTATGAAAGGCTTTAATATTAGTCCAAATCTGGTAAGCACAGCAGGTGCTGAGAGTTGTTCGGACACGGGGAAGGGATGGATCGCCCCAACTCTCACAGCATGAGCAACTGCAAAAGACATATGCTAAAACTTCTCATCACACTGAGAAACACTGGACTTTCCAAGTGTTCACAGTAAAATAAAGGGATTATTTGAGACCTTTTCTCGTGAAGTAAATCAGAAAGTTAATATACTAAAATATATTTTCTACTTATCTACCTTTGTCCAGCATGGAGTATGGGGAAGCATCTTCGGTGCCCACCACCTGTTCTCTCTTGCAGGGGCACAAAGAGAGAAACTCCCCTGTAATTATACTAATTTAATTTGTAAATCTCCCAGCTGTACCAGCCTCTGAACACCGTCCCTTGCTGGGGTTCTGCTATGTGTGCCACAATCTGAGCCTTTCGTGGCAATGCAGGAGTACAGGGCTGATGGACAAGCAACTTCCTTCAAACCATATTTAAAAATTTGAAGGGTTTTTAGACATGTTTAGGATAAAATCATTTTCTCCCACCAACATACCCAGCTGCACGTGTTCAGTCTCACAATACTGCTTGTACTCAGAGCAGCACTGAGTCTAATCTTGCAATCTCCACTGGCTTCCACCCCCACACTCCTGTTTGTTCTGAGGAGGAACAGCTCGCCCTGCTCGTGATGAGCAGCTCCAGCCATCGTGTGCAGGGGAAATTAACTGGTCACCCCCTGAACACAAGGACATGAACCCTTGAGTGCATGAATCTGATCACAGGAAGGGAGTCCAAGCAGAGATGTGCACCTCTATTCAGCAGGAAATTAACTCTCCTGAATTTCCATCCCAGGTCTCTGCTGAATATGCAGCAGCAGCAATTAACTTTTACAGAGGTGGGGAGGGAGGAGAAAAGGGTGAAAGTTTTGAACTTTCACCAAACTTGGGCCATTAATCACAATCTGTAAATTCAGATGAAGAGACCACAGAAGCAAATGGTTCCCTTCAAATTTCAATTTTTCATTTACATGGCAAGCAGAAAACACAGGTCGTAACTCACAGCAACTGGAGTGCAAACTATCAAATTAGCCCAATAGAGTATGTCATTGTGCAGCTTCAGAAACAAACAACAGCCAGCAACGAAGCCTCCTGAAAGTCAGAGATATTCAGCTGAGCATACTACACAGTGTGCTAGGATGAGCGTGGTGATTATGGGGAGTAATGACATGAATAGCAAAATGATACAGAGCATTTATTTCAACCATGGAAATGAAGGAAGCCTGCAGCAATTTAAATTTTAGGCTTTACAGCTAAAGGCAAAGCAGGCTCTCTAAAAAAGAAATTCCTAACACAAAGAAACCCAGAGCTGCTTACTTCCTGATAGGTTTATATTTTTCTAGTTCTCAGTAACAATCTCATTACTTTCTACCCCAAAACAGCCCATGCCCAACCTTGTAGGCATTGGGTGGGTGAGGAGGAGGTACACTGGGAATTCTCCAAACAGATTCCTTCAACAAGAACTAAATTTCTTGAAGCTTTGTTTTTACACACGATAAGGTCTGACTGCCTGGTCCAGGTACTTGTAGCAGGATATTGCTCACTCTAGTTCAGATCCTCAGCTAAGAAATCTGCCTTTGTGTGCACTGGTAAGAAACGTCAAAACATGGCACTTTCTAGGACATACATATTACTGCAGTAAAAGCACAAATTACTTCTTGTTCTAGAAATGCTTCTACCCTCCCACCTTTCTTAAATCAAGATGTAAAAACATCAGGGTTAAAGCAAAAAGCGCAGGGACTAAATTATTTTTCATGTGGCTGGTGAGCCAGAAAAGGTTTTACCTGGCAGGAGATTTGAGGACTCAAAAAATTAATTAAAAAAAATAGACCATCAAATCTCTCTGACACTTGAATTCTACAGACAAGTTAAATGAAACAAAACCAAAAAACTTCCAAGGTTTAAAAACTCTTCCACATTATTTAAGAGTAACTAATCTCTGTGCCACTAGCTCTAATGGCACTCACACAACACAGAATAGCCCTCAGGGTCTCTCACCTGAACTATTTCCTTTCTTGTAAATACCTGATTTATATTTCTTGTCTGATTGGTCCCTGGAAAGATTCCTTGGAGGCTACAGAGGATCTTCCTTTCATTTGCTCAAAAAAATTATTTGCAGAAGTAATGAGATGCTGTTCTGAGTTTCCTTTCGGAAAGCTCTCAGAGGTCCAGTTTCGGGGTCAGAGCTGCAGCCCTGGTCCCCTTTGCAATCACGCTGATTGCAATAACCTCAGGCAGTAAGATGCAGGCAGTAGGCTGGCAGAGCCTGGACCTCAGGGTAGGGCTCTCATTTACATTAATATTATTTTAAACCACTCCCAAAGGGCAAAGAGCAGCGTCAATGGCTCCTGTGTGGGAGTAAATTACACGTGTACAAAAGATCAAAACAATGCCAACACAACACACAGAAAGCGACACACTTATGCACAATTTGAAATTACTTTAACCTGTACCTTGCTTAAAATTTCTCATAACAGGCCTTTTTTTTTTCCCCCAAAGGAACTGTAGACAAACCCATGCACAAACCCTTATTCAGTGAGTGTATTTACGTGGTTTTCAGGTCTTTGCTAAAGGAGGGAAGCTGAAACATCCATACAAATCTTGATTTTCTGGATCAAAACAATGCTGTTCTAGAAAACTTCAGTTCAATCATCTTTCAGGATATTGCTGGGCAACACACCCAGAAGATGTTTATAGACTCCAAAATACTAGTTTCATACCAAATTTCTCCACTCTCAGCGTCTTGCAAAGTTTCCAAGCTTTCACACTTCTTTTAAATATCTGTATTTTCAAGAACTCGAACATCTCAGTCATGTTCTGCTTTAAAATAAACTGTTAAACATGAGTCTTAATTGAATTACATTTATTCATTTAACTCAGTTTTTAGTTCACAACATAGGCAAAGCTGAGAGGACCGATTCCTCTGGCCCCCAAAGCAGAGAAATCCTTCCAAGGATGCACTTTGACTAGCAGCCCTCTTAGTTCGATGGGATTTACAATCACCACAAATACTCCTTTATTCAACCCCTGAGCGTGAGCCAATTTATCCACTTGGCAAGCCATGGCCAGAATGCCCAGGTGAGGCACAGATAATACACTGGGATTAGGTGCTGGGCTATTACTCTGGTCTGAATGGCACAGTTACAGCAACACAAGCGTAGAGTGGAAAAGGTAACAGAGAGGCACAAAAAAATCCTAGGTGAAGGTGCATGCCATGAAATTTAAGTGGCTTGAGTTTGCTTATTCCCAAATCCTTTCATTCAACAATCAAAACCTGAAAGAAAGAAGCTTTTTTGTTTGCCATTAGTGGGGGTGATTTGTTTTAGGAGTAAAATAAATTACACTGAACAACAGTGGCCAACCACGAGCTGGCATATCACCAGCTTTTAATGGTACTCTGAATGGCTCACACACTTTCCTTTCAGCACAAGTCTCTTGATACTCCTTTTGGAGTTTGTTCACAGATTTTTATTTTTTTATTTTTTTTTTTTAGAAAAAAGTCCTGAGGATTTAAAAAGTTTGCTATCTGAGTCATCTCTACATGATTCGGGTGAGTCTTTCATTTCCAGTCCTTTTAGACATAAAAACTACCTAACAGAACCTGGTTACATCTGGAGTGGAATTTGCTGTTTGATCAACTAGAGATGTAGAGTGGGGAGGTCTGACAATGGCAAATTGACTTTCTGCTTGGGGTAACTCAAAGTTCAAATTAGCACTGAAAGAAGCTGAAGTAAGGTGCAGAAGTATGGTCTGCTGGTTAAAGGATGGGCTGGGGAGGCAGGACTGCAACGCTCAATTCCCAGCCTTGCCAATGATTCACTAAATCTGATTCTACAAAGCACTTGCAAATGCTCAGGATATGGATAAAAATTTCTACACTCCCTGAAGAACCTCACCAGCTCCAAGCCTGGATGACTCACATTTGATTTAACTTCTCTGTACCTCAGCCTGTGGTAATGCAGTAATTCATTTAATCTCTAACACGATTTGAGATCCCTGAATAAATATGCAATCCCCATAAATATTAATACTTTATTATTAAGTAAGTGCTTCTTGCTTGTAACTGACCTAGTAAGTTCTGAAATATCTGTTGCTGACATCAGTGGGGAAACTTTTAAATTTATATGAAAACCTGTTAGCAAGTTCAAAGGGTATGAAAAAATCCGCCACTTTGCTCCTTTTACAGCAAATTTTACTATACTGATGTAAAACCCTGAAACATCCATTTTCCATGCTGCACTTTTTCTCTAACCCTCTCAAACCTAATTCTAAAAAACCAAGACACAGAAACAGTTCTGGCCCCCCAGACCACCGACAAATGATGATGAAGAACCAAATCTGTTGCTGCTCCTTGTTGCGTCCAACACAACACGATGTCCCAGAATAAAAGGGCAGATAAAACGCTCTGACAGTGTCTTTCATTGCCATCACTTCACACAGATTTCCAGAACAGCACAACACGTTGGAGCACCAGCTGGAGGGCTGCTGGACACATAACTGCACTTCATAAAACAGCATCTGACCTCCTGCACTTCTCCCACTAGAATGCTCTTAATGAGCTGCAGCCTGGGAACGGCTGGAGGTTTCTAAAATAGTCCGCAAATGAAGACTGACATGCCCCAAACCGTGACAGCGAGGGGAGCAGTGAATACGCCAGCGAGTTTGGGATTAATGCAGCACACGTGGCCAGGGCTGCTGTCAGAGCCCCACCACTCTTCCTGAGCTATATGATCTCCATAAAACTAAAACAAACAAACAAGAACCCTCTCCCACAATAAAGTTTATTTCCTAAGTTACTTTTGTGACATTAACAGTTCACAACAACTCGCTGGGTACCATGAAGTCACTTGCAGCATCCATGTGTTTACATAACAGCCACTCTCAAAGCATGTTTATTGCCAGCGGTAATCAAGAACCTTTATCTCAGTATCTCTTACAAGAAGCAGGAGATATAAACAGTACTAGTGCGATCCTCAGTCATAAAGGCAAAAGCAAATAAATAAATGAAAATAATTTAAAAAAAAATAAATCAAGGGTCACAGAGACATGTACTGCTCCAAACTTCCCACTGAGATTATTACAATTCAAGACATGACAGTGCATAAAAAGAAATATATCATTTCAAAGTACTGCAACTGCACAGTGTGTTAGTAACAGACACAGTAGATGAGAGAAAAAGGTCTCTGTTACTAATCAGAATGCATATTTAAGAAACAGTGGTTGTTAAGTAACTCTCCTGAATCCTAATCACAACCAGGAAGGTACCAATTATTCTGACTCTGCTACTATTCATTAATATCACGCTGAAATCTTATTTGTTTTTACAAGCTGGGATGGGGGATGAAGAAAACCGGCTTTGAGAGGGTTGCTTTTCTTTTCTTTAAAGTGCATCTGTACCTGAACTAGCTGAACCCACAGAGATCAGGCAGTGAGGATACAAACAGAACCCACATTTGACTAATTGGAAGGTCAGGTAAACAAAGCTCCATTATCATAACAAGAAGATACATTCTTCCTTGCAGACTTGCCATTAGCTTCATGCATCTCTTGCCCCAATAACAAATAAAACCTCTGCTGAAATGAAAGAAATATTATTATACCATTCCCTACATATTACTTTCTGACAGACCTTCCTCCCTCCAAGATTGACCCAATGCTTAATTAAAGCTACACAGAGCTGCAGAGAAAGATCTAAAGCTCCAAGCCAGCAATAACTAGAAACTGTTAGATCTGATTTTCAGTATAATGATATTCTCTTATCAGCACAAGAAAAACAACAACAAACATGAGCTGTAATAATGGTCAAAGTGTGTTAACACGTTTTCAGGAAGGCTTTTTGGTTTGGATTTTAAGCCTCTGCCATTTTGGAAGGTAACCAAAGTATAATTCTGCTTCCCTTGATTGACAAAGCCTGCTATACCTTTAATTAAATCTGTGACTGTACACCACCTTTTTCAGTAAGAATAAGGAATTAAAAAATAATTTTCCAGAGGAAGAACCCCTTCTCCTTACTGACAAACAGTACAATTTCTTTTTTAAAGTATATATAGCATGATTAGCTGAGATCATGTGTATGACATTTCCAGAATAAAACTAATCAGTGTTACCATGTGCTCTGTCACCACTCTATTTGCATTTTTTTCCTGGAAGGCTTCCAAAGAAAGAGGAAAATCTGCTTAGGAAGAGGCAAAATGCCCTGAATGTCTCCCCTTGAGGGGGTCATCTAGGAGGAAACCACATCATCAGAGCCTGGCTAGACCTAAACTCTATTTCCATGAGAGCATCACTGGACATCTTGACCTGCAGAGCACCTCGCAGCCATGGAGGTGCAAGGAGAGCAGATTGACAGCTCACAAAACACTGACTGACCCTCTCCCTCCCGGGGATGCATCCATGGGGGAGTTCACCCAGAGTGTTGCCTAGTGGATCTTCCCAATGAGACGTGGCCTGAGGGTATCATTTGCCCAAATGCATGACAGCAACCAAGGCTTTGAGCCGACCACTTTAGAGGAGATGGGGACATTTAGTAACTCCTCTTCAAGCTTGTGACAGTCAAATGAAACTTCAGAAGGTATTTCATCCCACATTTTGGAAATGCAGTTGCCATATATGTGCCAGCTTCTGGGAACTTGTGGTTGTGGGGGAATGTTACCAACTTCCAGCCAGAAAATGGGCTGTGGGAAATAAAAGTCAATCCTTTCAGATTTCACAGAAAAGCTAAATAAATGCCACTGAAAAAGAATCCAAGAAGAACTCAAAAGAAAAAAAAGCAGAGGATTATTTTTTCTTCCTTTCCCTCAATAGCATAGTTTTTAATACCAGTCTCCTGATAGATTGGGCTTTTCGAGGATTTGGTCTGAGAGAACTGCCTGAATCTGAATAATTCCAGGCTGACTGGAGAGATGAGCAAGATGCCAGAAGCAGAAGCGAAAGTTTTCAGGCACCTTGCACATTTATTACAGGACTATCAGGTCTGCAAAGATCCCTCTACTTCCATGAGTACCTACGGGTACTCATAGGACAAGCTAAAGACGGGGCAGGAGACTGTGGTGCTGTCTAAATTGTCTCAGAAGAGGAGTACACAAGAAATTTAGTCCTAAAGCAGCAGCGAAGGTCACTTAGGAGACAGAGCGAGGGCTCGTGCCTGCGCCTCTGCTTCGACTGGGTCTCTAGAAGATGAATTACTAACTGCACCAGACTACACTGTAGACTCAAAGTGAGCATCTTGGAAGGGAGAATTGCAGGGTTTAGGGAAAAACACTCATCTACAGGCTCATCACAGAGTGGAATGGGACAAAGTTTGGTACTTCAGCCATGACTTGACAGGAAACATTTTCCCCTACAAGCAATGACAAGCAGTTGTCAAGTGACAAATACGCTCATGAGGATCAAATGTCAGATTCAAAGGGTGTGAAACAACCCTGACATCAGCGTTAAGTATGAAGTTCCCTAAGGCATGTTCTGAGGCATCTTTTGAGCATTATTTGCTGAAATTTGAACCAACATACTGCTCTGGGAAGCTCTAGAGTGCATCAAATGCAACTTGTACCTGCAAATCTGTTCCCACTGAACAGCAATTATATTTCTGCGCATCAGAGATGGCAGAATTCAAAATCAAGCTCAGACAAAGCAAACCTTGGTGATTTAAACATTAAGTGTTAAAAGCAGCAGAATAAAGTAACGTTTATTAACCTATCCCTGTCATGAGCTTTGCTATTGCAGCTCATCACTGTAGGATCTGAGGACTTTTCCACAGAATCAAATTGCTGCAGAGAAATGCACTTCAAAAGCATTTCCCCTTTTCAAGTTTCAGCTCTGTCTGAAGTAGAATTGTGTTGACTAGGGAATAAGGAATGGTCTGATGCAACTGCTTTCTTGGTAATGGCAGAAATATTTGAACTTCACAGAAGATGCTGAGCACGGCTGGACTTCAGATTTTTCAACCTCCTTAAGTTTATAAGTAGCAAGTTACATATTGAGCTGCCATAACCAAGAGGCTCCCTGGTAACTGCAGAGAGCTAAACACATCAAGCTCTAGGTAAGTTAAATAAAACTGCAGTTTATCTGAGACACTTATTACTTGGCAGCTGAACAGAAAAAGCATCCTCACAGCCATCTTTGAGGTAGATAGGAAAGGGGAGAGATCAGGAAGACCACACAATGTCTTATAATACATGAACTATGATTCAAAAATATGGAAAGTAAGAGTTGAATTCTTCCTAATGTTAAGATCCTGATGATCTTAAAAAAATTTGCTCATCAACTACAATTACCCTTAAAACTCACTGTGATGTAGTCTTTCATGTATTCTCAGGTATTACATTTTTTTTTCCCTCTTCACAGGTTGTCAAATCCTTTATTTCTAGATATTATGCTAAATTATTCTTTTAATTCCTTAAGAAATCTGAGACATTTTTATTTTGATCTTCAGTGTAAAGCAAAGTCAATACTTGTACTACATCAGAAGTGATACAAACACACATGAACGAAGAAGCTAGAAACAGGTAACCAAAATTAAAAACTAATCCACACAAAGGGGAGAAAAAACTCTCTTGAGCTCTCCAGCACATACTTATTAATATCCACTGAACCATCCCCGTTCATCAAGCTTCCGGGCTAAGTTCTAGCTGTGCTGATCCCACTGAATTCCTCAGCAACACATCACCCTTTGCCAGTGAATCCCAGACAGGGTTTATTTGCATCCTAGCAAGGCAAATTACCTGACTCCCTGCAAACACCTTCCATGGGAAGGGTTACCAGCGTGGCACTACAGGTCTGACTGTCACCCACCAGCTTACACACGTCCCCGAAATCCAGACTGTGACAGCAGAGCCCTTTGGTGTTCAGAACAGGCTCAAAGCAGCAGGAAACTTTATTCACATAGTTCTCGAGTCAAATATATGTCAGCTGTTGCCTAAAAACTAATAATCTGGATTTGCACATCTTGCTTCCTCGAGGAACCAGCCAGCACATTTTCCAAAGAATCCAACAGTCCACCTTAATATTCAATCCAATATACATAACATAATTAAATTCCCAACCTACTCTCTGGGGTGTCTAAGCTCATCTACTGAAGCCTGCAATGATTTACAAACAGGACGTACGGAACGCAGAAAGGCTACTGACAGACCCGTTCTGGCAAGTGTTTTTTCCTGCAGATAAGGAGGTTGAGACCCCATTTTCCACCCCTTCTCTGTGCTGGCAGCTGTCACCCTCGAGCACCGCCTCTGAAAGATGCAGGGTACTGTCTAGATAGATAATACATCAATCTAATAAGCAACAATGATGAATACTAACTTGTTTCGTTACTGAATTAATATGCACATTTGTGCAGCTTAACACACATCCTATCACCGTGCCAAAGCTATTTCTTTCAAGTTCAAAATAGTCAGAGCAGAGGATTCATTGGTCAGAGGGACATCGAGGAGAGGGACAACCAGCCCCAACAGTCAGACTCCCCTGTTAGCACTGAAATTAATGTCAGGGTAATAAAGGAAGTGGATTCAGATTTCCCATGTCTCATCTTACAAACACGTGTGCACGTGCATAATGCAGTAACACAACTCACAATACCAAGTTGCACAAACACTTGAGCAACTCCAGGACCAAGCTCCTAGTTAGCAACTTGAAAAGATGAAATTTTAAGTACTATTTTCAATATTCCCTCTCTCCGTTCCACTTCTCTTCTGTGTGCTACAATATTTAATGAATAAAAGTATCTCTTCTTTCTCTCAACAGCTACAATGACCTGTTATGAGCAATGAGATTCTTCAAACAGCTAAAACTGTCTTTTTTCAAGAGGTTGGAGGGTTTTGATTTCTGAAATCAAACAATCAGGTTTCTACCAGAAGTTCTCTGCATGCAGAAAGGCAGCCAGCAGGTCATTTAATTATTTATCTGCCAGAGGTCTTTTAAGGTGACTCTTGGACTATCTGAGCATCTCCATTTGAGACGGTATTGATTAAGACAAAGTCATTAACATGTGAATGTGTAACTGCAGGAAGAACCTTGGCACGACTGTAACACACACTCAGGCACTCAAAAGAGCTCTAAATTTTAAAATACGTGAACAAATCTATTTTTAAGTATAAGACATCTTAAAATATGAAATTGGTGGTTGGGGGTGTTTTTGTGCCTAAAAATTGTGACATAAAACTCCTTACAGTCAGTCTAGACTAATTGCCAAGGATTATACATTATATGATTAATCAAACGGAGTGTTCTGAAATTTTCCTATGTGTATATGATTAGGTAATGATATTTTTTTCTATAATTAACTGAGAGCAGTCTCCTTTCTATTTCCTTTAAGGTATTGATGAATTAAATCAAGGATAGCTTCAAAGATAGATCTGAAATGCAAGCTAGGATACTGTTCTTCAGTTTGAAAGATGTGGTTTCTCTAAAGCTGAAAAGTGTCTTTAATGTGGCACCACTTAAAACCAAAGCACAGAGTTGAACCAAGGAAAAGAGAAATGTTCCAAAACATAAAAACACCAGGCTTACATTCATGAAGGTATTTAAACACCTAATTTTTATTTACACATTAGTTGCTCAAATACACAATGGACTTAGATTACAGAGACCAGATGGGAAGGGGCCACCAGCTTCCTCCAATGCCCACAATGTTTTCATAAACATCCAAGAAAGTGTCGCACTGAGTTTTGTGCAACTATGCATTACACTGGGCTGCTTTCCATAAATCCTAAGTCATGAACATGCCGTCATTTCTTAAACTATCAAATAAGTGGTGTAACAGTGATCTTTTACTGGTGACAGCACTGCTTTGACTCTGGGTCACGAAAAACCAAGAGAAAATGCAGCATTTCTAAAAAAATGTGGAAACTTGACAACAGGCCAGGTTGAGGCAGAAGGGGAGGTCACGTCAAGGAGAAGCAACTTTTCTGCACAGATTTCCATCTGCATGTGAAAAGTGTATCAAGATGTGCTTAAAAACACAAGCACTTTGGGAAAATAACGGCCCTGCTTTTTGCAAAGACTTTGGAGAATATTGCAAAGGTGGAAACTCAGAGTTTACTGAGGCAAAACAAATATTTAATATGATGTTGTCTCTATCTTTCACATCTCAAACCTAGCTTTTTTGCTTCTTTCGTGCCAAGTTCACCTCATCTGGCATATGACCTCCACCAGAAGAAACCTGCGAAACTGCCCTCCAGTCTCCCCAGCAGCATCCACAGATGAAGGGCTGGATTCTGTGCTGTGACCCGAAAGTCACCGCAGCTCAGGTCAGAAAGACAGGCCTGTTTGTAACAGAACTCTCTTCTGCTGTTCCCTCATTTTGTGCTGCAATTTCCTGGCAATCAGTGCTCTTCCCTTCTTTGTTTTAAGCCTTTCCTATTTGAACCGGGGACAGGTAGTGGGTGTGCTACACATAGGAACCATGTGGGGTACCCACCCATGAGTGAAGAGGCTTTTCATCAGGAACAAATCGTAATTACTGTCAAATTTTGAAAGATCCTCCCTTTCCACCCTAACAGCTTCCTTTGCAGACAATGGACATCTCTGAAATTCACTGAAAATTGCCAGAGTCTTAACTGCCCATGCAGATGCTCCAGGACAGGGTGCAGGACACCACTTGCAATAGTGTTATCTCTTGATGGTTTTGCTCATGCTGTCAGTCAACTGATTTACCAGCACATCCTGCAGCCATCTATTTTAGGAAGATGTATTACTGTGTGTTGACACACAGAGGCAGCACATATAAAGGTTAGAAAAGGAGACAGTGTCACCGCTGCTGGGCTCCACTGGCAGCTTTCTGCTGCCTCTTTAGTGGTGGCTGGGTCAGGTATTTAAACCAGTGGTTTTAAATTGTGGTTGGTGAACAGCAATTGCAGAAGGAACATTTGCTGGTTGATGTTCTGAGAAATTGGCTGGCCAAGTACTGCTGGCTGTCCTTGTTCCCACACATGTATGTGGGATTTATTGCCAAGGCAAAGGCAAAAAGGCATCAGATATTTTCCTAATTATACTCCACATAAAGAGATACAACCGTTGTTTGAAAGAGCGTCAAGATAAGGCAAATAACTAACGACTGGAATATGAGAATTGTGAACTAATACATTCAGTCATTGGGGAAAAGATCACAATTCTTCACCTTAAATATTCCAAGCTTCAATTTATTTGTACAGAAAAAAGGGGTACTTTTCTGACATGCCTAAGGGGAAACTACCATTCTTAATTAAGTTCTGTTTGCACTATCCTTTGAAAACCATAGGGTTTGCAGAAAGAAAACAAGTGTTTTGTGACCATAAATGGTTTCCAAAAGCTGAACTGGGAAATAAAGCAAAGGTTTGAGAAGGATTCTGCTGAGCTGATGTTACACAAGGGCTCATCTGCGCTGATGTGCATCAGCAGTGCTCTATTGATTACATTGATTTTACCCAGCTAAAGGTTTGACCCACAGTCTCTGAGGAAGACCTAAAGCTAAACAACCTCTAACTAACTAACACCAAACAATAACTATCAAAGCAATAACTGTCTTTAAGAAAATAAGAGGGATCAAAAACAATGACCATTCAATAACAGCATGGGAATAAACAATACACATGCTAACCCATACAGACAGACTCAAACCAAAAATAGCTCAAAGTGGGAAGGAAATACAATATACTGAGAAAACATCAAAACTTTGAGGGACTAGGGGAGGAAAGAAAAAAAGTGAAGAGATGCAAATGGCTAACACTGATCCTGAACCAACACAACTTCATGAAATACTGAAGTACAACATACATCTTCATTATGTTTCTCATTCAAACCAGGAAATCAAGACTAAGGACCACGGTCTCCAAAATCCCCTTTGATACATATTTTAAATCCCCAGATTACTTCCCATCTATCAAACTTTCTGCCAGCATGAGCACCAGCCCTCACAGTTTACAGACATGTCCATATTCTTCCAGGGCTTCAGCCTGAGCAGCACCAGTGCCTGTGCCCCACACAGGACTTGTCCAAACCATGTTCCAGGCTCCCAGTACTCACCTTGCAGCTACAGCTGTAATTTTTGCTGTCACTTCACTACAAGGACTAGCTGTGGCCTGAGTTGCTGTTAAACATGTAGCAATTTGGAGAGTTTTTGCTTGTACACATACAGAGGCCACTTTACATACACCTACAGCATAGATATAATGTGATTGCAGCTTTACACTTGCATGTAAATTTCTATCCTTCCTCCTGCTGACACATAAATGCTGCAATCCATCCTGTTATCCAGGGGGAAACCCCCCCCAAATAACCCTAAATAACCCCCCTAAGGCCCCCCCACACCGTCCATACTCGATTCACATTTAATCTCTCTGCAATACAATAGGATTCCTTACAACACATCTGTACACAGAACCATTTTCTATTAAGACAGTGCCATATATCTTTGTTCTGAGCTGAATAACTGATTGTACCCAAGTTCTGTCGCATCTCTTCACCGAAAAAGGCCTATCAGTAGAATCAGCCTGTATTCTATGCTCTGTCAGCATGAAATGACATTTCCAGACACATTTGCTGACCATACAACCATATCTTCAAAAATACTGAGATGAAATGGATGATCAAAGCAGCCTAATGTTCAAACATAAGTTACTCCCTGCTATTTCATCTCATTTGGCTTTGGTCAAATTTTACTGTGACTGGGTTCCAGCACAACACTCTTTAATGGGCTGTAGTTACAGAGGGGACATCCTGGAGGGTCAGGGAGATGCCCAGCCAGCCTACTGTTCTCTCTCCTGCAGTAGCAACTGAAGGAGCCATTTAGGAAGTGCACAAAAGTGTGTTGGGTAAGGAATGTTAAAAGGTGCATCTCTGGCCATTACTTTTAGCACTGGTTCACTGGTCTGTTCTTTTACTTAGTACCATACCTTTGTTGAGATGCAAATACCAGAACTGCACAGAGCACTCAAGATACAGGGACACCAAGGTTCCATGTGGCAGCAATATAAAATAAACATACAGATAAGCTTTTCAGAGACCTCCTAGTTTGGCCATACATCAGTATCAAGGGATTATAATTATGTATAGAGCCTTACTATGCTACAACAAAGTCTTTCAGCTCATGGCTCTACTGCCACCTGATGATTATCACTGGCACAAAGAACATTAACCAATTTAAGCCGATTGTATCAATCATCTTCACCTTAAGGGGACTCCAAGAGCAGTCTTTAGCAGTCCTACAGGAGAGCAATGCTGTATATTCAGCCCATGAGCCAGATATTGAGGCATTACCATTAAGGACGGCAGGAGCTCTAAAGGTGCTGTTCCAGTCCATGGTCTCAGTGATCTGGCATTAGAGAGTTCCCAGACAGGCTTTAATATGAGCCTTTAATGAGCAAGTCACAGGTTGTTGTGTCATATCCTACTTGGGGACACTTTAGTTCACGGATCGCTAAAGTGACAGGCAGTAAAGACAAACTCTTCAGAACTTCTATCAACCAGCCAGCCATGCACAAATGCCAGCTCCCTTAAACCTTACAGAAAAATTTAACCCCCTCCCTGCTTTTGCTGTCCTTTTTTGCTGCTAGGAAGGAACCTGGATTACAAAAGAAACGTCCCTTCCCCTCATACTCCTTTAGCCACCAATAGATGACAAGAATATAAAAATACCATTAATAACTAGCTTGTTCACTGTAATTAACACCTTTGCAGACTCCTTTCCAGAGAGAAATTGGCACACTTAAAGGCGGCTCAGCAAGGTGTTATTTACTTAAGGAAAAAGAAAACATTAAAGCTTTATGTGAAAGAAAATTATCTGTTATCTCTCATGGCTCTCAAATACATTTTACAGCAGCAACTTTCCAGCCTGCATTAAAAAAAAAAACAACCCACAACCAAAACAAAACAGAAAGAACTTTTTTAAAAATCCATTAGGAACCTAAAAGTATTATCAACCACTTTGCTACACTCTCCCTAATAAAACTGCCAAGAATAAATTCACAAGCTTGTTTTTGAGTTGTTTATTAATTTATTTATTCATTCTTGTGTTGATGACAGAGAGGAAAAGCATTAGCCATACAGGATGTTTTTAATGTCTTGTACAAAATGTGAGCCCGTGGGAGTTCTCAGCTGCCCCCCCCAGGTACAGACAGCCCATTCACACGGGTGCTAAACTCAGCCTCCACTGCAGGGAGGAGAATGGCATTTGGGATGTGAACACTGTGGTGGGTGGGGCATGGTCCTCTACCACTGAGACAATCAGTTTCCACCACTGTGGGAATCCTCTCTGGACCACCAGAGAGGCGCTGAGAGAACACCCCCAGTCTGCTCACACCAAGGCAGAGCTGACTGCACATCAGTTCTCTCCCTGTGCTGCCATTACAGATTAGTTCTGCTTACAGACAACGTAAGAAGGGAGAAGTTAAAGCCATTGAATTCCATCCAACATGGCCACATCACACAGATCCCACCGGAGGATGGGCCTTGAACTCTCATTCCTCACAGCAAGTGGAAAAATAAATTTCTTTATCCTAAGAGTTTCTTACTTCCTGTGAACTTTTCCCTGTTGGGCTGGAATTAGCACCTCCTGTTGTCACAGGACAGGCAATTGCCACCTACTGGGACCCCTCTCTTCCCCTCACCAAGGGTAGGATGAACCTCACACGTTCAGTTCCTTACACAACCCGTCCAAGCCCAGAGATGGACATCTGTTAACCATTTAAGACCAAATGAACAGCTAAGGAGATGACAGCCCCTTAAATGTGAACTTCCAACCAAGGCAATCAAAACACCAAGCCACCCAAAATCACATACACAGCTTTCCCATGGCTTGCAGTAACAGCACGTACGGCATGGAGAGGCTGCGCAGGCAAACCAGGGAGCCTGGGACAAAGTGTCAGGTTTCTTCCTTCTCTACTGGACACCAGGATTTGAAAAGGACATTTTAATAAATCTGTTGCTCTTGTTTTTTATTTGAATTCTGTCTTTGCTGTATAAGAAACAAGCTTTTTAAGATAGAAAGGTCTGTTTACATAAATCCAGAAAACAAACCCCCAGAGATTATTATAATTTCAAATGCTGTTTTTGAAGTAGCTGACTAGAACCTTTCTGAAAAGAAAGGGCTGTCTTACTATAGTTGTACCTAAAATACAGGACATTAAAATATTTTTTCCAACTTATTCATACAAATAATACACTTCCATACTAGTCTTGGTAATAGTATGAAAGCATAACCCCCCCCTCACTCCTTTACTGCTGCACAATCACAAGTGACAGGCATTTGATCATTATTGGAACCACCTGTCAAGTATCACAATGAGTTTTCTCCCATTTCATGAGTTAAAAAGGATTATAAACTGCAAAACTCTGCAAAATACGAAGTGCATTAAAAAAATCAATATCTATTTAGATATTCTCTTAAGGAGGCTTACTTTTGATTAATTTTTTTTACTTTTGAGAAATCTGGTAACAGGAACAGAGGAAGAACACTTGTATTTATAAATTGGTTTGTCTAACAAGTTGGAAGAATTTTTTTTCAGCTCTCATTTTGCATATAACCAATTCTCCTCTGCAGAAGATCCTGTCATATGTTCAAAAGAATACCTTTTACATGAAAGCCAGAAAAACAAATCATCTCCTATTCAGGCAGTGGATTAGCTCTTACAGACTAACCTTTTTTTGTCAACATAGCAAAAAGGCATCATGTTTTCAGCCTGGCAATGACCACATTGCTGTGGTTGGCAATATATCTATGGGAATGGTACAAAGAAATATGGGATTTCTAAGCAACCTCAAGTCATCTCAAGTTCACTAAAAACAAACAAAAAACCCCTTTAGCACAAGTTCAGCTTTTGCCCTGAATATTTAGAAGCACACCAAGAAGGGGATATCAAATCCTGATCCCGCCATGTGCAACTCAAAGAACTACATTTCCTCTCTTAAGTGATTTCAGCTCTACAGTTCAGGCCTTTGTGTCCTACAGTCTCATCTTATGCCTCTTTAGGGAAAGGCATACTCCTTTCTTAAAACCAAGAGGGGCAGTTCATCTTCATTTGAAAAATTGGTAACAATTCATAAAATAGATCACATTTTTTATTTCAAGATGACAAAGGATATTCAACATTTTGAACACTATAAATTGAAAAATTCCCTAGCCAGGCAACACAGCTCAGAGACAACAGGGAGAGAGAGCAGCCAATGAACCCAAGAAAGCCTTGCCAGCACAAACCTTGTAAAACCAGAAAATGTTAACAATTATTTATAAAACATCCCTGCAAGAACTCTTGCTTCTCAGACCTGGAAAAGACTGAATGCTGACCTGTATTAGGCTGGTATTTGGTGTTAGTTTACCTGTGCCTCATGCATCCTGTTTGATTTTGTCATGGGAGAGGCAGGAATAATTTTCAGTTCTTAAGACGCATTTTTGATTTGAGAACTAAGCCAACTAGAAACAAATCAGGTATTTCCGCCTTCCCAGTATAGTGCTTCTTAAAAACCCGAGTCATTAATCTGGTGCACAGAACCAGCTGAAGGATGGTCCAGGCAATTCTGCTGTGGCAAGTATTGACAGTGGTTAATGCTTAAACAATACAGTTGGCTTTAGTCAGAAGAGACAAATGGTTCATGGCCTATGAATTCTTCCAGGTGTCTCAGTCACTCTTGAATTTTCCTATACATTGTCAGTATAATACTCTGTCTCTTTCTCCCTTAGATATCTGTCAGTGCACAAATGTATTTCTAGCCTAGATAATCATGGCAGACAGGGACAACATATTGATATACAGCACTACTTTACACCAAGGTATGAATATTACATTAGCTGAGTTATCACTATAAGTTCTGACCTTCAACTATCCAATTTTAAATTCATTCATTTTCTAACTATTAAACTCCTTTCTGTCACATCACAGAAAATCGACGCTATGATGGTAAGTTTTCCTGACAATGTTTTAGTCAAAATAAACTATGATGTATTAGTAGAATTTGCAAAAATGTGTTTGTGCTAAATCTGGAAGGACTCTGTAGCCTGTGGTCACAGCTTGACCCTGAGCAGTCAAGCGTAGAGAAGTGTCAGGTGAATGATCAGTTCATGTTCTTCCTTCCCTTCTGATCCCTGATTGTGGATCAGAAAGCTCAGCTGTTCTGCCAAAGACACAAAACTGGACTCCATTACTATCCCCTGCTCCTCACTGAAAAATCTCTAATGCATGGACATTGCTGATCTCAGGAGGGAGTCCCAAACCAGAAAACAAACCAGATTACAAAGAGGGCAAAGGTTAAATGAAGCTTTTTTCCAGCATGTTATTGGCAAACTGAGGGAGGGTGAAGGAAGGCAGAAAAGCCTGCTCCCTCAGTTTGCTGCCCTCAAACACTCTAGCAAGTTCCCAGCCTGGTAACACATCTCAACACACTCACTTCTCACGAAGGACAAATCAAAAGGCAGGGAAGTTACTTCTTAAGAGAGACTGATCCTCTCTTCTGGCATTTAGCTAGAAGTGGCTATTTTATCTTTCTGAACTACAACGCAGAAATTTAAAGCGAAAAAGCCAAACCAACATCAGAGCTCCCCCAGTGCAACACCAGCTGCTTGCAAAGGAGCAGCAGGGAAGTGTTGGGCTCCACTGCCTGCAAGGTAAGAGTTAAAGGGGAAAGGAGCACCGCTTAATACAGGGGGATCTGACAATACAGCACTTAAATACAGCCACACACCCCCTTGGCTTCCCCAGCCCTCCTACCTGTGCAGGCCACTGAAGTTAATTGTATAATAACAGCAGGCTGTCATGGCAGTGCAGAGACATCCCTAACAGACTACGCAGGAGGTTTGCACCAACATTTAGATGGCAATTAGAGACACTTTTTCGCCAGGTTTTAAAACATGATTAATACAGCCACCACCTACATCTGTCAAGAGTTGAAAGAGCGAAGCCCCTAGTTAAAAAAAAAAATAAAATATTGCATGTTGTTGGATTGAATTGGAACATGTGGCATAAAATGCTCTGATGAGCATCAGAACAGCACCTAGAGACACAGAAAATTTTTGCTTCTGTTTCACATCCAGAAACAAAAGGACTCAAAGATGCAAACTACAGGGAACAAGCCACAACTACTTTCAGCAGTTTCTACTATGGGCCATAGATCTGATGACCATTTCTCTCCACTTGACAAAGTGCCTGAAAAGACAAAAATATCTCCACATGGGAACAGAAGCCATTATTTTATCAAATCGATTACTGCTGAAACCTTTGAGCTCTAAACAAGCCTTAGCTAAAGTCCTATTGGCATTTCGGTTAACAATTATCTTTTTACAAGTTCTGAAGACGTGCTGAAAGTAACAGCAGCCCCTGGGTAACAGAGACCTAATTGATGCCAGGCAGACAGGGGATGGGATTCTGGGATGTTACTATTAAAAATAAATCTGTCAATCACTCTAACTTTGTTCTCAATGACAGCCTAAGAAAGATTTCCAGGACTGCCTTGTAAGGAAGGTCCCACATATGACAGTAATGGGAAATCTTGAAATCCGAGACAGCCCAGTGAAGAAGGGAACCAAAACCTGTGGAAACATCACTCAATTATAACTATAAAAATAGAGAACATGAACTCAGGGAAAGGGATTTCCCTTTAAGAACTCAGGCTCTAGGCACAGCAGAGCTCTAGTTGTCACATTTACGTGGGTAGCCATTTTAATCAACCATTTAGCATATATTTTGCATGTCTGTATTAGAAATATGAATTCTTCCTAACTGCTTCCTGAAAAGCTCTTTTAATTGAGACGCTGCCTCCTCTGCAATGTCTTCTCTCAGGAGTCAAAAGTCAGTGCCCTAGAATTACAGAAATCCAGGTTAAAAAATACTCCTCTACTTTCTGCTTTTCCATAAACAGATGAATTTAATCTCAACTGAGTAAACAGCAATTCCTGAACTTCAGTGTATGGAAACATAAATTTCTTGCTCAGCTGAAGATTTATCAGCTCTTAAAACCACACAACTGTCTTCCTCAATCTAGTCCTTTCTTTCAGCATCTTCCTCAGATACTCAGCTTCTTCCAATTTTTATAACCTTTTTCTGAGGGGTCTTAATTTATGCCAAGAAAAACACTGCCTGTTAAATGGCTCCATTAGACTCACATGATTTCTTGTGGTGCATGTGAAGTTTTTGGTCTCCTGCATACTAAATGATCCTTACAGTGTGAAAGAAATTGGTATAAACAGCTGCTTTATTTTGTGCTCTGATAACTGAGGAAAAACAACCCTCAACGAAGAAGTCATCCTTCGCTTGGGGGAAAGTAAATGGGCAAATATGTACATGAATAAAATGAGCAGATTGGGCACTGATTCCTTTACCAAGGTGCATGTGGGCTGGAGCAGATGTTTTCACAAGCAGAGCTCTGCATTTTCTCATGGATTAATGCAAGATAAGGCTCTTCATCTGCTTTATTCCATTGCCCACAAACACTGTAGATCAAGAATGAGGCAGCAGGATGAGGAAACACTGATTCAGATTTCTTTTGGTTTCTGCATTCAGATATAGGATGTGTTGACAGCAAGACCTAAACTTCCATCCAGCCACAAAGTCACAGAAACGGGACAACAGCCTGGAATCAACCAACAGCCTGGTGATGATGTCCTTTTGCAGCTTGATACATAGATTCATAAAGACCTGCATGAAGTTTTCAGGGTTTAAACAAAAACATCTGTGGAATCACTTCCATGCCTCACTACACTAAACATTCAGTCCTAGTGAGCAAACTGGGAAAGGAAAAAAGTGAAAAATGAAAGCACAGAAAAAGGAACAATATGAAATCAAACCTTTACTTTCTTGGAAGACCAAAGGTGACAGGCAAGGAAGAAAAAGTAGTGTTCTCTTTTCGCCTCTTCTGAGCAAAGGGGCACACAAGAAATAATGGGGATAGACCCAAACTTACCTGAGGATACACAAGAAACATAAAAAATTAAGGGGTTAGACACTAACATATCTGCAATACTCTGCTGACAAGGAAGAGTGTTTCTCATAAACATCTAAACCTTTTTTTCTTTTTTTGGCATGCTTTGGGGCTGATCCAAAAGCCTGACACAGCCACTAGAAATGGTTATTGGATTAAATTCTTAGACAGCACAGAAAATAGCAGGCTAAGGAATCTTAGAAGACTTTCCAAGAGTATTCATTCATCTCTGGCTTGGGAAAAGCTTGTGATGTGTCAGACTGAGGGAGAATTTTGCCAGGAAAATCTGGGTTTGAACCACAAGAGCAGCTGCCTGTAACAGCATTGCCCAGAGAGGTATCAAACAGGTGCTAGAACCAAAAATATTGCAAGTAAACAAAACACTAAACCAAACTTGCCTAGTGCCCTGTAAGTTTCTTCATTGCGTGTAACAAAGCAACAACTCAGAGGAACTCCTGAAAGACATAAATGTCAATCCAGCACCCCACTCAGGCTGACCTTTACAAAAGAGTTTTTCATTTTCACATTTTCCCATTTCTATAGGAATAGAGAACTCCTTTGAAAGCCTCCTCCTGGAGACTGCTGGAGAAGCACAAGTCCTGGGAAAAGAATAAGATGGCCAAATAACCCCAATAAGTCATGAATTTCCAAATCTGCCCCGTTACTTGCAAGCTCTGCTAGTGGTTTGGGCAGGGGAACATGAAGCCTCTCCCTCCTTGTCCAGCTCTGCACTATCCCAGTCTCCGTATCTGTGGGGCAGCTCAGCACGGCCGAGCAGTTACACCCCAGGAAGAAACCGCTCCAGTGAGTCCTGTTTCTCCACAATTGGAAGCAAAGGGGGGAAACAATGACAGCTTTCAAAATTCCCATGGCAACAGCTCCTTCTCTCTGCAAACTCTGACTCCGCTGGCAGCCTGAGCACTGCACAGAGCAGCAGCACACAGAGGCGACTGGCAGCCTGCAGCCAGGTACCATTGCTTCTATTTCATACAAAATCCACAAGCATAAACCACTGACCTGGCTGGAGATGTAACCTTGAACTCAGGCACCTAATCCTTGCTCCAGTATGGATCCTTCTGTGTTCCTGTCTTTGCAATAATGGGCTTATCTAAAACCCTGGAAATTAGGTTTTTAAGGTCAGTAGGAGACCTTTAAAAGCCCTCCAAATAGAACTGAGGTCATGGCTACTTGTGGTCATTGACATTACAGCAATTTTTCTAAGTACAGGGATATTAATCCCAGGAGCCTGACAATTTCAATTTTAGTAATGACATTCTGTGCACCTAGAACTTTTAGTGAAGTTTAATATTCTTCACTCCATGTACTGATCTGTTTTGTGCTGTTCTTAAGTGCTGTTAAATGGCTCTTTCATTTCACTGTGGAGTTGGCTGACCACACTTCAGCTGTGCATGGAGTGAACTCTATATGTTGTAGCATCATTACTCTCAGGGGATCCTAGGTAGTCTGAAAATGCTGTAATTTGATTTTGGGTTGGTTTTGGTTTGTTTTTTTGTTGTTTTTTTTTTAAAAGCAATTCAACTACATTTTGTAAGAGGAGCCAATTATTTCTCTTCTTGGGACAAATACAATAAAAAATTAATTATGCCATGCCATGATTAATTGAATTTTAATATGGAAAAGGTCTACTGCATAAACATCTACTGTACTGGTAATGATGTTACTCGGGTTGAATCAATAATATTTAAAGAAGCTTGAAGAAGATTACAACAGTATTTGTTCTTCTTTATTTCATGCACAGTTGGACATCAGTGCCCTGACACTATTAAGAGCATATATGCAGTGTAAGTCACATGAATAGCTTTACAGAATCATTGATATGAATTAAATTTCAGGATGGCTTAAGTGACTGCAGAATTTGAGCTCTGGAATTTATTCCATGTAAGTAGGATTTGAACCAAAATCTGTAGAAATTTTTCCAAATTTAAATGCTTCTGATCCGTAGCAAGGAACATCTCCTCTGAGACATGTATTTGGCTGAAAAAAAGGTGTCCTCAGCACAGTTAACAGCATCGGCATGGGCATCTAATCTCTGTATCATGCTAAATATTTTTTTCTTTGAAGTGATAAAAATCCAACTGTCAAGGATTGCTTGATCTGACCTGACGCCTGGGGAAAGCTAATCAAAAGGAAGTCTTATAAGTTCCCCCTACTTAAATCCACCCACCCAAATAAGCACAAGTTAGAATTTTTATGAGGTAAAAGAGACTCTGCTGTCACAGCCTGGTGTTAATTGGCACAAAGGTTTGAGAATACCTTCGTTTTACTGAACTGCTTTGATTTCAAGACTTCTGAGCTGAATTTTCCTGCTTCTTTATAATCCTGTCTTAACTATCACTGAGTTTGAAGTGAGAAAGGAGTTTAGACAGATCTATATCAGTGTTCATTCATGCCAGACTGTTGCATTTTCATCTGAAACACAGACTGAAAAAAATTCCAATTGAGGGCAGGAGTAGCAGGGGGAGCACAGGGAATGCCAATGCCCTGCTCGGCTCTTGCGGGAGCAACAGGTGATGATTAGTCCTTGGCCACCATGTCAGCAGCCTCTTATTTTCTTCTCTGACTGAAAAAAACCCCACAAAAATAATTCTCATCCCTTTGCCCTCCATCTCTGGGTTTGTACAGCAGATACAATGATTTAGACAATGTTACCTGAGGCCTCTGCAGCACCTCCCAGGGCACTTCCCAACTCCTGTGTGAAGTAGGAAGGTACAAAATTCAGCAGTGAAATAAACCAAAGACAACGAATGAAGATGCAGCTTTGGTTTACTTCCATGCCCCACTTTTGCTGCAGTTCTGCTACAGCCAGGCTGTGCTTCCATCTGATACTGACTGACTTGAGAGGGAGCGGTGAAACCCCAAACTGACATCACACTGCAATGTGGGCAGGAGGAAATGTTGCTGTTTGAGGACCGACAGATGTTTTGCAGATTACCTGGAGAACTGTCAGTGATGGACACAAAAGCACATTCCACAGGTAGCACTCAGTTTCAAGAGTTATCTTGCTTTTTTTGTTTACATTTTCAGTCACATGTTGACATTTTACATTATACAATTCCTTCTGCAATTAAAAACAAGCTAATGCAACTTCATCCGATCCTCACACCTATCAATGCAAGGTTCAAACCATCTCTAAGACTAAAAACAGAATTTGTAATTTTCATAAAATTACTTTCAATGGGATTTCATTCGTATTTTTTTTAACTTGATGTATCTGATGAAAGGAGTTTAGGAGTTACGCTTCATACCCTTTATCATCTGTCTTTCAGTTAGTTTCAATTTGTTTTTATTTATGCACTGAAAGGGATAGATTTTCTTCCTCCTTATTTTCATAGAACTGCCTTTACTAACAAAAATGGAAGTTCCCAATTCTGCTGGCCTTGCTTATCAAGAGCCAAGTGTAATAAAATGTCTGTTTGACAAAGATTTTAACAAGGTACCCAAACACAGTCATTTTCATAATCTTACATTCCACTAACACCCTTCCTCACAATATTTTCTCAAAAACTTATTTAAGCCTTAAAGCCTTGCAAAGATCACCCACATTCTACAACACACAGTACACAAACTCCAATCTTATTTTACATTTTTCTTTGTAAGTATTCATGCAGTTTGCAGTGTCTAGTAAATATTATGTCTTGTCACAGATAACCAGCCATTCAACTAATTGGAGATTTCTATTAAGATTTCTCCTAAATTTTCCCTCCCCATAGCATTTTTTTCATCTTAATTCATCTCCCTGAAAATGAAGTCCTACATTTTCTCTGTATTATCAGTTTCTGTAGGAGATATTGGTGTCATTTTGAATTAAACAAGCAAAAAGGCTTTAAGTCTGCAGAATTTATTTATACTGTAAGGTCTTGAAAGTGCCTTCTTAAGCCATTGAAGACAAAACTCTCAATCTTTTTTAATGCCAAGGAATACATATTCCTCTTTTCCATCTGTTTGCTTTGCTTTAAGATCCATATTCAGTAAAAAAAAAAACAACCAAGGATGACTGAATTTTAGAAGAGAAACTGACTATCAAAGGAGAAACTTCATTTAAATAAATTGATAAAGCATTTCCTACATTAAAAAAACCAAACCCAAACAGTATTTAGTTCTTTATCAGAGCATTAAATACAGAAGACCTCATTTCACATTCATGCAGGTTTGCTCAGAGTCACCTGTACAACAAGAAATGAGAGTAGGAGAGCACAAAAACTAAACAATCGTGCTTCCACTGGCTGTCTACCCAGTGACTTCCATCCGCCCCAGCAATCTTACATTAAACCTGTGTCAATTCGATCAACACTAATTAATCTAACAGTAACCTTCTCCCAAATCCATCCTTCACCATTTTAAAGGTAACCATTATCTCATAAATCAAAACCCTCAATTGTCCTGGGGGTCTGTATGTAATAAAATTCCACTTATAGAAGTTGCCTGCGGGAGGTGCTTTTTCCTTTATCTGTCCTTTTTTGTACAAGATGGACCCAGTTTCTGACAGTTCAATCTGAGTGCCGTTTAAGTCTACAGTCTAACAGCTTCATACGAGCCATGGGGAGTTTTTGACTCAGGGTTTTGGGTTTTTGCCCACCTCCACGCAGAGGAGGCAGTGAAATACTCCTAGAGCACATCTTGACACGGTCCCGCAGCCCAGCCTACCGTAAAACAATCTCTATCAGCATACAGTGGCAGATTGCACAGGTTTAAATCACACCAGGAAGCAGTCAGGACAGGTGGCTGCAAAAATATAGGCTTCCAGGGAGCCAAAACTTGACTTTTTGGAACTGGTTTATTTTAAGAAGTAAGCTTTTCCTGTCAGCCTCCAGGCACGCAGCTCACTCGAGAAACACCTCTCAGAGGCACTGGCTGACAGGGCACAGTCAGATTGTTTCCAGTATTTGCGGGTTTATAACCATATAGGAATGGCATTTATACTATCCTTGATTAAAAAGAATTTCCCTTTCATTTTGTGAGACAATGTCTATGCATCAAGATAACGGGATCCAGTGCCTAAAAAGAGTCAGCAACAGATCCTTTTGTGAAAGCGAGCCCTGGGGAGACAGGGCCCAATTATTCAAAGAAGTGTTTGCAGTAGAGACTGAACAGTGTAACTGGCTGGACATCTCTGCCTTGCTATGGATATTCAAGGGAGAAAGATGTGTGGAGGCAAGGAAAACAAGGATGGATGAGAACTGCGAGACCCAAGTCTATCACCTGCAGCTTTAGGGCAGGGACCTTCTGATGGGGCTACTACTCTTGGACTGCACACCGTATGGGGAAAGGCTTCCCACACACTGTTTTTCTTCTTCCAGACTTGGCAAAAAAGTGCTTCTTTTAACAAGTGCAAGTGTCTGAATGGGCGCTCTCTGCTCCACAGCATCCCTGCTCTCCCAGTTCCACCAGCAGCACATTGTCATAGGATTTATTCATGCAAACACTCCACTGCCAAAGGGTCACTGAAGTCACAATCCCACAGAAATAATATGAGGCTGTGCCCGTACATGGCCATTGGCATGAGGAGGTGTATTTGCTTTCCACACACAAGCCAGAGGATGTTGATAAGGGTACAAGGCTTTTCCAGGGACAATAGAAGATTGTTATTTTTATTTTTTGAAGGCCTGAACTTTACAAAACCTCCAGTAATTTAACAAACAGCCAGTTTCTAAGAGCCAAGCAGTGCCTAAAAATGCCTTTAGATAAAGGTATTAAAGTTCAGAGATTTTCAACATATGGATAGATTATTTAACCTGCGCTCCTACAATGGAGCTACAAAGCATTTTCAGGCTTAAAATTGAAAACATAATAAACCAACAAACATACCCCAAAGCTATTGAAACATCTTATAAAAAAAGCTAAGAGATGTGAATGCAAAAGCAGCCTGTCTTGCCTGCAGAACCACCCCAGCTCTTCCACTTGCACAGACCCGGCACTAACAGGCAGGCAGCATTCCCCTGCACTGCAAGAATGACCTGCCCCAGCCAGGGAGAGCCTCCCCAGTCAGCCAATACACAATGCACCTGCTGCCCTGGGTGCGTCAGAGAAGAGCTACACCAGGCAGTGTGGGTTGTGTCTTGTAGGTGAAGCACATCTACAAACCCTGGTTTTGACTCCAGTCTCTGCTTCCTCAGGCTTCTGGATGGCCCAGGACAGATAATGACCTTCTTTTCTCGCTTGCAATGGTGGGGCAATTAATAACCTCTGGCCTTACAGAAGTGCTACAAGTAAGGACATCTCAGACATTCCCTCAGTGAAGACAAAGTCAAACATAACAAGGCACTGTGAGCTCAGTGTGATTTTTCTAGCCCAGATTTTACGGTAAGAAACAAGTATTTTTCTTGTGAAAAAGCAGTCTGGAAATAATGGATGCATTATAGATCTTTAAAACAGCATTATTGCTGTGTTCTGGGTTAATCAGGCCCATACGATTTGGTACAAAATTAATCATCTACGACTGTAGTAATAAAGTCTCACTTGGAGGCTGCATCTCTGCTTGGCATGGGCCCAGGAATGCACACTATGTCAGATTGCTGAAAAACCATGGGGAAGAAACAGAAATAGTCATCTTCCCTACCCAAGTGCCTCAGGCGTTCTCTCCATCACACCAAACAAGAAGGCACAGCATCTCCCGTCAAAACTTTGCTGGATTTACTGCAGGTACAAGACATTCTTCTGTGCTCTTTCAGTCTTGTGGCAACTAAGTTTCATTACAATACTATTTTTACCACAATTAGCTTTATTTACTCTAAATTCTTGTTCCCAAAAGGCACACTAGATACCAAAGCACATGACTGGTCTAAAATAAAAGATTAACTCTTACTTACTGAATAATTTTCTCATTGACAGTGAAGCAAATGCAAATGACAAAGTTAAACAGTAATGACTCTTCTGTAAAGCTTCTAATAAATGAATATTGGTGCTGTTAATTGCTATTAATTCCAGCTTATTTTTAATTTGTTGTATGGGCAGTTGTAGTACTTTTCACCAAAAGCACATCAAACTCAAGACATGCTCTGTTTCCTATTAATGTCATCTCTGGCAGAGCTGGGGGCACACACAGACTGGAGGCATCTGTTCCACAGTGAACAGGGCACTGCTCCTCCACTCAGGCAACCAGTGCACAGGGGGGCTGCTGAGAGAGAAAAAACACATTTCAGTCTCACTGTGCCTCTTACCCCCTTTCAGCTCCACTGCGGATGCTGGAACACCCTTGCCTTTGCCTGTTGGGAACCTCAGGGGGACGAGGCTGCTCTCAGATTTTCATACTGGTAACAAAATGTTTGGAAGCAGAGGAGAGAGTATTGATGCCTTTTTCTTTTCTTCTTCTCATCATGAGCAGGACTAGACATAGGCTAGTCCCAGCTCTACACAGTAATTTAAAATCAATATAATCACAGTGAACTTTGTCACCTCTGCTTCAGCTGAGTAGGTTTTTCATTCGGGTCCCTTGCCATTTTTCTCCCTGCAAATAAGTTCTTCAGTTTCTAGTCTGCCTTGAAATGAAATAAAGCCATCCTTGGCTTCAACACAGCACGTGAGCAGTCTCTCAAGACAAACAAAGACACAAAGCAAACTTCCATCATCTGCACATCGCTACAAACACAATGATTTCTATTAAATATTTAGGACTCAAATATTTATATCCGGTCAATTACACTGAGCATTACTTATCCTCCAGGGAATACTTGCTCTCTCTCAGCACAGAAGAGAGGACCAAAGTGCATTTCCTATACTGACTAATAACACCTAAGGCTATCAACAAATCCTTCCCATTAGACACAAAGACCTTGGAAGCAAACATACAAATCTAGTATAAAAGAAAAGAGAAAGATCTTGTTGCAAGCCAACATAAACAAATGTTCATCTCTGCCTCAAGAAGCTTACAGTGTAGGCTCCAAGGAACAGTAGAATGTGGGGGGGGGGAAACAAAGAAAAGGTGAATGAGGTAGGAGACCTTTTCCACAGCTGTACCTTCACCCTGGAACACCGGCAATTGGCAGGTCTGAGAGGCTACAGAGTAATGCCCCAGGAAAGGAATGTCATTAGCACCAGAAGATCCCACCACCAGACCATTGCTGTAAGTCCTAGTGGGAGGATTTACAGCTAGAATTTTGTACCGAGGAAATCACCAGCTAGACTTTGTTAATCGTGTTATCATGCTCAGTAATTCATACATCTCTCCAACAGCAAAACCTTTTTATTACAGAATTTCAAAAACCAATACTCGAATTTTAAACTTTAATATGAACTTACATTTTAAAACATTAAATTATCCAGCGAAGCGGACTTGAATGTGAAAAAAGGCCATTTCCTCCATCATTTCATTAAATTTGAAAGTACTTATTTATTTTAATAAGTCGAGATGTCCATATGCCAGGAAATTAACATCAAAGAATGTTAAATATGCCCACTATCACTTAAAAGCCTATGGAGCATTATGCATTTTCAAAAATAGCATAACTCAGCAAAACTACTTTCCTAGCAGTTACTTTTTATTGCAGTTTCCAATAGTACTTTGGGGACAAAGGCTGAGAATGTTTACCCTACTCGGCACTCCCACTCACACTGAAATTGGAAGATGCAAGGTTGAATGAGGTGTCGAGGTGCAACACCACAACACCTTCCCTAATTTAAGGTCTTCTGCTAATGCCAAGCAGATGGTTGTTTACCATACTCTCTTCCAAGGGTTTCTGTGCAGACCTCCTTCATTGGCACTTACAATGAAGACTGTGGATAGGCTCAAATGGAAAGGCTGGACTTGGACTGCTTCATTTGAACATTTATACTTCACTTAGCACAACAGGACAGAATTGTGACTAATATTTTGATGACTTGAACCACCCAGACATTCTCCAGCCTTAAGAACCCATCTGCTGAGATTGCAGGGAGCAGAACTTAACTGGCACGTACTCTGAAAAGCTACTTGTGAGAGCTTGCCATTTTGAATAAGGGCCCATAATGGATTAGCCTCGTTTCCTAAGGAAACAGGCTTATGCATTTGAGCTTCCTACTGCATCTGGGCTACCAATTCCCCTTCTCTTCTCCCCTACTTTCAAACACACTGGCTAACTCTGACCAAATGTGAGAGAAGTGAGTGATCTTACAGCTACATCACAGCCGCCGTTTTTGGGATGCACAAGTCACAACGCAGGTAACGGTGGCAGGGAGCGCAACTGAAGGCCATGAAATAATCTCAAGGCTTCTTAGGCACTGGAGACTTTTCACAGGAATATGAAGCACGTAGCTGCTCACAGAGCTGCACCGTTCTGGTGTTTTAACAGCAGAGAAAGGGAATGTATTGGGACCTGCTCCAGCTCACAGTCTTTCCCTCATTACACCCTATTTCAGCTACTGATGCATTTAACTCTGAGCCACCTCTCAGATGACTAGTGCAAATTTAAGGTAGAGGTAACTTTGCTGTGTTTGCACTGAGAGTAATTAAGTCCTGAAGACTGGGGAGCCCTTGTGCAATACAAACTGAACTACATACAGTGAGCCCTCCTTTACAAAAGATACATCAAAGTCTCTGCAAACTTATCTTCACATAACAAATCCCCTTCCTCAGAGATCAGCATATGTTAGTAGTGTATCATGCAGATAAGTGTCTCAATTTCTAGTTTCCAGCAACAGAAATATAAATTAAAAACATGATCTGAGGTGCCACAGAAGCTTCCAAGTTGGAATCTATCTGAAAAGTTCACATCACCTCTGGTTAGGAGCAGACTATCATCTGGCATGCAAAATAGCTTTTCAAAGCCCAAGGGGCCAGAAGGCTCCGGCAGCAGCCTGAGCTCAGCAGCCTGAGACACACCACCACACCTCGGGAGCAAAAGACAGCATGTAAAACTGAACATGAAGTGATCCAAACTCTCTATGACTTCACTGCAGCTTTACCTCAGGGCAAATCTTATTTCTGTACTTGGGAAATACATTCACACAAACACAAAGCAAATCACTAACATTCAATTCTTCATTCTGAGCACATCCACTTAGCAGTTTGTTCATACAGAAGCTTGACACGTGGGATGAACCCCAGTGCTCAAGGACCAGGTGATGTGAAATACAGCAAAGGAGCCCTGTAAGATTCCAACCCAGCACAGTGCAAAAAGAAGTGATCAACGTTTAAGGGACCTTTGTCACTTCAGCTCCAGCTGTGAGTGTATTATGGGGAGTTGGGAAGGAGACATTTGTTTCACTACTCCAATAACGAAAGCAACAAAAACTGCGATTCACATGCCAGTACTCACCATCTTAAGGCATTTAATTGCAGGGACATTTCCTCTTTCGTTCCTTTCGGAGGAAATTTATACACCAAGACACTTGAGAAAAACCTCGTAAGAGAGTCAGAAATAAAGAATCCCACATGGAACAGCTCCTCCTGAGCTTTCTGGAAGCTGGATAACTTAGATATTGGCCTGAACGCTTTAATTTACATCAAGGTAAAAAAAGCAGCATGGGCCAGCTTCAGAGACCTCAGTTCAGCCACACTGGGGTGACCTGAGACACGGCACCCAGCCTCCCTGTGCCCTCCTAGTCTGTACAGCTGTGATCACAACTCCACCTGACCTTACAGCAGCTGGGCCAGGAGAGATGCGCACCTGTGTCCATGCCTGCAAGGCTGTAACCCTACAGCAGCATGGAGCCAGCGTGCATGGAGTGAGACTGCACTTAACAGGAAAGAAGTGAAGAGGGTTTGCTTCAGCCGTGGCAGAACAGACTAGTTTAAGTTAAACTTGGCAAGTACTATTTGGAGAACGGTCAGGATGGAGACAAAGATAGAAGGTCCGACACTCATGGCAGCAAAGATTCCTTAGGTGAAAGAGTTGCTTCCTGGTCAAGTCTTCAGTATTTTTAAAGGAGTTACTTGTTTCAAAGGTATTTCACCACCCTACACAGGGTTCAGCCACAAGGACCCAGTGAATCAGCAATGCCCACCAGTCCTTACTATGGCAGCTCAAGTTGCAATCTTCATATTTCTGCTACAGGAACAAAGGGCTCCTAGCTCCTCACAAGTGAAACTGGTCATGTCACTAACAGTCCTGAAAACATTATCAACCAAGAGTCCCACACACCTCACAATGGGGTAGTGTTAAGAGATGGGAGTGAGTGGAAACACAGGAAAAATTCATTCAGGGTTCAGTTGGATTAAACCCACTTGCTTTCCCAGCTCTACAAAAGCAGAAGCTCGGTACTCAGGTTCTCAGGAGAGCTTGACATTACTTTTGTACCACAGAGAAACATACCTCTTCAATAAATCATTCCGGGGCCAATAGCCTTCCTCAGATAGAAAGGCTACAGAGATGACCCTTAAGAGTTCAGAGGACAGTTAAAAACATTCCCAGAAAATCACTCAAGTGCTGTTTGAAGATGTAATTTATATGCATAGCTCTGCACTCCATTGCAGGATTTCATATTTATTTAATTTGACAGTTAAAAGTGTACCCATCCAACTCTTTGGGCACACGCAGCCTTTAACGAAAAACTTTGTAATTTAAAGCCAAATGTTCTGAGTATTGAGTAGGAAATGAATGTCTTTGTCCTCAAACTGCCCCAATCCCACTGGAAAAAATTGAAAGCATCAAACCCAGTGAGAGCTTCAACAAAGCACCAGCACAGGGAGAAGCTGAGTTTGTTGCTGAAGGAAGAATTAAGTTCCACAGCCTGATCACCTCCAGAAGACCTCCCTTTACCTCAGGAGCATCACAATGCCTGTGGGACAGACTTGGTCTCCCCCAAGAATAATAGGCAGTCTCCAAGGCAACCAAGGTCTCTTCAATTAGCACCTGATAAGGTGGGATGTGTGGCCTAAGAGACAGGGCACAGCACCGGGACTCAGACTGAAATTCCCACATGGGGTACGGCAAAGCAGTCGCCTAACCTGGCCTGCCCCTTCGGTCCCCACCATGAAAACACACTCACCTCAGAGATGCTATAAGCATTAGAACTCCTTCAGCTGCTCAGCACCCACCCTGCAGTACCAAAGGATCTACATGAGACTCTCTTGATTCTTCCTCTAAGAGGCGCAAGATATTTGATGCAGAATAAGCGCATGGCACCTCTATCCCAATGGCACCAAACAGCAGCGACCCCAGCCCTGCCTCTGCTCACTCCTCCCCCTGCAAGGGAACCCAGCCTGGCAGATCTGCTCCTCAGGCAGGGGCTCCTTTTTTAAGGATTGTAATGATTAAAAACTCTAAGTCTTTGATGCTGCATTATGCAAGATGGAGACACTTGTGGGGAGAGGGGAGAGATGGGGCAATTCCTGGGGCAGAAACACCAAAAAGATTATCTTCTGAACAGCGAATGGAACAACACAAAGAAGCCACATGATGTCACAAAAATAATAGAAATAATTTTACATCTACTGCATCAACTGCAGCACTGGCCTTGCTCAGTTATTTCGTACAAAGACTCCACTTACATCCTGCAACTAGACTTCTGATTCATTCCTTGATTATTTCATGCTTGGACTATTGAAATAATGTTTGTGCCAAGCTTTTTTTTTTTTTTTAGCCACATGCTGCAAGACTATTTAGACCTTCCCTGCTTGCTTTGTTTCTCACTGAAGTATCCTTGCTGTTCACATACTTTTTTCCTCATTGTTATTCTCCTATATGTGTTCAGTTACATATGAAATCAAGATTGGAACTTCAATGTGTTACTGCAATCATTCAAAAACCTCAAGGCAACAGCAGATTTCAACCTTCCGAGTATTCTCCAGTCCATTTGTTGAGCTTCTATCGTTCACAGATGCTGCCCAAATACTCCATCTTTCTTTTGCATGCTTAAAATATAAGCATTTTACATGTTTTTTTGTCTAAAGAACTTGAAATATTTTTTCCTGTTGCTTATTTCAATGCTTAGAGACCAGCTAAATTGACAAGTTTTTGCTGCACTTCAGAACACTTTCAGTCTCATGAAACAGTGCACTGGTTGTTGTAATTCCAGAGGTTTTCCACAAATGTCCCAGTGTTCACATTGAACGAAAAACGCAACAAAAAGCACAGTACATTTAAAGTCTCCCCTGCCCAGCTAAAGCAGCTCTTTATGCTTCCTCATTTCAGCAGAGATTCACTAGAGCTGTGATTGCAGCAGTGCAAAGTAAAAATACTTTGATGCACTATTGGAACAACTGTATCTGAAGCTCTGAAGATTTCATCTAGCATCTGTTGCAGTTCTTTTATACTTTTGTGCTGTGCTAAGGAAAAACTTCATGGAAGAATGAAAGTTGGGGGAACCAGTTCTTTGCAACCCTTATATTTCAGCCTCCCAATGCAGTTCATCTTACCAATGGCCTATCTGCTCAAAAACAGTAAAGAAAAAATTCAGAGCACTCAAAAATCAGAGATTTGCTTTAATACTTTTAAGTCATGAAAAACAATTAAATTTTAGTTAAGAATCTTGCAAAAAAAAAAAATAAAAAGAAAACCAGGTAATTTCTTCATAACCACATCCAGCATTTAAAAATTCAACCATTTCATTATAGATTGGGTATCAGGACTGACTATGACAGTACTTGGAATAAATTACTGCAAGCATGGCACACAAGAAAAGGTGGCAAGAAGAGAGTAAACAGTATTAATGGTATTCAATAATGAAATCCTGTCTGTGTCTAAGTAGAAACTAAATTACTATCTGAGGTTTCCTTAGCAGATTATTTAGAAACTTGCCAATAGACAAAGTAAATGACAAGACTCTCAATCAGAGCTGTGTTCCCCGGCAATATGGCTTAGTAAAAATGATACAGACTACTCGGACTGCTTCTGGCAAGGCTGGCTCTTCTCAGGGGACTGCTAATGTTAAATACTCAACACAGGCGTGATTGTGAATTCCTTATTGACGCTGGCTTATGGCTAGGCAGATATATCCTGTTCTCTGGGATAGCAATATGGGAACTCATTTCTTCACTCTCAGAACAAAACCAAAATATTTTGCTTTGGATATTCACAAGGCAGAATAGCTAGAGAAGGATAAAAAGCATTCTCCTTGACATCCTCCAAGTAAGAGCACATTTTGATGCAGATTCTGCAGACACAGATGCGTCTCCTGCACATCTGTACAGAGTCTTGCTCATGGACATGAATACCCATGACCCAGTACCGTCAGAATACAAACAATCAAAATACACAGATGGTAATCCCTGTTTATTTGAGAAAACACACAGCAGTTGCTTTAGCTGTGCACATTAAAAATCAGGGTTCATGCTTAGACAGTAACAGCAAACTCTCCAGCTATGGTTTTCCATGTTTCCCTTATGGAGGAGTGTAGCATTGATTTCTGGCACAACTGTTACTCTAATAAGATTGCATATGGAAACGAATGCATCGCAGCTGGTTTCAGCAGGGCTCACTGAAGACTACCATTCATCTCTGATGAATACAGATAAAAATATTCAAAGCTCAGTTTACGGATCAGATATTAATGGGAATATTTTTTCTACTTCTCTCAGCTTAGTTCCTCTTTAGAAAATCAGCTCAAAAGAGTGAGTGAGGAAGGAAGAGAGCCAGAACCTGCTCATTTTGACCACCCTGCATTTAAGGGAGATGAGTACTCTTACAGGGGAACGATGACTGAGCACACAGTATGCCAGAGTTTTGGTCAATATCAAGATTTATTATTCTGAAAGACAGAAAGAGTGAAATACTGACCACGGAAAATAGCCCATTAGTTACCTCTCAGTTCAATAAGTCTTGATGCTTTCCTTACTATGTGCTGATTATTTCCTGTCCAATTCACATTAGCAGCTTATTTAATGAGAACAATCTAAGCAAAGAGAGAAATTCACACATTTACAAAGGACATCACCAAGTTACATTTCATCACAGTTAACACCATTTGCTGTTCTTTCAGGAAATAACCATTACCGATCTTTCCCGTTTTAATGCCAGCAATTGCTTTTCGGGAGACCACTCAATTCCTACATTCACCACCAGTTATATTTTAAATAATAGCATCTTAAAGGACAGCAATAACTGCCTAAGTGTTGCAGGACAAAGCTTTCACACACTGATAGTGTCCACTAGCTTGACAGGGTGACCAAAGTTCCTGTTCTTAATGGACACTTTTACCCACTCACAGGGTCATCTCTACTCTTGAAGAAGAAAAGCCTATTTTTCTTCTATTAACTTCTCCTAATGCTCATGGCAGTTGTAGAGAATCTTGAGAGAAAGGATTCAACATTTTAGACAGAAAAAAACACCACTAAGTACATGCACAAGGAACAGAAGCATCATATGTATTCCTAATAATTTCACACAGACAAAAAGATTAAAGGTAAAAAGAGAAAAGAGATGCCTTGAATACATCATAAGATTAAAGGGAAAAAACAACTGCATGCATTTTCTACACAGAGTTCTCTTTACAAAGCCATACTTAGATAAACCTGTAAGAACATATATACATCCTTGGCAAGCATCTGCTTTTTTGTCCTCTGAGAAGCCCAAATGGTTTTGATTACAAATATTTCTTGAATGAGTCAGCTCACAACACTGAGGCTGATCAGCAGAACAGTCACCAAGAGCACAGGGCACACCAGCCCCACAGGTCAGTTGGGAAACTCCAGTGACAAAAGCACCATCGCCCACAGCATCTTGCCCCGGAACTGTGCAGCCTCCCATTTCACACCCCTTGAGCATGCAGATGAATGCTGTAAATAATTAGACAGCACATCTTCCACCTGAAGACTCAAAAAGGAGTTTCCTGATTTGAGTAAGGAGCAAACTTCCCCATTGCTCCTTCTGGTTTTGCACAGTCTCATGCAATGACCATCACATTATTTTTACATAACAGCCTTTCAGAAAAGCAGGTATGAGTAGGTACAGGTCCTTCAGAACTACTGTCAAGCTACAAGCATTTGCATCAGCATCTCTCGCTGTAATCTCCTCCTAAGGCCCTGACCCTCCAGCTACTCATTTTTTTGGCTACTGCAAGGCAAACTAGGGTCTCCTCAGGTCACCAGCAAAGTGTTCTCAGCACTGACAGATGCAACACTTGACTTTTAGAGGCATCTCTAAATGTCTGGAATATTATGCTCTGTGAAGAGGCATACATTACACAAGGGAGGGCCAGTTAAGGCCCTGGATCTAGTAGGTGTTTCAATTGCATATTTCTGTAGGCTTTAGTTTCAAGTATTGTTATGGGTTTTTTTGTTTAAACAACAACTTAAATATTTATGAAAATACTTCCGCAGTGATGAAAAGGCGCCTGAACTGCTGCTATCCATCACTATGATGGGTGTTGAAACATACTGAGTTTTGTGGCAATTATAAGGATGTGCTAAAAAGAATTTCAAACCTGTCCATTCAGTGGTTTGCCTAACAGAGAAGATGACTGTGAAAAGCAAAGGCTGCACTGAAGCACATTCAGGATCCACACCTACTTCTTACTGTGCTGTGCCTATTGCTCATTTCTGTTACAGTGCAAGCCATGTGGTCAGTCCCAGCTTAGGAAGTCTTTGGCAAACTGTAAGACACAGTCATGGAATAAATACTTTGCCAAAACATACATGAATACACATGCACAGACAATTTCCCCTAGAGATGTAGTTTGAGCTTCCTAAAAAAATCCTAAAAAGAACGTCTAGGAGATCTCAGTCTCTGTTCCGTCTTGCAGTTCCTATTTAAAGACAAGTTAGTGTTCTGTTTTCAGTATCTGTTTCCTTCTCAATTGGGTTTAAAGAGCTGCTAGCATAGACTTAACAAAGTTTCTTCTAAAAGGCTGATTGTGTTTCCTGCTATCTTTATGACAGAACCCATTTAAAACGGACCTTCTTCATTTAATTGTCTAGGCTTTATTTTGCAAGTTTTATTTCTGAACTAGAATAAATGTTATGGTCAGAATTGTGACTGTAGACAACAGGGTTATTTTACAAGGCTTAAAAATCCTTTCCTTTACTACCAGACAGTGAAATGAGAGTTCTGTGATGCAGCTTTGTCCAGGGGACATGCAGTATGAGCACAGGGCACTGGAGTTCACAGGTTCTGCTGGTCACAGGGACCTTTAGGTATGTAGGTGCCTTATACAAATGTTACAGAGCTGAGAGTTGTTTGACTCCTGATCAATAACTGAAGTTTATCCCCTCAAAACTCTTTTGCCTGAGAGGAACAATATGATCAGGCAGCACAGGGTAATGCTATAGGTAACTCATAAAACCAGGAAAATTCCTAATCTCCAGAGTTTAAAGCAGCACCCGGACTATTCACCCTCCACAAGAGCTCAGAGCAGCAGAAGGGCTTCCTACAGGCTACAGAGGAATTACTCTAAAAGCACAGTATATGACAGATATATCCTGTGGAAGACAGATATTTGAGGGCTCTCTGCAGCATGGCTGTGCCCTTTTTCCACCCCCAGGCAGGAAAACCACAAGTAGCTGCCTGCTTTCAGACCTCTCCACCCCCATCTCAGGATTTATTACAGAACACTTAAGCCCAAAAATACAAAAACCCTGCAAGCAGGCAGGCACAGCCATAAACACAGAGGCGCCTTTGCTGCCTGAAATCAGTTCTGCTCAATTGAAATCAATATAAAGCCAGAGCTCAGCCCAACCCAGGCCAGCAGAGACATGGGCATGCTGGTCAATATTGGGGTTCCACACACAGCTGTCCACTGATGCCTGTCAGGAGCCGTGCTGGTCTCATTCACTCCATTGGCAAATTCCACTAGAAGAAATTCCAGGCTCACCAGTGCCCAGCCCAGCATAGCCTCCTTCCCTGCCCGTAATTGCTGGGGCTGGGCCAGCAGCTGTTGTACAAATAACCAGAGGGGAGCTGGCCTGACCATTTGAGGATAGGGAAGGGAAGCAGCCTACCAGATAATGTCTGTAAAAGAGTTTGGAAACCATTGATACAGGCTAATTGCTTACTGCAGAGTGAAGTTTCCCCTCTCTGTAGGCTCATTTGATGTAAACTTCCTAGTCGTGTCCAAAACCCTACCCGCAGGACAAACATTGTTAGTATATAAAGTGCTTAGCCAAGCCCTGCTCAGAGTTCCTGGGAAATATTCTGGGGAATGAGGAAACAGATAACATGATCATCCTCCTCACTGTGCTCAGCTAGAAACAAACATCTGTCTGGCATCTGGGCTCTGCCACCCACCATTTATTCCCATCTTCAACCTAAACACAGAAGCTCAGCATTTTCATTACCTCTGGTCCCCTCAGTGAACAAATATGGACAAAAGACATTGGATAAGAGAGGCTGAACTGGCTGAACTCAAGGAGCTGGAAGGAACCAAGTGATACATAAAAATGCCATGGCAAAGCAGCAGCCTGTAGAAACATCCAATTTGTAATGGAGCACAGGCTTCTCTCCCCACCTAATTGCTCATCTTGATTTCCTCCCTTTCTCAGGGACATGGTGCCAATACTGACATTCCTGCAGGACGTATCATCAAGCCTGGAAAATTCCTTTAGAAATAACCATGTCTTTCCCAGCGCTATACTCACCCCCTTGCCTTTTCCCTCCTGAATGCAGTCCAAATAATTGCCTGCATCTCAGCATCTACACTCAGCATGTGGCCGTGTCCCTCCTGGCTCCCAGTCACCCTGTGTGGGGCTCAGTGGGGCAGAGCAGCTCCTCCTTGCAGGCAGAGACCACAACAGGATCTCTATCCACTTCCAGGATGAGCTTGCTCAGGTGCAGTATATGCAGAACCCACTCAGAGGGGACACACAGTACACCTGGGCTGCTCACACACAACTGTACTTCATGCCAGGAAACCTTTGGTGAAGACCCAGATTCTGCAGTTGGGATACTTGGTCCCAAACCACATTCTCCTAGAACAGCAGTTCAAGTCCCTCAGCTCAAACAGTAGCCTGACAAAGCACCCTAAGAAAATGGGTTTATATCCTTGTCTGGTTTCTTGACAAGTGCTGGTAAATATATAATTTCCACCTTTTCCATTTCCTAATTTACGCCTTTGAGCAGCAATAGTGACAAAACCATTCTAATTAGATAGCACTAATCAGGTCAAAAGGCATGGGATTGCCAACTGCAAAGTCACTATCCGTTCTCTGAAAAAGACTGACTATTTTCCTCGTAGAAGCAGATTTATCAATAAACTAAAGGATGCAAAACTCCAGAAGGTAAAGCATAATTACACATCAGGACTACACATTAACCTAAATCTAAAAGGACTCATTGCATGTAATCATTTTTTTTGGAGGGTTGAACAAGTGATATTAATCATAAAGGAAGACCATTACAAAACTAGAATTTGGGAAACTTCACCATGCATAAACTGGCGTGTGGTGGATTTGTGGCTTTTTGTTCTGTTTGTTTGTTTGGGGGGGTGGAAAGGGTCCTACTTCCTATTTTCTTTTAAACCAGGACTGGTTAAAATAAACAAATCAATTGCTCAAGCAAAGAGTTTTGACACATATGACAACAGAATAATTCCACTAGTGTTTTACCTTTTTCAAAATATTTTCATTTAACTACCTGAAATTATTACTTCAAATACATTTTTCAGTAACAAAAAAACCTGCCAAGTGGCACTTAACTTGCAATATTTTACACAAGACAGCAGAGAGGAACAGGCCATTCATTCCAACATACACATTTTTCCTCTGTTTTTATACTCTTTATGAATCCTGAAGCTTAAAATCTTAAAAAAAATTGTTTTAGGCTGCAATGTGGAAGTATATCTTGGGGCAATATTTGTCCACTTGATAATCTCAAAGTTTAACCAAAAACACTGTCATTTTTCCTACATTACTAAAATATTTAGATTTATTTTACTTGTGTGACCTCATTTGCAAATGAGATAGCACATATTTTGAAATCTAATAAAGAAAAATTGTGTGTATTAGTGGAAAACCTCCTCTAAGCTTACTTAATTCATTTCCAGTGAAATAAATGGTCTGTATAAAAGGGAGGCATTGGCAGTCAAAAAGTAATATTTGCATATTTATCTGGTATCAGTGTTCAAACTTCTTAGAAAGTAATATTTTCCCTTCAGCTGAAACTATCCCTGCACAACATCCCTCTTCGACAAGCAAGAATGTCTGCAGTGTATCTCAGACCTTCCCAAAAAGCACACACAACTCTAATATAATGCTTGAAATCTTCCTAGAAACTTTTTTAGATATCAGGCATTTTCCATAGAGCCAACATAGCTATTAGCACAATTTCAGATTGAAGGGTTTTTTAACAACTTCAGATACAGGCCTGGAATTTTCTGGAACAAACCAACCAACAAATCAAAAACATCATTTCGAAGTGCAGTTTTATTTGTGGTATTTCACAATTGTGTGGACACATTAGGTCTTCTATACGACTTACAAGAAGAGTGGGACAAACAAACCAATACCCTACCTTTTCAATACCACACATCCTGGAGTGAGGCACTGACAGCTCTCATTGTTGTACATGCACAGAAAGAAATACTTGCAAAATTTCTAGGGTGGACTGATTTTTTTATTTATTTTTTATCTGAGATAGGTGTATATATAGATATGGATGCTTACAGTCTTCCTAGAAGGCTTAATAAAGCAGGCAAATGGTGAGGTTGGGATTGTACTGATTGGACCAGGAGAGTAAAGAGAAGTTTGGGAGAGTATGGCTGTCCAGGTATGTGTTAAGAAACTAATGGAAGACTGAGTAAACAAGCAGGACAGTCAGGCAAATCCTGCAGCTAAATGGCAGAAATTCAAGAAAAGAGAAAATGCGTATGGAGGGAGTTTGCAAGGAAGCCAGAAGAAGAAAATACACTGTAAAATTAAACTATTTCTGAGCACGGTAGTAATAAAAAGCAAGTAAACGATTTGATTTTGGAGACATATCACATGTCAGTTCTCTGAAGAAAACTCACTCACCCGAGTATGCCCAGTAAGGATCCCCCGAAGCCTTTCGCCTCCGTATCTGCACAGAACTACCATGTCTGTTTTCATGCAGAGAGCCAACGTAACCTTCAGTCAGAGCTGGGAAGAAAAATAGCAGGAATCATTAAGAAAGTGGTATTTACTCCCTGGAGTTCACATTGCAAAGCTTAAATCTTTGCTAAGCAGAGACTACAAACTTGGCATGTCTCAAAAAAAAAAAAATGAACAGGCGCATTCCTCACCAAAGAAAACCCACTATCCAAAGGTGATTTACAGAAGCCAGGACTCACTAGTGCCATTACCCTGGTCTGGCACATGCCTGTGCAACTCCAGGAGTTTCCATATGGAAACTCTGATGTACACAAGTGAATGAGTATGAGCCATGACACATGACCAAACCTTCTCTGTCTAGACCCAAAAGATAAAGTGCACACACTTTGCTAATGACTACCAAGCCATGTCAGGCAAAACAGCCAGGCTGCAATACCGGGCATTACAGCATGAAAGGGAAAGGAGAGGAATGAAGAAATCATTGTAAAATCCCACAAGCTAGAAGGTATTAGATTGATCAACTAAACCAGAAAAGAACACATTCCATCCCAGGATTTTATTTTGGTTTTATACCTCAAATAATTTTTATTGTTTTTCTCTTGTAAAGGAATGCATTGCTTCTATGAACACGTGGGATATTTGGGCTTTTTTTGTGCAAATTTTGCTTATTGTTTCTATGCATCTGACTGAACCAAGCTGGAGGTGTGTGAATTCAGAAACATCAGTGGAAAGCCTGTAATAAATTCAACTACCTTTCTCAGAGCACAACTGAAAACTTTTGTGCTAAAATAAATGCACACAAACAAAAAAGACCTTATATCCACAGACATGGAATCTGAGGAACAAGAATGCACCAAATGGCTTTATGGAAATTTAAGTCCAACTGCTCCCAAACCACTTATTTAATCAGTAAGAAACCTGCTGAATAATTCAAATTAAAACTTCAGAAAACCATGTAAAGCACTGCTACCCATATGCAGTCACCAAGCACTGCTTTCCTTTCTATTCCCCGGCCAATTGCAGCTGGGCTGAAACGAAGCCTGTAACAGGACTCTATTGAACATCATGCACCAGTAACTCAGAATTTGCCCTTCCTTCCCTTTGAAAAAGCTTCTGGGTGACACCCCTTGCTCCACAGTAGCACAGAACACACTGAGTCTGAGGCTACCCCATGTGTGCTGAACTGCTCTATGGACAACCTTCCCTCCTGCACCTTGGATCATGGATTTCTATAGATTTTGGAATCCTGAAGTGGTAGGAAAAGTCATGCAACTTCAGGAAAGGCAGTACAGGTTTGGCCCTGCCAAATTTTCCCTTGTGCAAGCAAAGGTACTAATTGTGCAAGCTGAATGACTTTTCCAGATTTCTTGGCAACTTTCTAAATGCTAATTCACTCCAGGCTGTGAACTAGAAACACATCACGCTATCAGGTTTTATATGCAACACCTCCTCACATACCTCATTTTCCTCTTTAAAAATACTAAAATGAACATCTTATTTTCATTCTTTTTTTTAAAAAAAATACTTTTATATGTCTTTATGATTGGGAGGCAACACACTCATTTCAACAGGAAAGAACAGGTATGGGATGTGGAGAACTAAATACTCTTGGCAAAACAACCGAGCAAAGATCAGAGACTAAGAAAATCCCAGAGAAGAGATCATAGGAATAGCCTAGGTGGATGGCTGGAAAGGCTGTCAGAAAAAAAAGTGGACCAATTATTCACTTAAAAATCACATGTGCTGAGAAATGCAGCTCATGTCCCTCCCTGTTACAAAATGAAAGGCATTTTCAGCAGCTTTCTTCTGAGCATCCTCTATATGAAGAGGGCAAATAACTGTGGGATTTTTGTTGTCCAGAAAATTTGTCTCCTTCAGGCAGAAGGAAGGTTGCACACTGCCTCCTCCAAAGAATAAGGTACTCCTGCAGGGATCTGCTCCACAAGCCCTTCTTGTGTGCCTTACCCTCCAGAGAAAGCAACTGTCTCAATAATCTGTATTTGTTGAAGGTACAAACGCTCTGAGTCAGTGCAAAGCATCTAAAGTTGTAAACACCTTTGTACTTCTGGCTGGAACTATCAAAAAGCCTCATGGCAACCATGGTATGGCCATGAATCATACCATTGATTTTCAGTGTCCTCTGCGAGAAAATTAAATTATGCAAATCCAAGCCTTTATGAATGCCTAGCTTTAATGTGAAATTGAACATTTGCTTCAGTCAGCATCTTATTTATGCAATTATAACAGAAAATATGCAGTTTTAGTTTCCTGTGTAGACACTGAATAGATTTGTGCACTTATTTATACCTATAAAAAGGTGAAGAGCCACGCTGTACACAAATTTATTTCCACCATCAAGGATGTCACAAACCAGGAGGGGAGCTCAAGTGTTTTTCAAGAGAACTATGGGAAGTGACTTACTGGTTATACTGCTGAATATTTTCTGTAGGATTGAAAAAGAAACAAATTGGAAGATCTTGTTCTAAATAAAATCCTGCATCACTGCTAGACAGCCCAACATTGATGTCAACAGTCCATTTAAAAACATGGAGTAATTCAGTAGTCATGAGCAATTTAGAGAAGATACATGTTTACTGGGCAGCTGTAGAAACTCTGGCAAAAGCGTGATAGGCCAAGACCTACAGCCATGCTATGAACTGGAAAGGTAGTGGTCTGTGTCATTCAAAAATCATGACATGACACCACCTTCTTCCCTCTGCTGGCTCCACTCCCCTGTGTTCACAGCACTTCATGAGACCACAAAACACTCCAAGAAAACACTGTGGGAACAAACAGTTATTGTTGGCAGTATCTTATACTGGTAAAGTCATCAGGAAACCACAGACTCAATCTCATGGTGCTTTTGTTCTTTGGTGTCAGCTGGGGTCAATGGACTCTCTCATACTCAAGAGGTGCAAGGGAGAGAACAGAGCATACAGTGACTCTTTAGATAAAGTCTGGAAGAGCCAAAGCATTCAAGTCAAGTTACTCCAAAAAAGGGAGTGCTTCATACATCAAAACCATCTTATGATTCAGGTAGAATCATTACTTTCTCCAGATTTTAGGGGAAGTTGGGGATGTACCTTCTGACCAAAACAAGTCAACACTGGCAATGAAAATTTAACAGGCATCTTGTGTTACTAAATCTGCTTCTTTCACTGAAAATACATACGGCTAAAATATTCTGTTCAGCTCCAGCCATTACAGTGCATTTATTAATTTTTGCAAATGCTCTAATTCCACAGTTTCAGAAACTCTATGTTCAAGTAAGTGACTAAAAAGCAACAGACATCTTCCAGTGTTTCTAACATCCAAACGAGTTCTGGAGAAAACATTTAAGTTTATTAGCAGCAACAATCACTCCAGGTTTCCACAGTCTTTTTCAGCCGGGAGACAGTTAACAGCTCCCGAAGAGGGAGCAGCCAAGTGGTTTCCTGCTCCACTCCTGCAGAGCTGGAGGCTGGAGAAAAGCCAGCAATTAGACTGGCTGGTCTGACATGGAGCAAACAGGGGGAGGCTCCTGCCTTCTGGGAACCCTACAAAAGTTGGGGAAGTGGAAATCGGGACAACGGGAGGGGCAGGAACGTGCTCCAGGAAGGCTCAACATGGAGCAGCCAAATTAGAGGGGTGGAATATAGGCACACACACAGAGCAGGAGGCAGAGAGGAAGAGAAGGCACAGCTGAAGCCCTTGCCCTGCAAGTTTTTATGTCATACATCATGCCAGTGCTGATGGCAGAGGAGAAATGAATACCATAATATATGGCCTGAGACGTGCAGATACACGATTAAAAGACAAAGGGACCCATCATACACTCGGATACACAAGCGTGAAATTAAATGCTGAGCAACTCCCCTGGTTGCTGGGGCCGAATTGGTGCCCGTGAAGCGTGACACCTGCAGTCGTGGAGCTGTGCTGTGCCCACCAGAACTGCTGCTGCTGCAAGGCAGAGAGGATCCCTCAAAGCTAACATGGAGAAATCTCTTACACACCATTTCATATAATTTTAATCGGTGCTGAATGCTACATGATTTCAGATGATGTGCTAAATGAATCAGCCCACGCCGCAGACCAGCGGACAGCAAGAGCAGTGCAATGCTGGGTACGCCTCAGCATTCCAATCAGCTTTCCATTCCCTCTGTCTCAACGTATTAACTTTCCAATAAAAATTATTTGATAAGTGCCCTCAGAGGTACGATAAAGGTAATTCCTGCCTGAATACCTTATTGGTGTTCACGGCTGACATGAAAACACAAAATTTTATCCCCAATCTACCTTAAATATAAAGCTATTACACTATTCAGAGAGATTATACCCTCGGCATTAGTGTTTAAAAGGTATCAAGCCATCAGCTATGTAAGAAAAATCCTTGAAGGTCGATATGTTATGTCTGAATAGTGAAATCATTAGTTATGATGGTAGATTAACTAGATTGTATGCTAAACTCAGATTCTTTTAAGCCTTCTTTAACTATAAGGGTTGTGCGCAAATCTGTTTTCAGCTGTTGCAATCAAAATGGTACAAATTTAAAGGTACACACATTACCCAGCTTGTAATCATTCTGACTTGCCACTGTGGACTACAGTAGCAGTTGGATTAGTTTTAGTCCTAGTCCCTAATGTGTACAGACTTCTTAACTGATGCACTTCAATGTGGTGCTACAAGCCAGCCTTTGGAGACAGACTGGACTATTGGAACTGGAGTAGTGTCACTCTATGAAAATACTTAAAGTAGGGAATTTAAGGAAAAAAACCCCTTATTAGCATGTAACAAAAGCACTAAATCATAAGGAATGCTAGTAATTAGCTCTGTATCAAATCAATGCAGGCAGAAAAGAAACTTTTCAAACCCAAGAAAACCACTATTTTCTTGAAGACTGCAGAGCGCTGCATTTTAAAAGGGGGCAGGGCACGGAAACATCACCTGAAGGGCTTTTGCATCATTTCTTAAACAGACTTAAAGAGATGAGTGATCCAAGACACTCAGCCACCTGCAAGCCTAAAGCTTCAAGCAAGTCTCACCAGAAAAAAAGCAGCATCTTCAGCTAGGTGCACTCACTGTATTTTTGAGCTGTGCTAAAGAGAAGCAGGTAAGCTGGAGGCATTGCAACACTTCACATTGTAACACATTCTGCTGAAAAGAGCTCAGGCTTCTGGGCAATTTCTTAGAATAAATGTTGCCAAATGGACCAGGAGGGGAAAAAACCCCCTGATAGGTAATAAATTTATAATATTGAACAATTAAAATATTTTGTACAATTAATATAAATAATGGTCAGATTCCTAAACACGACTAGGCTATTTGCCTTAAATATTTTACCACCCTTTGACAGCAAATAAATCTAGAAATATTTCAGGCACAGCTAATCCATTTTGATAGTGCATTACTTCTAAACAGACTCTTCAGACATGGATCTCCATATTTTGCAGATTATTTTATATCTTGCCAAAGAAGGATGAAAGTTAAAACAACATATGGTGGTCAGAAAGCATCAACAAATTCTATCCTGAATGAGACTTCATCCTTTGATTATGCTGCAGAGATTTCTTCTGATTATCAGATAAAAGCCAAAATTTATCCTCTTATGAACACACAGGCAATTTTCACAGCTTTCCATTAATGAAATATGGGACTTAAAAATGACAAGTTTCTCACAACTTAAGTGAAATAACAGATATCCAGATGCTACATCTGCCAAGAGACATATATCCCTTTCCTAGATGACAGTCACCCAGACAGTCTCTTGATTCCTGCACGAGTAGAATCCGCAGGTCTATTCCTAAAACTAACACGTGGACTTTTCACACTATTCATTCTGCTATTCACATGTCTGATAGATGATGTGGTAACAACGCAAATCCTAAGAACAAGAACATAAATGCAGAGCACAGCAGACCTCTACAGGAGCTAACCAGCAGACTGCAATTTGAAGATGAAAAACAGTCCAGGGGAACATGCTGTCAAAGTATGGGGATTAAATTAACTAGCAGAATTAAAGGGCTTATCCCAAATATGAATACACCAGCCACTAGGTGCATTAACCCTTGGTAACCTGTTGGGTTCAACGCCAGCCAGTTACGTGTAATGCAGTTTGGTATTACCGCAACAAACCAATACAATGCAAGTCCCTGAGCAGCAGAGCTGATGTGGACAGGCAACAGAAAACAGATTTCCAGTGCAGCCCTTTCCTTGCATTACAACAGATGGAGTTCAAGGGTGACAAGAAAGTCTCCTTCATCAGAGCCAGCCTTATGCCAAGCCAGACCATGGGCACAGTGCACCACCATGCCCAGTGCCACTGGCCACTCTCCCACACAGTGGATGTCCTGCAAAGGAAAAGCAAACCAGTCTCATCAGCCACCAGTTCCCGCAGATCCTGCTCTCAGCCTGCCTGGCTTCATAAGTGAGATGAGCAAAACTCATTAGCAAGACAGTAAGGCAACTTTGAGTTGCATTAATGATGCTCCATTAAGGGGATTCAGAAAAAGAAGCTTGGGAGGCCAGGAAGAGACAGATGCTGCCGGCTGATTAGAAAGGCCTTGATTTTGCATTTTCATGGCTTACACTTGGCTGGCATCAGCTGTGCAAGATAGGACATAGCTGGTAAATTTGGACCTCTGATGTCAACTGGCATCACCTGCAGCACTTCTGCTAAGAATAAGCAGTCAGCCAGATAACAAACAGTGCCAACAATTTCCACCTCAAGATAAAATCACACAAATTAAACAAGTGCAGCATCACCCCTTCCAAGAGGATGCTGCCCTGCAGCAAAGCTTCTGCCAGAGAACTTGGGGAATACCCTTAGAGTAAGGGTTCTCAGACATAAGCTCCAATCTACCCACGTGTGAGCAACATGTCATGGAAAAAACAAAACCCACAACAAAACGGTCTGTTAACTTTTCCCCTGAAGAAAGTGCAGAAAAAATTAGCCCAGACAACTGCACTGCTCCTCCAGGAAGGAGGAGCTGCTGTTCATGTCACACTGCAACAGCATGCAATGATGGCAACAGCTGAAGAAATGAAGTCTGAGCACCCCAGAAACACTCATCCCCCCACACTGGGAACTACAGACACACGAAAACCAGCTTTGTGTAAGACCCTTATGCCACTGAACTGTTCCCTGACACTTCCCTGCATGCAGAAACACACTCCATTTACCTTTAAGACAAAGCTTTCAAACAGACTGGTATTCTAGGCATCTGAGCTGAGACACCTTAAAGAAGACTAAAGCACATCATAAAAACTGAACTCCTTTTAGACACTTCTGATTCTGGTAGTCAGACAGAAAAATAATTGGGAGCACCTGAAAACTCTGTAACCTTGAAAACTCTTGGTCTGTGCATCCTTCACAGTCCCTTCTGTTAACCATCATTATCTGCATTTCTTAAAAGGAGGAATCCTCATCCTTGTTCATCGTCTCCCTATGCTGCACTTCAGAAGGGTTATGTCACCTCTGAATTTTATTCATAACAATGAGTGATGCAAACACAGAAATAAAACTTCAGAGCAGAGGTTCATATGCAAGGCTGACCTCCACAGGAAAGCAGGTGCTCTCTCAGCCACTGCTGCCAGAATCACTGCAGATACTAAGGAGAAAACAGATAAACTCAATTCTCCAGTATCTAGGGAAACCAGAGAGAACCCAGGCAATGAAAACCCAGGTATGGGGGCAAAATGGCTGCTCACACAGCCAGCTCCACTGGCAAGCTTGTCCCCAAGGGCAAGCTTCAAGTCAAACTTGGAAGTAGCTGGAAACCAGAGGGAGCCCAGTGCATTTGTGCAGAAGAGCCTTGAATTCATCAGCCCAGGCACACTAAGAAGGGGCCAACTTAGTCCCTTTATTCATGGCATGGTTTGGCTGGGAAATGTGTAAACCACTCATGTATAAATGGAGTTTGTACATTGAATTAACAATGGTAAAAGGAGGCTTTATTTCACTTCTTGCCTTATTGCAAGTACCCAAACATTAAGGGATTTGCAACAGTAAGTGCCCTGGCCAGAACCACCTGTCTTGCTCTCATTCTCACATAATCAGGTGCTGCAGCACGCACAGTGTTAGAAGAGCAGCCTCTAAATAGCACATAAGTGTGACCTTAATCAAGTATTTTGTACTTGCCATTCCTTGTTTAATGCAGGATCATACCACTGTCATTTCGTTAAACCAAACAATACTCACAAAAACACACAAACTCATGCAAACTCAGCAGTAACACCTCTCTACTCTAGAAATAATTTGCTTGTGTCCACTGCCAGCATTTGTGGTAGCACAGCCTTATTGCATTTCCAAAACGGATTCCCCTAAGTACAAAAAGCATCTTGGTAAAATATTAGGCTCATCCAAATAAGCATAGCAAGGACTGCATGACACAGACCTTCTGTCCACCCCAGCTGCCTCTTTGCCAGACACATTTCTGCCTCCCCATGGGTAGCCTGTGATTTCATTCATCCTGCCATCGTCCCATTAAAGCCACCTTTGCATTCCATCAGCAAAGACATCTACCTACAAACCAGGGTCTTCTCTGCTAAACTCAGGCAGAGCCCCCTGAGGGGTCTGTGTTCTTGTGTACGGGTGTTCAGCACTGACAGCACAGGTAGTCCTCGCTCCAAGGCACCCCTCTGAACTCGCCTGTCTCTAACTCAGAAGAAGCAGCAAGCCCAGCATTCATTCAGTAGAAAATGCAGGGCACAGAGCTGATTTCAGGCACATGGAGAACACTGAGGCACTTTATGAAGCCAGCAGAGCTGCTCCCACTGCGTGACATGAGATCAAACGTTCTATTATAAAGTCTTCAGAGACAGGGGCTCCTCAGCTAATAAAAATTCCTCATTCTTTATACAAAATGATTTTTTTAACCCGTGTCCTTTGGCCCATTTAACAATTTATTGACTGTGGGAAATAAAGTGAGGCCACATCAATCTCTTCCTGGTTATTTGGTTCAGGCTCTCAAATTAATGCAGAAGGTGGAAAGCTCAATAAAGAATATTTAAGAAAAGAAAGAAGAAATGTTCTAGTCACACTGTGAGATATCTTCCTCTCAGTTTGCAGTCAGGCCTCACCACCTATAGCTGCACAGTCTCCTAGAGGAAAGAAGGAAGAGCATAAACCAGCATTCCCCTGGACTGAGCAAAAATAACTTGAGATTTGTATCACTCTGCACTGAAACAGAGCAGTAGCGCCCAGGTAGCCAGATTTAGTGCCTCCAGCATGTAACAGCAATTTCAGCCAGATCCACAAAAATTATTTTGGGATCGAACTTAAAAGCTGAGTAGAACCAAGCAAACAAGCATTCATTTTTATTTGTGTAAAAATGTAGTTAATTTGGCTTATGATCTACAAAACAAGGTTTTTTTCATCTGTTTTATGCTGACAGCTTGCATTACATACAGATCTTGTTGCAAAGGGATTCATCCACATTTATTTCTCAAAATATAAATCTAAAGTGGAAACTGACATAAATAGAGATTATTTTTTTTGTGCTGACTGAACAAGTTGTTAGTCTGGGATATATGCCCCAAAAACATGACCTACCGTTCTGAGAACTCTCTCCTTTCCTTCCAAATAAGTTGCATTGTTCAAAGGGAACAGACACTATAAATACTACAGAGCTGATCTGTAAGCTGAATCAAACTTACATCTTTAGTTTTTCCACCCAGGCAAGAATTTTTCTGGAAATTTCCCAGCAGGAAGGTCTGGTGCTGTTTAGGACCCAAAACTAATACTTGGTTCCTTGGTCATTTGTCTCCAGAGAATGCAATAAAGATCTTGACACAGAACCTCATACTACTGAGAGCAACAGCACTGAGGGCTTTGGCAGCAAGCACAACAAAAAGCAGTAACAGAGCTCTGATGAAGTAAATAGAGAGAAATTGCCAATAATGGTGCTCACTTTGTAGGGATACAGTGGTGGTATGAGCATGGTCTGAAAAGGCACGGGATCACTGTTCTCTTCTGTACAACTAATTTAACCATCTGGAGGACAAAGGCAATGCCACGCTCCCTAAATGTAAATGATGCTAAACCAAGAGGAGGAGAAGTAAGAATACCTCAAAAATATTCAGCTGCCTGGCAAGCTCAGCAAAATGGGCTGATGTAAGTGAGACATTCCGCTGAAGATAGATGTAAGGCGATGCAGTTGGGGAGAAATAATAATCAGTGCAGGAATGAAGTGAGAGAGTGCTGTTTAGAAAGCAGTAATGCAGAAAGACTTGAGTATTAGGGTGGATAATGAATTAGATGAAAGTTCATGCTGCAATACCACTGCAGAAAAAGGCAATTGCTATCCTGGGGCACATGCACAGAGATACTGGAAGCAATAACTCAGTTTTAGACAGTTTTTGGCAAGGCTGTCACTGCAGTGCCACATGCTGTTTGAGGTCCATTACTCAACAACAACAAAAAAAAATCATTTTTAACAAAAAATTCAAGACCTGGGGCAGGGAAGGGAGGGATGACAGGGGATGACATATGGAATGAATCAAGGCATCTTTAACACCAACCTTGTGCCCCTACTCAGTGCTGGCCTGGACAGCTGAGCCACAGGCTGCTCAGGCCTTGGTGTGCCCATGCTCATCCTCTCAAGTGTCCACTGCTCCACTCCATGTTCTACCTTCTTGTTTCCTACATCAATTTTCATAACAAGCCTCATAAAGAGCTAGATTTTAGAGCACTCAGAAGGGTTGATCTTCAGGCAAGAAGTGCTCTCACAGCACATGAGTGAAAGAGGAGGAGATGAAGAGCTCTGTAAAGAACAAAGGGATGCTTTCACCTTGTGGCGCCCCGGTGGGAGCTCAAATGAACACCATCATTTAAGCAAGGGGCAGGTTTGAGAGGAGAGGCTCAGTGCACACAAGTACAGGGAACAACACATGCTTTGCTTGAGTGCCACTGCAGAACAGCTCTGGCTGGGAACAGACAGAGCGCTGGGAATCAGCAGGAGAGAGGCACACAGCCTCCCATCCAACCTGGGCAGGTTCCACACTGCCACACCAACCAGACAACTCAGTTCTGGCATGGGTAGAAGACACCTGGGGAGCTGGACACTTGAGGCCCAAACTTTTGCTTTCCCCAGACCACTTCTTGGGAAAGTTCAGGCACAGAACCTGCTCCCTTCCCACGCAACATTCCCATTTCCAGTGTCACTAATCCTACAGTTATTACAAGCACTTAAACTACCAAAACACACAACAAAAGCACTGTGTCTTGAAAGACAGGACAAATCCAGTGTACAGCCCGACAAATGAAATTGTTTCCGTAGGGATCACAAGAACCCTCAGGAAGACTTCAGCCCACCTGCAGCAAACGAGGTTGTTGACTGCTGTAGGTTTCTCACTTCCCAAGCAGATTACTTGGCTATTTAATTATAATACAGCTTTGTGCTTAGTCCCCACTTGACTCAGAAAGCCCCAGAATGGTCCTCAATACCCACAGAAAGTTTAATTACTCAAGAAAATAACTCCCCCCAGGCAAGTTAATTCCAAAATGTGCATGTGTTCCACAGTTGCTATTTCTGTATTTTATGCTTTTATGTTTTCACTGTGAGCTGTAACAATATTCCATCCCTTGTATAGGCAATGTCAGTGTCGAAAAACAGATTCATCCATTTATACAATACTTAAAAGATTTCTTCATGGCAATACCCTATGTTCTAGCTTGTCCACAAAAAGGAGATATATCAAAACAGATATTCTCTCGTATTCTAAGCAATTTAAAAATGCATTATAATAAGGAAATTATATTTTAAGTAACAAATGCATTAAATATTGACAGCATATCAGAGCTTGCTCTGTGATAGCATTCGTCCTATCCATTACAGGGATCTGCAAAGCTGCATCTTACAGCTATGAAAAACTTCTATCAATACCACCACAGACTATAAAAAATCAGTTTTTCTCAAAAAAACCCCACTGTTCACTATTAAATATGCTTCTATTACTAATCTTTTTTACATTCTATATACATACTACAGTCTTTGCTAGAGAAATCAGAAGTAAGACTATTCATAAGAAAACCTCTTGTTGTCTGTCTTCTTTTAACTCTCAGTTCATATTTTGTAAACAAGAAGCTCAAAGCAATCAGTTCCAGTCAGGCTTTTCAGCTTTGGATTTAAATCCTTTCATGACTTCTTCAAAAAACATGTATCAAAATTTCAGGGAGCAGGAGAGAGAGGACTCTTGACATTGTAATTTTCTCTGATGAACAAACTGATGTATTACAAAGAGGCATCTATATACCCAAACTACTTGCCAACTGACAACCAAATCAGATTTGAACACAGGACTTGAACTGGATAGAAAAAAGGTAACAATTATTAGTAAAATATCATCTACTGTATGTGATTAGATTTAAAGCTGCAGGAAAATAAAGACTGATGTAGAGCACATCTGGCAACTGACATGATCCATCTTAACACAGCATATACAAAGATCATCTTTGCTCACATAGAGTGTATCCCTCTGGTTACTGCACTGCTCTGAAAGGAAATAAAGATAAAAACATGAGATAAGTTAGTTTAAGCATATCTGCTGAAATACCAAGAAACTGCAAGAAGCTTAGCTTCCAACAGAGATGGCTCAAGCCATTATCCTATTAAGATGGATACTAGGACTTGCCAAGATTTTGGAAGTCCAAAACACCATCACTCAACACCCAAAAAAATCCCTATTTTCATCCCCAAAAAACACAGTATACATGGGAAAGAGCCACAGAGGCTGAGGCTTCAAAACTAAACAGCAGCAAGGGACTAGAGTCAGCCTCAGTTGGAATCAGGGACAAGACTGAGCCACAGGGAATGTGAAGGAGGTTGGTGCAATAAACAGGTTCCAGACTCAGAGACAGACTTGAAAACCAGTCTTCCCAGCAACTTGCTAAATAGACAGACCAGTGAAGATCCTTCACACTGCTCAGGGACAGAACCCTGGGAGATACGCAGCTGAGGGATGGAGCAGGAGGACTATTCCTCAAAGGTGCTATATAGAAAGAACACAAAATGCTCAGACAGTATGCTCTGGCTTGAAGACCACACTGAGCTGAGCAGCTCTAACAGGTCAGCAGGACAACAGCACTGCTCACAGCAATCAAAGAAGTAAGATGTTTTGGGACAGGAACACATCAGCCTCTCCTGGCTCCAGGCAGCTGGAGCAGAAGGGCAGCAACAGGAACCTGGGACTGCCAGGGCAGGCTGGGGACAGGGTGAGGAGAGCCCCAAACAGGGGGTAAATTGAGCAGCAGCAGAAACATCCCATGGATGGGTGTTACACTTAGGGCCAGAGACAGCTGAAGTTATCGCTGAGTGCCTGTCATGGTTTGCGATGGCACTGATGATTTTATTGCAAGTCTAAATACTACAATAACAAAAAAACCCCCACAGAGCAGGATGCTGCTCTTGCAATTTTCAGCCACTTCACTGCAGCAGAGCAGTGTTCACTGCAAAGGAACCAGGCCCTGATTTAGCTGGAAACACTTCATTTGAGAATTTTGCTGTAAGTGTAAATTTATTAGAGCCCATTAAGCAACATGTAATCAATAACTATTCACTATTTTCAGTATAGGTAAGGTAAGGAAAAAGGTGCTTCTCAGGTCACAGTAAGGAATATATCAAGTCAGGAGGAAAGAAATCCTTGAAAGGGCTGCAAGTTCTTAATTGCCCCTGAGGTCTAATGCAGCTGAGATACTCAGCACTGTGCATTCATGCCCCTTAGAGTCAGGTAAGAGAGAAGGTGTTACACACACTATGTCACTCACAGGCAAGGACCTTGTGTTTGATGAGAGTTTATTGTACTATATAAAAGCCAAGGGACAGTCAAATTGAGATTTAATACAGTTCTGCTTCTACTCCACTTACAGACAATGCAGACTACAATTACAGGGGGGAGAGAGGACAGCAAAAAAAAAGAATATTTTTTCAACTTCTTTTACTATACATTTCAATAAATATTAGAAATTTTTAAAAAATTATATATATGATGGTGCCAGAATATGTTAATAAAAGGCTGGCACTGCCGGAAATTTGACTTCTTGAAAATATATCTATTTTAATTTGTTTTTTAAAAGAATGACTATGCCCTAGTAAAAATCCGCAATTTCCAGGCAGCTACATTAATATTTCAACTTGGTTAAATTATTCTTTTAAAAAAGTTTCTAATAAAGTAGCACTTTCTGTGCGTCCTTTAATAAGATTACATTTCTATTTATGACATTATAATACGTTGTATTAAAAACAAAAGAAAGATTACTATGGGAGCAATAGAGATGTCTTCCTTCATTTTAAATTTAATTTAAAGTGGAGGAAAAGGATTTTTCTTTTAAATTAATATTTCCCTTGCAGTGTTATGAATCCCAGCTTGTGCTATTGAATGAGAAGCAGGAAAGGAAACTTTATCATTTTTATGCAAACTCAAAGAAAAGACGAAACTAAACTTCACTAAGCCTCATATATACCTGTAAGCCAAAACTTGTATCTTTGCATAGTCTAAGGGTAAAGATGCTAAGCCAAGATGCACATTCCTCCTGCTGAAATAGAGCATAAGAGGTAGATCCTATTGCTTTGTATTAATATATCCATCTTTACAGAGCAAGGGAGCAGAAGCCATCCCAAAATGAGTCATGCCAGACAGAGGAGAAGGAAAACACCTCCAGTTCCTGTGCATCCTGCTGCACTTCCACCTGGAAGGGAGGCATGTCTTGCCTGCAGTGCCAACAGAGGTAAAACTTCCCACACCTGTTAGACATTTACATTTGCTGATTCTGGTGAAGGAGAGCAGCAGCAACACATTGGAGCTTAAGGACTGCGGAAAGTCTCATTCCCTTGTTCCCATCATGTTATGAGGGTTTTCTGTCACAGCTGGGCAAAACTGCTCTTACACAGTCCTGTACATTACCACAGCATTTGGCAAAGGCAGTCAGCATTGGAAAAACAGAGGTGCAGAGAAGACACGACATTACTCGGTATCATCTGATGTCTATCAGTCAAATCAGAATTAAACCGCAGGCTCAGACCTGAATGCCAATGGAGTATTCCATCCAGGCAGTTTGCACTGATTTGTCCCTCAAAAACCTACAGTGATGAGAGAAGTTCAGACTGCACAAGTCACAAAGTGCACCCAGGTATTCAGCCACAGGAGAGACTAGTAGAAGATGTACATTAAACAAAGCAAGTTTGGGTGGCAGAGGGATAACATTATGCTGGAGAAGCATTTCTGTGTATATTGGCCATAATGTAAAAGATTATGAAGGGGTTTTCCTTCTATAAGGTCCCACTATAGTTTAAAGGAATCTTCTAGCCCAGACTCAAAATAAAATTAACCTGTTAGTTATTCAAAGGCAAAAATACACACTAAAATAATCACCTATAGCCTGAAATGGGATTAAAGGGCAAAATCCCTGTCTGAGTAGAAACCAAACCAGACCCCAAAACTCCTTCTGAACCAACTGAGAATTCCCAGAATAAAATGAGCAAGTGTTCTCAGGAAATATTTAGTCACAGCAATATATTCTTGATAAAAATCAATGCCCATGATATACACCGTTCCACAGAAATGATCTTTAAATAGCCACACTCCTGGACAGCAGGCCCCAACCATGCTTAGGAGGGGGTGGGGAGGGTAGAACTACAAGACAAAAAAGGATGTTTTTCAGATAGGTCTTTACTGGTCCTTGACAGTCAACAAATTTATAACAGATGTGCCTCATTCTTAGTGTGGAGAAATGAGTGCTGGTAACTGTTATTGTCAGGACAAATCAATTGGAGCCATATGTCTGCAGCAGCTGACAGCATCATGAAAATCTCAAGCAGCACACAGACATTAGGATGTTGCAGAAAATAAGAGCTTTCCCATCGTGTAAAGGGCCTTTGGGAGATGCCTCTCTCTTGGAGATACGTTTGTTAGGGAATTAGGTTATATAGTTTGATTCTTTCAAATGCTTGATTGTATGCGAGACTTTACCTTCTCTTACCTATTCCCCAGACAGTAGGTTATAATTAACAGGAGGTACAATGCTACAAATTAACCATAGGACACATCTAATTAGGATTCTTATTTTATCTAGATTAAGCAGGAAGCTGTCACAACATAAAACAGGGAAGTTTGCTAACCTTCTCCACTACCCTGTGCTCCCCACCAAAATGTCAGCCATCATTCCCATGAGAAAACCCAAGGGGAATGCACAACTCACAGCAAAAACTTAACTGATGACGAAGAGGAATAAAATGCTAGGAGCACATTCTAATAAACTGAAGTTATGCTTCTAGAGCAAATCCTCCTACAGTGCATCTTCTAGATCTTTCAGAATGCAAATTAGTTATGGTTACCAAATAGCTGTACTGTAAAATAGGGAAAGACATAATTGAACAGATCCTTGGCCCTTTTAATTTGGCCAGTATGCCTAGACCAAAGCAGTGTAACATGCATTACAAGACAAGGAAGTAACTAACATTGTCAAGTCAGCAGGGTCTCATGTAGGTTAAAATGTAATGCAAGATCAGTGCCATAATTATCCACAAAGCAATTTTTTAGTTTATTGACTATACTGCAGTTCCTGAATTTATGTCCTAGGGCTTAAATTGCAAAATATTATTGCAACGTGGCAGATATTATAATCCAGATATCAGTAGCTCTGCAGGAATACTTAGTATTTCTCTGAACAGCCAAGTTTCTCCAAAACCATTGCCCTTCTTTTACCCGTACTAAGGAGGGGTCCACCAGAATGCAAGCACATTTATTTCTGAGTAAAACACATACAGAAAGTGAAAAGGCAGAACTAATTTTCCAAAGTATTTTAGCCAGCTCACAGACATCGAACAGTCCTGATGTATTCCATGGTGAGTAGCAGCAAGTTACAGAAGCAGCACATTCTCAGTTTCCCTGTGCCCCTTCCCCATGTCCCTTTCTCTGCACCACAACTCCGCAAGGCTTTTCCCACGCTGGTCACCCATGCTGGTCACCCTTTCTGACTGGGGTCCACTCAGCTGACAGCATTTCCCTCAAGGTGACTGCATGATGACATTGAGCACAGAGTTGATGAGCAGTTTTTGGGTGTCCTGGCAGGGAAGCCAAGCGCCCCTTCCACCCCTCTGTGCCAACAGGACCTTCACTGTCACCTCTGCTGAGCCCAGGGTCAGGCTGCACCAGCAAAAGCTTCTCACCTGTGCTGATCACTTCAGCAGGAAAGCAAAGACAGAAGAGCATTCTGAACTATCCTGTTCTGCAAGGATAGGACCTGGACATAGTTAAGCACGCACTTCGGATCCTTCCTAAAATTTCAAAACAAAGGGTGAGAAGAGAAGCTGATCAGCCTCTTGATCCAAAATTAGCCTGAAATTACATGCGAGACAGAGTAAGGAAAACAGTGAAGCTTAGAGAACTTAATCTAATTTTTCCCTCTTGGAGAAGGAGTACCTTGCTTTCCTCATGAGTAACAGCGCAGGTGAGGGTGAGCAAGAGATTATTTGTTCCACCGCAAACACTGAACACTTAACAGCAACCCAAGAGCCCAGAAGGGACAAAAGCACCAAAGTGAAATGCCACAACATTCAGCGGTTCATCTTGAAAGCAACTACAAAGATTTTAAAAACCAAAATCAGCATTTTGTTCTTGACTGTTCCCTGAGAGTAAAAAGCCCATGTTCACACGTCCCCATGGAAGACTGGATGCAGCCGTAGGATGAGGCTTGGTTTGAATGTTTAATATTTTCTCAGCCTTCCAGATCTCTATCAGATCCGCTGCAACATTTCCCCTATAAAGAAGTGATGGGGTCAGAATACTGACTGCCACATGCTGTAAAATAGTCCCAAAACTTGGGGCATCTACAACAGAGACCTGCTCCAAATGTCAGCCTGATAACATAGGAGTAACAGGGCAGAATGCTCTGATCTGTGCTTTGCAGGAGGTCAGACCATCATTTAAATAATCCCTGTAGCCTTAACGTTTCGTTATTTTGTACTCAGGCAGGCATGTGGGAATATATCATGTCTCAATCTTGCCAGGAAAAAAAAAGAGGGAAGAATAATCAGAACATACTCAAGACATTTTGTGAAGAAAGAATCCACACAGATAAACATTTGGCATAGGGAAAAGACCATATTCTTATCAAGAAACTCATCCATACATCTGCTATAACCAAGTTTTGCTTTCCTTGGAGGTGGAAGTTTCCATCACTTGGGCTGGGGCTTGGGCTATTTACAAAATCACTTTTCCTCTGTGTTCTTTTGTTGACATATGGTTTCAATAGTTTAGTACTGTATTAATCCTATTTTGTCTTTGAGATAATAAGGATACTGTTGTTACTAAGTACTATGCTAATTGTTTTTGTCTAGTATTAAAAATACGTTGCACTGCCTTATTCTAATTAACTTGAGATTATTATTGAAATAATGGTTTTATTATTTTACCACTGGCATTTTACTGCCTTGTAGTCTTAGTTGTACTCAAGCTATTATGACTTTGTAGCAATTGACTAACTACAATTATTCCATTATCCTGCTTCTAACATTTAATTGGGTGAGTGCAGAAAATACTTTCCTATTACAAGACCTTTGCTTTCTGATTTATTAGAATTAACCTTCAATATGCAGAATCTAGACTCAGTTCGTGTTCCCCCTCTTCTCAAGCAAAATCCTATGAGGATCACCCTAAGTTTCATTTGGTTTAATTATGAGGGGGAAAATTTAAAACATATTACGAGATTTATATTGATGCCCTCCAGCAAACATTCTTCATTTCACACTTTATGTAAGATTTCAATAGTCAACACACTTGCCTCCTCCCCAGATGAGAACACACCGCAGGGCAGGACTGTTAAACGTCATTAGCATGAACTAGTTTTTACATTGATTTTTGTTGCTCTGTTTCTCCTCAGTCCATTCAATGTGTTGCAGAGTTCAGATTTAAGTTTTAATTGAAATACTTGGCAGCCTTAATACCTTACCCAAGCTGCATTTTTCTCCGAGTTCCAGCTATGGAAATCCATCAGGTTTGAGAGCGCTGTTGTAGGGACCAGCAGCAAAGTTTGGCTCAGCAGCATCTTAAAAACATTTGCTGCTGGTTTTACTGATCGTTGGCACAGATATTCTGAGAGGCTCCAATAAGACCATTCAGCTTAGTGTGCTCTTAACTTGCAGTGGAAAACCTGTTAAGCCACCAGCTGCCTTTTAAGTCCAGGACTAAGTGCTTGGTATGCCATGAGACAACTCGATCTCAGATACCAGCAGGGGCAAGGCAGGAATTGGTGCAACAAGCATGTGCACAGAAGGCGCCCAAAGAACTGCAAAAATTGGCAAAGGAGATCAGAATATCAAAACATTTGTGCAGTAGCCATTCTGAGGACGTTTCCCATCCTCTGATGTGTGAAGAGCCAGTTTAGAATCTGGGCACAACATGTGCTTTTGCGTACAGTCTGGTGCAATTGCAGGGAGGGGGGGAACGGGGAGGTTTTAAAAAAAATAATCAGTAAGCAAACAAATAAACCAACCAGAATGACTGAAGGCTAAAGAGTGCTACACTTTGAACTCCCTACACCCTCATTTCCAGCTTTTATTGGCATTAAGTTAGGTCATTAACATTTTATCAATATATTATGTGTATATAATGTTACTGAGATTAATGGACATAGGCAATGCTGCTCTCAAGGCAATCAGGGTTCTGTAATAAGTTATATGCTTGCTCTTCCAACAAACTGCTCGGTGGTAGGGATGCATGGATTTTTAAACAGCTCAAAGTTTAATCTGTTAGAATTAAAAGTGTGACTACACTGCAGAATTAACTTTAAAAGAACAGATAGCTTAACCCAGATTAGTATGCTGCTCCCGACAATCGAAGTTTTGAAACCCAAGTAGTTCAGACTTCAGCATATGCTCTAAGTCAATATGTATTGAACTCCAAGCCTCTGCTGCAGCTGATTAAGGACAAAGAAAGGACATGACACAATGCTACAGGAATCTTTTTTGTGTTCCCAAAGAAAGAACATTGCTCATTTTTATTAAGTCTTAAACTTTCTGTTATCTGGCTACCTAATACCAGGTATGTTTACTACCCTCATTTCTGGTTTTAAGCTTGAAGTGCATAGCCTTGATTGTCATTCTGCTCATCTACTCTCATTAGAGGCTGCTCTCATTTAGTACATATTCAATTATACAAGTTTTATTAGAAGCCTGGGCAAAACCCTGCTGCCTTCCTTTTCCTCCTCCTTCCCACTCTCCATCCTGCTGGTGTAGATACACTCCTATGAAATATTTTTTAAATTTATTGTTAGGATAATTTGCATTTACCTAGGGGACACCCTGCAGCTTAATATGTTGACATTGAAGCAGTTAACTATTAAAAGCCCCACAGCAGCACTTAGAATTTACATTACAGAAACGAGACACAAGCTCACATCTCCTGGTTAGCTTCCTACCACCACTACAAAGGAAGGGAACACCTCTAGTCACGGTGATACAGCATAAAAGGAATCTCATGTCACACTATAACAGGTGTCAGCATGACATATTAACTCTTTCTCAAGTCTTACTGATTTCTTTCCTTTGACCACAGTACACATTCATGGAGAAATTTTAATTCAAAACCCTAAGTAATGCAACTCACCATGCTACCAGAAATACTTACTTTACATATTCTTTTATGACTGCCTTAACAGCAGGAACATTCTCCTCATTCCCACAGTACTTGGTGACAGAAATGCTGAACAGACTCTGAAACCTCATGGAGAGCTGTTAATCAAAGCTTCCTAAACAACAGACCACAAATATATAGCTCATTTTATCCAGAACTGCCTTCACACCCCACCTGTGCTCCTCCTCATAACCCATATAGGCACACACTGGTTCACACTGAAGAAACATGCTGATCCCATTTTCTTACAATGCTTGACAGTTATGCAACTCCACACAACCATTTCCAAAACTATCTCATCACTGTCCAGCTTGTCTCCAACTCTGCCAACTAGCTTTTTCATACTTCTCATCCACTGCTATGTCCTGTTATATTAGCAGGGAAGGAAAGGAACGAACCAGCTTTCAAGTTAAAATCATTGCTTGGAAGATAAAATAGGATCCTTTCCCCCACTTCAACACCCTAGCGCCATTCTGATTCACCAGCTACATTGCCTAAAATGAATCATGTTGGATAACAAAGGTTCCCACGCTGACTCAGATAACTTGGAAGAGGTAGTCTTCCCCCTCAATGTTTTAAAGGGTGAGTTTTAAAATAGCAGTTCTGTTTAACTTAGGATTTTCTTAAAGGTTCAAGAGTTTGATCAGTGAATTGACTGATTGCACCACATAAATAACCTAAATCCTATCATCAGCCCATCACGTTCTGAGAACTTTATCTCTGGAAAGTGTTGTGCAAAATCAGATTGAGCTTCTAGAAAGTATGTCTTAAATTTAAAGAAATTACCTCAAATTACCTCAAATATTTTTAGAAACTACCTGAAAACACTATCCAATAAAACAGTGGTTTGAGGAGATCCACACAGGACTCCAAAATCAGCACTCAGTAATTTTATCATTACAATAACTCACAGATAATGCATGGGGGTACTTTTTCTCCCTTCCCTTCCTTTCCCAAAGGATGAAAGTCCATCTCTCACCATTCACAGTGCACCTGACATCCCAGTGGTGGAGAAAAGGTCACTAGCATCTAAAACCACGGCAAACAGCTACATACTTTTTTCTGCTTTGTCCATCATAATCCCTAGATCCCCTGCTATGAAAGAACGAGGACTGAGCAGAAGCAATCAGTCAATGACAGTGCAAATGCCTCTCCCCTGTGATCATAATGACATAGCATCTAAATCTGTTCATCACAGCATAGGTGCATTAAAAATATGCACAGATGTGTCTTTCACACCACCACTAGCAAGATACTCCCCCCGCATTTGCTACATTATGAGATGATACCAATTTGCATTTATATTTTGATTACATCTGACTGAATTCTATAATGATCAGCAATTTGCAATGGATGAAACCTGACACCATCAAAAGAAATGTGAGCTTTGCCATTACTTTAGCAAGGACATGATTATACCTTAAGTGCTCCAATAAGCAAAGCTTTAAAGAAATAGAAGGCCATAGTTTTTTCTAAACTGCACAACTTTGAATCAGAATAACCTGGCTGAATCTACAGATTTATACCAATAAGAGCAGAACTCCCCAAACCATTGCTATACCTCAGTTAAAGTTTATTGCATTACAGTTGGATGGTATTTCACTGCTGTGCCTTCTTATGTAAAATATCACAGACTGCAAGTGCAGCTGGGGGTTCCTTCCACACCTTCAGCCTCTCTACCTTTGCATCTACCAAACTTTGTAGTCTTCTTTTCAAAAATCTTGAAGGATTTTACATTCAATGCCAGTTGAAGGGAACAGGGGAAGGCAACATCAGAGTTTTTCATTAACTAAATCTTGAGTCCCTGAGGCCGCCAGTATATCCCAGCTGGGGCAGCACTGCTATCCTGCTACCTGCTTGCAATGTTCCAGGTTAACTGTAACTCACTTTCAGAAGGTGTTCAAAGTATACTACCCTGATAGAGTATCAGGGACTTACCACCATGTAGGTCCAACAGAGCTCTGATTAGCTGCACAGATCCTTTGGGACACGAGCCCAAGGTCAGACAGACTAAAAGCACTCCGGAAACATTTCCGTTTAACTAAGGACAGAAAAGATTAAAATGGAGATGCAGAATCTCATGTACTTTATGCTTCAATACAAGAGAAGGCTGACGGACTTTTCCAGGAGCATGTTCTTCAGGGATATATCAGGAGCTCATCTGGTATCAGTTTAACTATTCAAGAGATGGGGTCTGCTGTGAGTTTTCAAGAGTAATAGCCTTTCAAATTCCCCCTGCATAAAAATATTTGCGTGTATTTTAGATATATATACATGTATACACATATACATGATATTCCCTCATCTTTCTTTGCTGTATTTTTCAGCATTGCCTTTGGCAAAGGACAAAGACTTGAATGGTTTGAATTTCTGCTTTTTTTACCTCCAAAGAGTTTTTCCCTACTCAGACAAACAGACCCTCCACAAGAGCACCACCTTAATTGCCCCAGGCAGTTAGATCCATTCAAGCTTAATGCCTTGCAATTTCTGGTCTTATGACTGAATCCACTTGTCAGGGGGAGCAGAAACTGTCTGCTCCTCTCCGACAGCCCAACACATCACCTCCAAAATCCAATATATACGCCAGTTTCTGAGGCCCGAATCAATAATTGTCATCAAGCATTCACCACCATGTTGCACTGAGCAGCTCACCTTAATGCCCGAGTCTTGTGTCCCCATGAGACTCCTGCTAATTCACAAGTCAGCAAGGTTCAGCCACAGGTCTAATTCCCCTATGCTGAGAATTTCTGCCTGCACCCACCACCGTTCTGCCCTCCCTGCCAGGTATCCCTGACACTCCTTCCACTGCTCCTCAATCTCAGCCTAAATCATTCGGCATCATTTCCTGTCCCCTTTTCCAGCTCACAAATAAAAATTGAACACATTGTAATAAGGAGCACAGGGAATTTTTTCCCAGATCTGAATCTAATTTTCCATTGCTTGGCCAGGTTTCAGTCCTGACTTATGAGGTAGAAAAAAACTGAAGCTTCACATATCCTGGAATATTTAAGAAGGTGGGAGTTAGTTATTGGGGAAGAGTTTAAAAGGCAATTAGAGGCAGAAACTGGACATCTGCTGGCACAGCAGTGTCTAAGTAAAGGGGAAACAACTTTTCAACATAGTTTGGCAACATCATAGGGAAATTATTTTCATTAATAAAAACAAAGTCAGAGACTCTGGGCAGCTTTCAGCAATGTTCATGCTCAAGTAACAGAAAGTAGGCAGCACTCTCCTGTAAGTCATGGTGTTAATCCTATTCCTGTGAGGCTTTGCATGGAAGAAGACTGGGCAGAAGGGCTAGCCTGCACCAGACCAAAAGGTCAGCATCTTCCCACGGAGCTGCACTGCATTCATTTCTGTTACAACAGCTCCTGGAATAGCCATTACAATTGCTGTTACCTCCACGTGGATCCCTGTTCTGGAATAAAACCATTTAAATGGGATACTGGTACTACAGCAGCAACATAAATAAACCAGTACAAGTGTATTGTTTCATTTCCTTGAGAGGCCTTTAAAATGATAAAAACCTTCTTGTCCTCCAGAAGACACGAAGCTGGTGTCATTTTTTAATACATTATGTACACAGAATATTTCTGTTTGGGCACTCAGACATGCAGAGAATGCCTACTTAAAAAAAGCTTCACCAGCTCAGACTCAATACACAGAACAGCTGTATCCTATTAAGCATGGAATATAAATACATTTTTCTAGTTAGAAAAATACCATGTCAGACACACTCCTCTTGCAGGTAACAAACACATGGAAACCAAGGTATCTAACAGGGCTGGGACATTTGGGAAAAGCCTGTCTGGAGAATAAGCTTGTTTATGAGAATGAAAACCTCACAAAATATCTCAACTAAGTTAGCGAGAAAATTAGGACAGCGGAAAAAAAAACACTGGGATTTTTTTTTCCCCTAAACAAATGGCTTCGTATTTCAAGCAAGTACAGGAGATGCCAGGGGGGCTGATGACAATCATCACTGATGCGAATGATGGGATATGTCAAGGAGAGAGAAATGTCATGTGGGAAATGTAATTAGCCACTACAGAAGGGGGGCTGACACCTCCCCACCACTCACATGCCAAAAAGAAAAGCCCAAAATAAGAGTACAGCTCCTATTGACTCAGATATTGTTTGATATTCTTGTACCAGATATAAACACGTGAACTTTTCTTGAAGCACCATAGCACTGAAGTTACTCCCAGTCTAGGTGTTACCTGAAGACACTTAATGGGAAAGGAACAGAGGTTGATCAACTGCTCCAAATTCATTTGAGTTACTCCCCAATAAATCAGTTTCTTGCCTCATCCAGGTAGATAAAAACACAAAGTGTCCATGACCATGAAATTTAATGGATTCTTCCTGTGCAATAGCTTTTTGGACTCAACTGATGTTACTCACTCATTAACACTGTCAGATCATATAAGCATCTTTAACAGCAACAACATAGTGACAGCTGCACTTGCTGTACTAAAACCCTTGGTCAAATTATCTGATGTAGATTCAACAGGTTTGCAGAGAGGCCTTAACCTGGTACCCCTTGCATCTGCTCCAAACTCTCTGATGTTCACAGGGCTAGCTGAATGTGACATATTCATGTTTCCATTCCAGGGTGCAGGGGCAGCAGAGAAAGAAGAAAAAATACAGATGCTGACCTTTCCGAGTTAAGCTGGAGATACAGGGAGAACTTTTCCCCAAGGTGCTTAAGAGGCATCCTGGAATCGAGGTTTGCACATAAAGCAGGCATGTGCTGCTTTGACCTTCAGAAGTGAGACCCACTGGCAGTCCATTGCAACTCTGCATCTGATAGTTGTTTCAAGCTCTGTAATCCCTTGCCCTAAGCCAGTTTCCAGGCAGACCCACAGAAACTTAACAGATTTAGTAAAGTCATCATATACAGCATCACAAGAGGGATTAGTTGCCATCATCCTCTCTCTGTCTCCCTTTCCTGATATACTGCAAAATAAAAAAATGAGGCTTGAACAACCTCTTGGCAGGTAAACAAGCCCTCAAATCACCATAATATTGGTGCACTAAAACACCTACTGACTTCCCTGGAGTGTCAGCTTTATTAACCCACTGTGTCCTCAGTGCTGTCCAGATTTCTGTGCAGCAGAAGATACAATACATCTTTCTCACATCCCACTTCTTTTGACAGGACTAAACTCCACCCAAAAAGATAACCTTAATATTATCTCAGAGGCAGAAAATGTCCCTTTTCACTAGACACTAGTATATACAGGAGGGGAACATGATCCACCTTCCAAAAGTTCACAGTCTAAGTAGTCCTAAAGCAAGAGGCTTGTTCAGAGTTGCCCAAAACTCAAGAACAAGCCCAGATTCTTGCATTTGCACTAAAGCAATTGAGCCATACTTTTACCCTTGGAACACCTCCTTCCTTTAGAGCAACCCACACTGCACAAGCACAAAACACAAGACTTCTCTCACTGAGCCTTGGTCAGAGTCACCTGTCAGATGCTTCCTGGATGCTCCTACAAACCATAATCCCAGTGAATTGGGTATTGTAGCTTCGGTGATGCTCCACTACAGAGCAGCTCAAACCCAGGAATGCCATGGGGCTCTTGCAGCAGAACTCCTTCTGCCATGACTCATAAGGAGAGCTGGGAGGAGAGGGAAATCAAGCATAGCCACTTTCAAATGTCATGTAAGCAGGCTCCAGAAGCACAAAGAGGAGATAATTCAGACAAAAATCGTTCTTAAGAGGTGCCTATAGTTTTCATCTCTGAAGAAAAACCTGTGTGGAAAATATCTAAAATTTTCTTCAAATGCTTCAGTGCTCATGTAACTGGGGTATAGGTGCCCTGCATAACAACATCAATACATTATTTAATCCCTTTTTCCCCTTTTGATAGAGACCTTGGGCTATTGTTTCCATCATCTCTCCTCCTTCCCTTACTCCATCTCTATCAATGTTAGTTGAATTTAAGTTTACTTATTTGGGGTCATATTAATTTTTAAATAATGTAGGGAAAAAAATGACTGCAAACAATGTCCTTGTAAATACATTTGCCAAGAAACTGATTATATGCATCCATGCAATATGCACCCAGCCATAAAAACCAGTTCTTTAAACACAACCTGAGAATCTTGAAAAGATACAGCCGCTCCAATGTTTTTTGGATGTTGGGTTTTTTTTTTGTTTGTTTTTACTGTATAAACCAAATTGTTGTGTTTAAGTTTTACTATGCTGTCTTTTGGGCAACTTGTTATTCAGTGGACATAAACGTGAGAAATTGCCTATCGAAATGCTGCATGTTCTGACAAGACCACAAGCAAATATATAGTCCCCAAAGATTATGGGGCCTTTGCATACAATCCTATTAATTGCTAGAGGAAAGCAACCATATGGCAAGACAGTGGCATGCTCCATGAGTGCACAGTGGGAAATATGTAGCTTACTGGGAACTTTTTATAAAGGACAAGGGGGAAAAAAGACAAGCTGCTAAATCTATAGGTTATTCATTAGAAATTCAGTTATAGACTAGTGCATTTCTAATTACTGAGGTTCATTAAAGAACAAGGCTTTTTCTAGATAAACTAGAAAACTTTGGTCCTTATCATTACAAGAATAATTGAAATCTTGTTTCTATTAAAGTTTAGATGACTTTAAATACCTTCCTTCAAAACTATAACAGCATGTAATTTAATGCTTACATAGGCAACAGAACACAAATTACCTGTTCACTACTTGACAGAAACTATACCTGCATGGCACATACAGCCTCTGTGGCACACCTGAAGTCCACAGCTTCCAAAGCAGTTGGGTTTGAGCCATTTTCCCTGAGCATAGGAGCCTTTGGGCTGTAGCAAGGCATGCTTTTCCTGGCACAAGTAAAAGTTCAGGCATTCTCCAAGCTCTCCCATTCCATTCATTCCACTCCCTGCTCAAAAAACCCACTTGGGCTGGTGCAGCTATCTGTGGGTTCAAGTAGGGAACCATACTTCAGCCAACAAAAGCTTTCAGCAAAATAAGAGTTTTCTTTAATGGTTAAGTTTAGTTTAGCTCACTTCACTGACTGGGGTCACTGTGGGGTCCTGTAAACATCACATAGTGCCTAAAGTGGTGCCAACATAGCAGAAGAGGCGGCAGCAGTAGAAGTGAATGTGCACTGCCACCATATCAGAGAGGCTGCAAACCACACTATGAGCAAGTTTGACTCCTGTATTTCCTCCTGCATGCTCTCTCAGAGCAGAGAAGAGCTCCCTCCTACAGCTTTGTAGCACCAGTCCCTGCCATGACATGTTCTCAAGACAAAAGCTGGCCCTTGTGGAAACCACAGAGGCACTGCACCCTTCTCAGCACTCCAGCACGTAGGTACAGACTCACCAGGGCATCCTTGGATATGCACAACAGCCGAGCAAACAGACACAAGGATTTTATAAAGTCTTTCAACACAACTGTTTGTATTGGGATTGGACAAAAGAATGGATAGAGAAATAAAACATGTTCCCCCTCATTTCATTTGTCCCATGCTTGCAGCATCCCTCCTCAAGCTCCCAAGGGCTGAGAGCTTGTCCAGGAAACATGACACTGAGGCACTGCTAATGATGACGTTCATTCACAGAAAGACTGTGATTCAGCAGGGTTGGAACAGCAACTGTAATTCACAGGAAACAAGGCACCAAAGCTTTCCATAAAGACCTCACCTGCTGTCAAAGGCTGTCAAACAGACCCCATGGCCTCTACAACTTTCGACCCAAATCCTCCCAGCCTTACCATTTGGCTTTTCCACTTGATTAAATTTAAGTTTCTTGCACCAGGAATACAGAGAACAGATTTCTCTCTTGAAGCCTATTATCACACCTCCTGGCAACCTTCATCTGGATAACCAGCCTCAAGTCAAATCGACTCAGTTACCCCAGCTTTTCCCTTGAAGCTCAGTGCCCCAAACCAGCCACAGTAAATTGACTCAGCGGAAGGGTAACACCAGGTGACCTGCAGGCAGCACAGCCAACACTGTGCTTCTAACAAGGAGTTTGGACTTCTGTGAAGAGTGTTCTCACAGCAATGGCATTGCTGACTCATGTTCAGCTTATGACATACCACAGCTCCAGATCTTTTTTTGCAAGCCTTCTGCACAAATCCAAGTGATTGTTCCTACTTTTTTTTCTCAATGAATCACATCCAAATTTTTTTTTACAAGATTATTTATGTGATGCATTTATAGCCCAGCCCAGCTTCGCATCATCTGCCAGCTTAAATAAGGACACTCTCTTCTGCATCATGCAAGTCATTATGAAAACAGAAATACTGAACAGAACTGAGGCCAGGACAGGCCTTTTCCAAACTGTGCTCAAGTCCATTACCCCAAACATTTCTGAAAATAAAACACCAATAAGTAAACTCTCATCACTCCCATGACCATTATCCAGACAGGTTTGCATTCAAAACCCACCAGAGATCCACAGCAAGACACTGATGTTAAAATGTATAAAAGTCACTTCTTTGTGTCCAAAGGATATTATCCCACTGCAGAGGGAATTAGACTGGCTTCACATATACCTGAACTAGCAACTCCCAGTGACTGCAGTACAGGCACCAGTTGGTCATGAAGTCACACTGAAAATGTACATGTTTGACAAATGGCCACAGTAAGGCAGCTCACATGAGTCTCCCAGGAGCAGCCTGTGGCACAGGGGCACTGCAGCTCTGCATCAAGGTGCCACCTGACCAAACCCTTTATCTCTGTCCTTCATGCAGCCAGTGCAGAAGGGCAGCATGGGCAGGCTTACCACCACTGCTCTGGAGTGCATGTTAGGGACTCTTTTTCAAGGAAAAAGATGAATTAATTAAACCAGTCTAAACACAAGGTTCACGCATCCAATCCCCCTTCCTGCAGCACCACCACTGGTTCCATGGGGCAGTGCAGGCAGAAGTGCAGGTGAATATGTCAAGTATTTGCCATTCTGCTAGTAAATATTTCCTATATCTTGTTTACAAATTTGAAAATCAAGCAACCAAAAAAAAGCTACCACAAATACATGATTTAAAAAGGAAAATCTGTGAGACTGCAAGGGCTAGGCAGAAACTCTATGTGACATTCTAAGACTAGTAGTGAGCCCTGGCTTCCTGGCAGCACTGGTGCCTCCTAAGTGCTTATCTCAATGGCAAACATCTCCCTTTGCATTACTTAGACACCTCCTTTCGAGTCATCTTTTGGCCTAAGTCATGCCTTTAATTCAACTGAAAATGGAAAGGGCAAGATTAGCCAAGTGACACAGTTTCCAGCAGAACAAAGATGGCAAAAATGGTCAACAACATTTGGGTGGTTTGGGTCACATCCACATCACTTCCTCTCACTTAGCAATCTCTTGCCTTCTCTGCCCAACAAAACCTCTGGATGGGTATGTAGCCCTAGATGGTGCCTTCAAAGCCCCTCCTTGGAGAACAAGAGGGTGGCTTTGCTCTGCAGCCCACAGACCAGTTTGCCTACGTTTGTTATCATAGTATCTACGCCCTGTTGCAGAAAGGGAAACACCTCTGAGTCTGTTTAGTGGATTAACCTTATTTTAGGAGCCCCTCTCAAGCTGTTCCTTGCAAGGAAGTCACTGTGCTCTTCTGTCATCAGTGAGACTCTTTGCTGTTCTCCCTCCTTTGTTCTGCTTTTGTTTCACTGAGTTAAGCTTATCTTTTGCTTTTGTTTTCCTACAGTAGTAAAACTCTATTACGATGCTTGGCAGACAATTTAAGCTACTGTGACAATCATCTTTGAAAGGGGAATCTGCTTTCATAAACCCTTTCTACATGACTAAACATTCGTTTCTGAGCTAGAAGCGGGCAAAGATTTCCCTCTCCCCACTACCAAGCTCCTGATTTTAAAGCTACTTAAAAATAAAAAGAGGAGCAGCAAGCTGTTTGCAGAGGAATGGTTTTTTTAAGATATCCACAATACCCTCAGCAACAATTCCCCTCAAACATTTCTTTGTTATTTCTCCCTCATTCTTTTTCTTTTTGGAAAAGGGGTAAAGCAACACAAGATACAAATCTGCAATGTGTGCTTCACACTTGCCTCCCAGAGTGCACTACAGCCCAAACTGTTCACAAACAGCTTCAGAGAGTCACAAGGGGATCTTCTTCCTTGTGTGTTTTTATAGAGAAATAATACATTATTTTTTAATTTTTCCCTTCAGGTTTTGAATCCTATTGGGTGACATTTTTGAAGTTTTTTCTCTAAGGACCAAGGAATCTATTTCTGCTAATAGACAAACAACTCACACATGAATAGAAAAAACCCAGACAGCCTTCTCCTAGAATCCCATGTCTCCAGGAATTAAGGCTTTCAGGGAAGCAGTACTGTAGGTATATCACAAGAATTGGTATAAACTGTATACAAAGTCAAACTATAGTAGGTCATTAAGCCCTGGAACAGCCTCCTTCCTGCACATCCCTCTGCCCTGTTCATCTCCCATGAATCGTTCAGCTCTAACACATGGAAAAAGCTCATCCTAAACACCACACCAGCAGCTTCCCAGGACAGCAGGCAACAATTGTGGCACCAAGGGTGGCCCAAACTGGTCTCCATAACTAGAAAGAAACAGCAGCAACATGTGGTAAACAAAACTGAACACAGAACCAGCAGAAAATTAGTTGGACATAGGGGGTGCAGGGAGAAGAGAAACGTGTCAGATCCCTACTGGTAGCTAATACTAGAAAATATGGAAAGCTCTGCTCAGCACTGCACACAAGTGTCTGCTGGCACACCAGACCTTTCCTCCAAGTGACAGAGAGCAGCACAGATCAGATGGACAACAGTAGAGAAGCAAAACCAACTCTGGCTTTTAATAAGGCAGAGACCTGAGTCTGTGAACAAGGATGCAGCAGTGATGAGAGTGGAGGGAAAGGTTCTTTAAACTGAGTCACTCACAGCCAACTTAGGTTGCATATGAATTAGAAAGTATTTAAAAAAATAAAAACAACAACAAAACCAAGAAGTGCCACCAACACACAACAAACAGCCAAACAGGCTAACTCTCCATTAAAATGAACAAAACAAAAAACAGCATTAAAAATTAACACTTCATTATACAGCAGCCAAGAGTTCCATGTTGTGGGGGAAAAAGCTAAACTGTCCACAACAAAATATTAAATCAGCAAGGAAAAACACAGAAGGATAATCGGTTGCTCTCCTAGTAATATTCTCCTAAATCTTCACCACTTGTTTTTGTTCCATCGGGTTTTTTTTCCTACTAGTTATTTAATTAGTGAATAAAGCACGTTCTTAAAGTAAATCACAACTCCCAGGCCCTGACCAGAAATCCACCAGGTTCAGTTTTGCACAGCCACAGAGACACTCGGGGGCCCTTCCAAGGAACCATTATTGTGCTTTGAAAGGAAAGGTAATAGGTGAGGATGCCAGAGGGAGAAGGCACAGAGAACCACATCATGCAGTTATATAAGGGCTCAGTTTAGGTCACCAAAGCAGGGAAGAAGGTAAAGACTTGAAGGACTTGCTGAAAACATTGAGTGATAATGGCTGGAGGTTAAGACTCAAGAGGTGATGACTTAGAAAAAAAAAAAAATACTGGCTCAACACACTTTGGTACAAACTGGTCAGAGGAAACTGCCTCTGCAAAACCCCATAGTTACTGTGTAGTTACACTGCACTGACTAAATCTACAGAGCTGTTTTAGAAAACTTCATTAGATGTCACTGGACACTACACACTGATTATACCAAACTCCAGTACCTTTTAAGTTTCTACATGTTTATTCAGCCATTCTTTCTCCCTGGAGTGAATATTATCCTGTCTTAAAGGTTTGATGTAAAATCAAACAGCATGTTGTTTGGCAGAGCTTCGGTCTTCCTTGTAAGACTGCTGCTTCCCAAAATGACATTTCGAAACACAAATATATCAGGGCATCTAAATATAACTGACCCTACTTGGACATAAGTTCTTCACATGTCTGCCATCTCTCCCTCAGATCTTTTTAAATTGCACCTACTGGGTAATAAACTATGCTCTCCCACAAAGGCACTGCTGCTTCATTCCCCAGTTTGGCAAGAGGATCAGCCATAAGCTGCACAAAGACTGTCAGCTGAGAGCATCCCCTGTAATTGCTCCAGCAAATGCTTGGCTTACTCAAACACAAATTTATGTTTAATGTTAAATTTATGTTTAAATTCCCTTCAGAATGTCCCCTCAGGGTCACAGCTTCCTGGGCTAATTCTAACCAGCAGCTAGAAATCATTGGCACAAACTGGCTAAAGCTGCTGGCTCAGGGAGGGTTCAGCAACTGGAAGCAGTCCTGGACTCAGAGCTGGCTGTGCCACAGGACGTGCAGTGCCTTCCGTCTGAAGTGTCACGTTTAGCTCAGGATCTTCCTGGTGCACAAGACCCATCTCCACCTCACAGATGAGCCGGGCCCCTCTGCAAGCAGCTTTTCCTCTGTTTCAGCACAGCTACCTCCAAAGCAGAGAAACAATGCACAAAACCCCACGTGCGTTCTGCTGTTGGATGGAGAGTGCTCAAATAGCGAGGCACAAACTGAAAGAGCAAAGCAGCAAACCTGGAGGCTTCAGAACTCACTGCTGCCCCTAGAAAGCTGTTGTGATGCACCAGACCGTCCAATGGTGATGGAAACCTGGGACTAAACTGGACTGCAGTGTGAAACACCCCACCCTTGCCCTGTATCATTAGAGCTTTCATAGCCCGACTGCCATGGATTTGAGGCAGCAGCTTCAGAGCTTTTATGGGAGATGACAAAGTTAAGCTTTCTTATTTGCAGAGCCATTTTATCAACTGATTTGTGAGATCATATCATATACTACTGAACATTATTATATATCAAAACTGTTTGTTATACTCTCATCTGTTGTATAATGGCACTAGTAGCATTCAAAAAGCAGTCTCAGTGGCCTGTTCTCAAAAATTACTAGTTTTCCTAAAAGCATTGACCTAAAATTCTTCAGATTTTTGTTAATAAAAAAATTAATTTTTTTTTTATTATTCAATAAAGAAACCCTACCACTTGACTCTAAGTTGCTCCACTTTTACAGATGCTCGAAAGTTCTTGAATTAAAAGTTTCCATCTTAATAAACACATGTGGTCAAGCAACTCTACTAGAGATCCAGAAAGAGCTGAAAACAAATTCAATGCTTCCCACATCCATGGGGAGCCCTGCTGATTATCTTCTGAAGAACTGCCATGGTTTATCAACACACAGTTTTCTACTTATTGGATAGTCTTTGCTCACAACGGGCTTGAACATTCTGGGTTACCCTTCTGAAGGATGGTCAGAAAAAGTCCCCACTCCTTGACCATGGCAGGTACTCCAGCCTTGTACAAGTGTGTTATTGGAATTCTGGTTTTGGCTGAAAGCAAGGTTTAACTTGGGATTTGGGAATAATTAGCTTTAAAAGAAAATGCTTTGTTAAGCCTGAAAAAGCAGTGTTTCAAAACTTGCCAGCTCTGATGTCTCTTTCACTTTAACCAAATTTACTAAATTAGATATTTGTTTTAGGGAAGGAGTTTTGTTGTGTCCATTGTTTTCCACCCCCACTTTGACAAAACAATTGAGAATTGCTGTTAGTTTCAGCCAAGATATGGAGCTGGTCTTCAGAGAAAAAGTTTTCTTCCAAGTTTTTTTTGTCTAACAGTAGGTATACACATTGTATCAGCATCTTCTTTTAGTAACTGACGAGTCTGAGGCACTGATTTCAATTCATAGGTATGCAGATAGAATAATATGCCTACTGGTATTTTTTATTGTTTCTTCCAGCATTGCTAGTGAGTTGATTGCCAGAGTTGCACATTCATGGGGGTACATGCTTATTTGCTGAGAAATGTCTACACTACTCACCATTAACAGCAAAAATTAGTAGACAGTAAAAGAACAAATTTCAATCCTGAAAGTCCAAGACTAGCCCAAAAAATATCAGAAGGCTCTACCCTAACATCCAGTGAAGAATAATTCTGATTGGCAAGAAAGACAAGCAACTTTCTGTATATAAGCAAGATATTTCCCAAGACAAGGAGCCCGTGGCCTATTGCAGTGTGCTCTGCCATGTGCTCTCGCAGCAGGTTTCTTGGAGCTCTAAGAGGGAACAGGGTAAAACAAAATCCCACACAAACAAGAACTTGGCTACTTTTTCCTCAGAACCCTTTGTTCACTCTAAGTTAACAGTTCAGTACTCACTAGAGGTAGTTGCTTCACATAAGCCTGACATTTAAACACACCTACAGACTGGAACATAAAGCAGAAACATTAGTTAATTATTACTTTTACATCAGCTACAAATATGAAAGGTCAGCCACTAATTTTCAGTCTAGTTTCTTTGCTTTCCTCTTACTACTTATACTTCAAAAAGAAGAGGGTTATGGCAAAGAAATCACTCTTTGTCCTCCCTTCAAGAATTAAAAAAACCCTAAAAATAAAAAAATTGTGCATGAACTTAACTCAAATTTAAATAAGCAATTACAGCATTCACCAGGAGACCAGCAGGTCTAACCCTCCTTTCTGGCAGATCTGGATATCCTGTTCACTGAGTGCCTTTGCACCACTGAGCTACAGGATATTCTAAGGGCAGCCTGTCATACCAAAGCTGCTCACTCTGCATAACAACTACCTGCAAAAGCCTGTGCTGGAGCTCGAACATCACTCTGTTTCCCTCTCACCAGTAAACTATACTAAGCATCAGCATATGGAGTTATTCTTGTTTGCTCACTTGCTCTCAATTAATACATAGCAAATATTTGCATAAAATATTTAAATATTCATTGGATCAGAAAAAGGCTCAATTGCTGGGTGCTTTGAGAATTTGCCACGGGCAGAAAAAGGGGAAGGGGAAAGAAGTCAATTTCCAGGTTCTGCTAAAATGAGTATTTAAACTAAGTAGAATAGAAGAGCTTTGGTGGAAAGTAACTAAAAAAAGACCTAATCTGGAAGGGCAGAAAGCACATTTCAAATATATTATGTCCCTGGAATGCTATTGTAGCAATCTATGGATGTGCTACCGTCACCTTCATCCAGACAAGCTGATGACTTTATCTCGGTAAGTAAATTAAAACACAACAGACAGCTGTCAAAATACAAAGCACATCTTGTCCCTCGGACATAGAGAGACTTGGAATTCACGCATAAGCCACATGGAAATTATGCCAAATCATCACAGCCAGTGAAACCTGATGATGCTAAAATGCTATTCCATACAGACAATGGGATCAGAGAGCACACATGTAATGGGGGGCTGCAATGACAACACAGAGGGAATAAGAGATGAGCGAAGGGTGAGTTTTAGCGCCCAAACTGATTTGTGGTACCCTCTTGAATAAGTGAGCAAACACCCTTCAAATCTCCCAATTTGGACAACAGGTATTAAAAAGAGAGCAAGGGCAAGGAGAAAAAGAAAGGTGACTGGTCAAACAGTGAAGTATTTTAGAAAGAGAGCTAAATTATTTAATTTGTCAAATCATATGGGGCAGGAGGGCAATTCCCTTTGGGAAGGAGCAGAGGAAATCTACATCACTCTTCAAAGTAAAGCCAAACTATTTTGCACTCACTTTTCACATCTGTCACTGCTTGCAGTGTAGCTGTTCAGGGCCCCACGAACTCCTGGGCAGCCATGAGGACGGAGCTGAACTGATCCAATGGGCAGGACTTGTGGGTACCACAACTGCATTAATGTACAGGCTTCTTAGCATCTTTCCATCACCAGAGCCATGTTCAGAAGACACTCCACATCCCCACAGCACTCCAGCCTCTGGAGCATTATCTCCTGTGTTCAGATCCTTTGGAGCAGCTGCACTTACCACTCTGGTTACTCATGATGTCTCAAACATACACATTAGAAGTGTCTCTTCTAAAAGAGGGCACTGGCACTGCAGATGGGGAGGTGGATTTTCCCTTGCTATAAGACAGCAACTCCTCAATCCAAGTACATATTTAGAGGAAAAACAAAGACATACAAAATGTGGCAGGAGGCAAGTTTAGTGTCTCTTTCAGTCTCCAAATCCTTGTTATTCTATCAGGAGAATGCATCCATTAATGTTGCATCGAACAGTCACTGGTGCCCCAAGGAAGACTTTGAAAAACATTCTATTTAAAGACAAGCCTGTTAATGTGTCATCTACAATATGCCTCTCTTACTCCTGGGAAATTTGCATGAAAACAGGATTGTTATTGCTCTGACATTCTTGTGTTCCTACTGTTTATTCTCGTTGGAAGAGGCACGCTACCTACCCTGCCATTCCTGCACACCCAGGCTCCCATCAAAAAAAAAAAATTAAAAAAAGGAATTTTTAAAAAATTAAAAGGAGTTTTCAGCATAACCCCACTGCAGTTTCAGCTCACGTCCTTGAAATCCCAGTTTTAGTAGCAGGGAAGCTCACATGCCAAAGGAAACAGATGCTATAAAAGCCAATAAAAAACAAATAAACATAAATAAATAACATTTTGTCACCATTAATGAAGGTTTGTGATTATGTGAGTATTCAATAGGAGCAAATACAATTCCAACAAGAAAAAAGCATCAACACAAAACACATCCAATGAAATTAAATGGAAAAGGCATGGATCAAAGCACTGGAACAGCCTGTCCAGAGATGTTGTGGAGTCTTCTTCTCTGGAGATATGCAAAATCCACCTGGACGAGATCCTGTGCTCTAAGTGGCCGTGCTTTAGCAGTGGGGTTGGACTAGAGGCACGCTCCAACCCCCAAGCATTCTGTGAGGAAACACCAGCTCAAACAAGGATAATAGACTATCATTTTAAGCTAACCTTTCCCAGGTATGTGATTTTCTTACTACTGTGTGCTGCCACACCGAGATAGAGTCCTTCTCTTCACAGTGGTGGAAGAAGAAAGCACCAGGAGGATTCAAGGGGAGTTAAGTAACAGGGACAGCGACAACTCACTTGATGGTTCAGCACTAGTGGGAAGCTTCCATGCTTTTTTTCAATGCATTCCTATCTCATTTTCACTGTTACGCATTAATTTCTCCATATTTTCCAAGGCATACATTCACAACAAAAAGGTTCACAGAAGTGTTTACTGTTTAAGACTTCATTTGAAACTGACTGATCTGCAACGTCAGTGCAGCTGCCTCATATGCAGCGTCGCATTCTAAAAATCCTTTATGACATTTCTCTTTAGACATGAATCAGCAGACTAACAGATGTCTCATTCACACCATGTTTGAGTTTCAGTTTTACTAATGAAATTAATTTAGGGCCAAATTGCATCTTGAGTCGCACACAGAACTCTTGTTGACTTGCATGTCAGCCAAATACGTGCATGGGAGAAAGGAAGTCTGACCTTAATTTTAATTTGATCTTTGTAACAGATTGCTAATTTAAAGAGACAGATTGTGATGTCCCTTACTTGTGTTACATACTACCTTGCATCACAAATAATCCCATCAAAGACAGCAAGATTTCTGGAGTACCATATATTCCTAGGAGGGCGAAGGAGTCACAGCCTGCCTGTTCCTAGTGCAGCCCGTCGCTGAATCTCGGGAGGTACCAGTACACACCTTTGCAAGCTCTTCTGCTCTTTGTACAACCCGGTGTGCTGTCCTGGCAGGTCCTGCTGTGTTGCTGCTGAGTTTCACCATGCAGCACTCTGTACAGGCAGCAGTTCCCAAAACAGGAGATGAGGAAGCAGCAGGGAAGGCTGTTCTTCCCCACAGGTGGTTCACAGAGCCTTTTGCAGCCACATACCAGCTTGCCTGGACCAGAGTCTGTACAGCCGTGTTGGCCAAACTGGATTTACTCACTTCAGCCAATAATCCACTGCATTAACTTCACGATCACAGCTATCTGTTAGAGCTCAGCCTAACACATCTGTCTGCAAACACACTCCCCATCCCTGGCTGAAGGCATTTTGAGAAACAGAGCTGTTCCACGGGAATCAAGCCTTTTTAATCTCCCAGTTTTCTCAAAGGAATGTCTGAACCATGTCCTGAGCAGACCTTCTAGTGAGTAAATTTTTTTTAGAAAAGGTTAAAGCCATAATGTGCTATAGCATTGATATAACATCTACTCTAACATTCCCTCATTCCCTTCACCTCAAATACCTTCTGCAACTTGATGGAGAAGCAACTTCTGTGCAAGTGACACTATGTTAAAAAAAACCCAAGCTACTGTTGGCAGAATATTCAAGAGCTTCCACTCGCATGACTTCAATCCCCAGTCACATTCTGTTTCACAGTGCTCCAGGAACACATCCACATTTCAGAGTCCCATACTGTCTCTAGCAGTGACTGATGTTTATTTGGAATCAAGATAAATTTTTAATTATTTATATTTCTGAAACTTTTGACTTCACTGTTAACTCGAAGGACCCAGTCACACAACAAGCTTGTCATGTTCTCAAGTTCCAACAAAGTGAAAACAAAGTTCCTTAACAAGCAGGATGTAACAAGAGCTGAGGACAATGTCTTACTTGAAAAATAAGCACCTGGAGGGCAGTGGGTTGTAACTACTGACAGGGCTAAAGATAGTCAGCAGTTAAAGTACAAGGTCAGTGAACTCCATGCATTCAGCATCTTAAGTCTGTAACACTCTCAGGAACATCAGTGTTTTTTTCACTTAGGCCTATCAACCAGATGCTATTTCTATACTTTCACAGTAAGTCTACTCTCCCTGTGTTTGCTTCCCATCTAGTTAATGGCCAGTGTTTACTCAGAAAAGAGATATCCAACCCCGGTTCTCAAACTACATAAAAACCTGTACCAAACATCTAATACTGATATTAGCAACTTTCAGAGGGTGCTTCTTCATTGATTTACACAGCAGCTTAGGCTGGTTCAAGAGCATTTCCCTGGCCACCTGCAGAGATCACTGAGCCATATTACTGCTCCCTTTTCCATAATATTCTGAGGTTGATTTCAACCAGGACTTTAAGATAAGTAGCAAAAAAAGCCAAAGAACCAACAGCACCTTGAATTTCTTGTTGGTTTATCTATTTCACCAGCAGATCCATTTCTCCAGTAGATACACAGTTAAAGATGCAGAACGTATTGTATGGCATTTGCCTTCCAGTTACTTTGTGATAGGCTACTTCTGTAAGCATATGTTTCTTAGCATTTAAGAAAATTCTTCTTGATGATACATCAAGAGACGGGAATCTATGTTTTAGTAGCTGGTAAGCTGCATCACTACGCTGTAAAATTCAAGAATACCCAACCAGAGGAAGAAAAGCACTCAAGAAATCCCAGGAACAAAAAATTAAAGCAGGCTGGCTCAAAGACTGCTACTGACTCCCACATGTGCCCAGTTTTCCTGGACGTTTTCTACCCCAAAATGCTTTTCATATACTTTAACCTTTACTTTGACTTCATACCCTATTTCCCATTACACTTAGAATTGTTACATTTATATTTAAAAACAGTCTCAAATACTTCCAACATATATTAATGACCTCTAAATAATTTAGGAGGCACTCAGGGCATAAGGTGTGCCTCTGCCAGCCACTCCAGAGCTCTTTGACAGGAGGTCAAGACTTTGGATGGCCTAAGCAGGTACTATCTCAATGTGTTCTTTTCCTTGGCCCATGTTAGTTCATAAGGGGATCAAGATCTGCCTTGGCTTTTGTGCTTTTAAATACCCTGAAACAGCTTTCGTATAATTTTGAACAAAAGGAGCTGAGTATTGCTGTTTTCTCAGCTGCACCTGGGCAGGCTCAAAGACATAACATCCCAGTGCAAGTCAGTAGCTGATACCACATACCTGTAACTTGCTTGGACTTCACAACAGCTCAGACATTTGTGCACATCACAGAAAGCTGAAGCACAAGCAGTCTTTGTGAAAAACACATAGAGTTGCACACATAAGCCTATACATGACTAGATAAAGTAGAACCCTCTGAGTGTTCACACTGAAGCCTGAGCTCTGTCCAGAGAAGTGAAAAAAGGTTTTTCTTTAGGAACTCCAAGTGAGGCAAAGGATGCATTTTAGACTTGAGCTATTTTTAGGGATATCACAAGCAAATAAATGAATTAGAGAAAACATTAACAAGGGTTCCATCTGAAAGCAAACTCCTCACATGAGCTACGCCACGCCTTCATCCAAGCCCATTCTGCCATGAATGCATGACATCCCAAATGCACTGTTTGGGGCTGAGTACACTGAAGGCTGAAAGCTCTTAGTTGGGTGGAGGGAAGCTGTAATCACAGAGCAAAGGGTTCTAAGTCCTAAGCAAAGCCCCCTCTAAGGCACAAATAGGCTCAGAAAAACAGAATTGCACAGATGCACAACATCAAAGTTTTCCACGTTACGTAAGGATCAATGAACTACTTCTCTCACCTATTTTGAAACATCTGCTGCACATAACTACAATGGACTCTGCCCAACAATTGCTGCTCATCACTGCTGATTTTCAGCACAGAAGTTTGATCTTTAGCATCAGCAAGTGAGCAGAGTTGACTGGAAGATGGCTTCCCTTCAAAACACACACAGAGCACTGCTGCAGGGGGGTGGTAGGGGAGGTGACTGCAGAGAGCTGCTAAGTGCCCAGTGGAAGAAGCCAGGTCACGTGCCACGGGATGCGCTCCGAAATCCCAAGCATGGCTTTATGGCCACAGCGAGAGCTAACGGGTTGGTTTGTATTTAATAAATATTTGAGGCACAGCTTGGTTCTTGACATTGTTCCATATGCATAAAACCCAAGAGTTTATAAAAAGACAGAGATTGTTAGCCATGCTGCTTCCCCAAGCCAACAGCAGGGAACATGTCCCCATTTTCCAATGTATCCATAATGCATGAAAAGCTGTAAAAGCCAGAATAGACGTTGTTGCGTTCTAAGCTCTAAGCTATAACACACCAGATTTGTCTGTGAAGTTCCATACGTATCGTGTAAACTGTTTCAAAATGTGCACAATAAAAGTTAAATTTTCACTTACAGTTTAATTTTGTCAACAAATTGTGATTTACTACACCTATTTGCCAAACACTACACTACTTCCTTTCAAATATTACAGGAGATAAAATACAAGCTTCTAATTAACTTTGTCATATGAATAAGAGTTGTTCTAAAACTTCTCCCTTCAAAGTACTGAGATTTAAAGTAATAAATATTCCTTCAGAAGTAGGCCAGTTTGAATTTAATATGCACCAAATAAATATTCCCTCAATTAGATGTGAGCAAGTAAAAAGCTTTATGTTATGGCTTATAGCAATTTCAGATAAAGAGCTTGTGTGATGGAGTGAATCCAGCTACAAAATGATTGCAGCAGCACGACGTATTTTTAGCACAGGATAGCACTCATCTCAGAAATAATTCTGAGAATTTTTGTGATTTTCAGATCACACACTGTTTTCAGCAAGGCTACCATGCTTAATAGACTTCACAAATTACTCCTGAAAATTAATAAGGCAAGTTAAGGATCCTTGTAATGAATCATGTAACTTCTTATTTGGCAGAACTACACCTTTTTTCTCTTTGTGCAGGAACAAACATCCAAGTTGTACCAAAGACAAGAAAAATAATCAAATCACCAATTACTGTGATAAAACTTCTACATTACCATTACTTTGATATTCCAAACAAAATTTCTACTCATCAGTTTGCATGAAATCTAAGTCTGCCTTCATGACCAGTGAACTGTTGTCACTAGTGCAGAACAGCCTTACCACTGACTTCTTTTATTGAAAAGCGCAAGTTCAAAGAATATTTATGAAAGAATTTTAAGAAAAAGTGTATAATCCACAACTGAATCTCAGGCTTTTCACATATCAATCACCATGAAACTGCCTTCTGTGATTACATCTTAGAGCTAAAGACTGACTATAGTATGTCAGATACCATTTGGACTAAGTTTGTTTCTAGAAAACATTACCAACTATTCTTTTCTCTGGAGCGTTGTGGCTCTGTAAATAAGAAAGCTCTTGTTCAAGGGGTTACACATGCCCTATTTTACATATACCCCAGGGTCAGCAAAAGTGCAATTGCTCAGGGCAGCTGCAGGTATTCATACACAGCATGGCCAGACTTGGCAGGCTATGCTATGAGGCACTGGTTAAGCAATGGTTCCACTAAGTCTTGTCACCAAATCCACAGACACTGGCAAAAATGAGATCTTAGCTGGAAAAACTGTCTACATCAGGAGAAAAGCAGTGGCAAAATCCTCCAAAGGTCCATCGTGGTCTCTTCTAAAACAGGGAATTATTCAAGAGAACACTGACTACTTCAAGTCAAAAAAGTCAATATTCAGCTTGCTGACTTCAGCAACGATACATTCATTTTTCTACGAAAAGAGCTCAGGCAGCCCTCAGCCAGCACAGCCTTTGACAGACAGTTGCTGCAGGGAGCAACTGGGCAGCTATTCCCAGCCAATACCTTAAATGCTGTGGGAGACACAAAACATCTGGACAGACTTGACTGATCAAAAAGACAGGAGAAAACACACTGTACCTCTTTCTTTTGCTTTATTTTTCTCCAGGATCTGTTATGCTGCCTCAGATCACTGGCTCCCTGCAAGACTGGTACCAGTTTTGCACACTGGGAATGTGGCACCAAGGCAATGCAGCCTTCAGTTGGGTATCTGCAAACATGCACTGCTGACTGTCAAAGAATTCCTTCATTTTTATCTTGGTTCTGCTTTCAAAACAATCACACGAGCACTGAAAGATAATCAGTGCTCTACATACTGAAGTATGATATCAAACAAGTACTAATACTCTGTTTCCCCAAAAGCAGTTTAGAGAGAATCACTGTTATGTAAACTGGGAGGGGAGGGAAAACACACAGAGCACACCAACCAAAACATCTGGACACATGACTATGAGGTTGCCTATAACAGACTCAGTAATAATGTCATTTAGTACTTTCAGTCCCTTATTGTAACCAGAACATATTTGTAACATACCCAGTGACTTCAGAGCCCTGCACTTCTCTCCTGAATTACAGCAGGTGCTGTGATCCTGGTCAGTGGGGACCATCACCAAAGCTTACAGATGTATCACTCTTGCTCAACAACCCTAAAGCACACAGTTACCAATATGGCCACTTAAATCTAAAATATTGTATTCCCCCTGCACTGTCTTCCCGGATTCACAGTTAGTGCTGTTTTCTCAAACATCAAGAAACTTTCTGACACAGCATCTAGTGCTGGGTTTGAACGTGTCAGTGGAACAGCTGAAGTGAAAATGACAAGTGGCTTTGGTATTACTTTAGACCTTCTGGGTAGCGGCAGAAGATGAATTTCTGGCAATGCTTTTCAGTCCCTTCACAGCCCTTTGTTCTGGGGGATCATTGCCTGTTATTAGCCTAAATCAAGAAATTCAGCTTTGTCTCATTTACCCTTAAATGATTTAAAATTCATCTTATAAATGGAGTATAGTCTGCTGTGATTCAGAGCTGCAAGTCTACATCTCTGACAGTAAGAAAGATATGACACAAAGTTCAATCTTGGGCCTGCTCATAGCTTCACTTTTCGTAAATTATTTACCATCTGTTCACAGGACTGTCTATTTAGATGAAGATGATTCAGCCATCCATGCCAGGAGTTACAAGTGGAGAAGTTGTACCAAGAAGTCAGACTGATTTCCACTTCAAGTATTATTGCTTTGTGGGTGCTGCCAGCAAATAGAGATGCCAAGCATTTTCCAAACACTTTTCTGAACCTTGATTCAGGGAACAGTCAGCAATTTGTACGTCTGTCAGCCTGGGTCACTGAGCAGCATGGTACATACAGGTCTTCAGGAAGAACTCAGAAAGCGCACAGGAAAGGGACCTGTGTAGATGAACGCAGGGAGGTCACAAATAAATACACAGGGAGCCACAGAGAAGGCGGCACAAAGATGCATCATGAGCCATCTGACAAGCAAGTACCAGAGCAGAAGTGACAAGACACCTCAGAAAGCTGAGCAAGTGACGCTAAATGGAGAGGGTCACAGCTGTGTATAGCTTTCAAGACTGACAAAAAGTATCCATCAGATACAATAACAGGATAGGAAGTTTACAAGGGATTTCTAAAAAAAAAAACCCTGAATTTCATGGGCAAGTAGGTTAGTAAAAGTGTTTTGGCTGGACCAACAGGAGTAACGACTGAGACTGAGAAGACAGATTTACTTAATATATATTAATCAGACCAGGTTAACAGAGAAGAGCCTGAACAAGAAAACACCCTGGAGGAATGAAAAAAACTCCAAATAACCTGTCTGGTGTGGTCCTGAGCCAAACAAGATGCTGAGATTTCTGTAACACTCTATTTGCTCTGAGAAGACATTTGCTTTTTACAGAAATAAGCCAATACACAAGATCGAAAAGCAGAAGCTTAGCAGTGAACAGAGAGACACTTTCACAAATCATCTGCACAGAGATATGAGAGCCTCAGCTACCATTGATTCAGCTGTGAGTTAAAGAAATTGCCCGAAGATCAAGGTGAAGAGCAAAGGGGACAAGTACAAAGCCTTAAGAAACAAGCTCTTCCCTCCTCAAATCATTGGGGAAAGCAGAAAACAGCAGCATCTCATTGAAGAGAAGTGGGAAGGACTGAACACTTGGTCATTTAAAATGAGCCTATTAGGATTTTTATTAAAACTGTCAGCAGCAACAGCTGTCCTTTCTGTCCTCAAAAAAATCCCCACACCAAACATAGCCTAAACAGCTGACCCCTAACCACTCAAAACACCTCCTCGAGGCACCCTGCAGCTTTAGAATGTGGCATCCCCCTTCCCTTTGCCTGGTTATAGTATGTTATTACTAATCCCACTATTACTAATCCCATGTAGAGAGCACAACAACAGCAGCTCAGAGGCTGATAAAAGGAGATAACACACATCCCCTCAAACACAACATCATTTTCTCAGGGATTTGTGCTCATTTATTGGTATTCTCATGTTACTTGGGAGATGGCTACATCTGCTGGGTGCTGCAGATCTGACTTCTGTGCTAAAGTGTGTCCATCGATTGTTGCAAGCTTTTACATTTAAATAAACATGGTTCAGAAGTGTTCTTCCATCTATTAGTTACTGACTAGACAACAGAGAACATTGCTAAACAAAAGCACATTATCCTATCCACGTAGGATAGCAGTTGTCACCACCATTCCAGGTTTCCTACAGATAATGAATTGTAGTAATGTAAGGAATCATTCCAATTCCAGATATGCAAACCAGCCTCTTACAGGTCTGCTAAATTCCGACTGCCAAATGCAAACACACACACTCCCTCTCTCAAAATACCAACACAAAAAGTGTATTTGGAATCTACATGCACACAAAAAAACTGACAAGCTGCAAAGCTGCAATTGCACAGAAAAATAGGACATGAATAACTGCTGCATATTCTAAATTCCTTTGGGACATTAAAAAAAAAAACCCAATGAGATATATATAAAACCAAGGGATTCTACCATGGCAGGAAACAAGTAGCTCCCTACCAGCAAAAAATTAAGCTCACATTTTAGCAATACTGCCAGAAATTAAGTACAAAGGCTATTCTTTCCTCATAAGAAAAACCCAAGCAAACAAAAAAGTTAAGAGACACTGTGAGTACAGATGCTGGAGAAAATTCTTAGAGCAGCCTGCCACGGGCAAGAAACAAGTGCCTACATAAACAGAAAAGGCCAGTAAAAACACGTATATATTGACGGTAGTTCCTGATTTAGGGAAAATAAAGCTGGAGTATTAACCAAAATTATGTCTTGAGTTAGTGGCCTGTTGCCACCCAGATCCCATCAACTGAGCAGCAGAAGAGAAAGATGGCTTGATATGAGATGCTGTTCTCATTTATGAAATGCTGATATCAGTACCAAAGTTAATAAAAATGAGCTATGGATGATGAGATTCAATTTTGCTTATGTGGTACCCAAGCTGTTCCAAGTTCATTCTAATATACAAATGAAGATATTTGCTGTCTCCATCAGCACACAATCCAGAAACTGCATGTCCAATGTGTGCAGAAAGCAGGTGAAACCATGTAGTTTCTCATTCATATTCCACCTGAGATGCTCCAAGATAACCCATCAGGGCTCTAGGGACTCCTGCAGAAGGTTCTGGATAACCTACAGGTCCTGCTTAAGATGTGCTGACCCTTGGAGGTTATCTCTAACACCCCACAACATTTCAAAAGGTACTCTCTGTGCTTATGTAGCAGAATTGTGCCCCGACTGCTGATTGAACTATGTACATGGGGGTTAAGACTAACTTTCCAGAGCAGATTAAAACAAACTTGAGAGAAGCCCCTCTACTTTTTTCTTCCAGCTAAAAGAAGTAGAGAGTAAAATTTCCCTCGTGGACACAGTACCTAAGAAAGCCCAGGTGATGAGGAGGTTTCAGATGTTACAACAGACTCCCAGTGGAGACTGCACCCTCCACATCTCCTTGAATGCTGAAGCCGGTGTTATCTACAGCATCACTCTTGAGGAAGCCTCTCACCTGAACTGGCTCGATCAGTGCTCAGTGAGGATGTGGGGGTGAGGCAGGGAGGGTGTATATCCTATTTTTAGTGTATAGAGCTGTTTCTGGAGGTTTTTGTTTGGTTTTGATTTTCTTTCAAGCTAGAATCATCTTTAGAAGATGAGAAACACACAAAAAAAGCTGGCAAGACTATTTATCCCTTAAAGCAATGCCTCCAAGCACACTCCGCAGCTCAGAGCCTGGCTGTGCAAGGTGCAGGAGGAACAGCAAGCAATGCCACTTCCCTTACAGGAACTCACTAGTTCCTGGCCAAGACAGGTCATAACCCACAAGGAAGACAGGACAAAAGGGAGACTAAACATGCAAAAGTGGTAAGAAGTATTGGGAGGAGGAGGAAACAATAAGGTGAACAGAATCTAACAAAAGAATAAAATAAACACCGAGAAGAGAAACTCACAGTAGCGAGCGCTCAAATCTATTTCTGATCTTATTCAAAGGATGACAAATATTCTCAAGGGAAATAACAGTTCCTGGCACCACACCCACACATCATTATGCTAAAGCTTTAGCATTTTCTGACTGCTCAAATTAATTCAAGTTTTAAAGAAACACAACCTGGAAAATTCAAAACACAAGTTGGAAGATTCTGGCCCTATTTGAGCTCCTGCAGCCCCAGCCAGTTCTCATGTGGCAAAAGAAAAGTCAGCAGGGAAGCCCACAGACCTGGCTGAAACTCAGGGTAAAAAGGAGAGCTTATGACCTTTGGAAGCAGGGCCAAGCAACTCAGGATGTATACAGGGGTATCATGAGGTTATGCAGGGGAGAAGGGCCAAAGCTGAGCTAGAACTTAATCAGGTTCCTGCCATAATAGGCAATAAAAAAAATAGTTTCTATAAATACATTCTACAAATACCACTCTAAATGGACAGATTACAAAGACTATTAAATGAAAGAGAGTACCTAAACTGTAAATAAATATTGGGCTCTTTCATTTTGTAGTGCTGTTTTAAATTAGAGCATTGAGGATAACAAAAGAATACCCAGTGTCAGTGGCACCCTTCGGTAGCAAGTCAGACAGGTTTCAAAAGTCCAGCTTTACTTTGTTTGCAATAACCAGGCAGCAACCACTTATACTACAAACTGACCCACGAGTCCAGCCTCTTTCACAGGTCACAGGACACCAGAACTCCTCAGTTATCACGTCTCACATCAGCCTGCCCAAGTACAGCACTTTCTAAGGCAGTGGCTGAAGACAGCAAGACCCAGGTCCATCCACAGCATCTAAACTTCCCATGTATCAAATCCCCCTCTCCATATCAAAATGGAGCCACTCCACCCTTATCCAGTGCCTCCCTTAAGTGGGAGGCAACACTTCGAATCAAGAGTTCAATCCCCTTTTTACATGGGGATGGGAGAGGAAAAAGTGAAAGAAGGTAGGCAAGAAAGCACCCATGGGAGGCATATTCCTTGACCTGCCATGGACACCCACTGCTTACCACAATGAGGCCAGTGAGTCCCACAACACAGCAAGGCTTCCTCAGCTCATCTACACCAGCCACTGCAATAAATACAGCAGTCTAGGCTACAGAACCAGGTTACACAGCATTTGCTAAGTGTTTGCTATTGTGTTTCACTTAAATATGTGCATTTCTGGTGTGTAAGAGGACAGCCTGAGGCGGGAGAATTCAGAGTGGATATACTGAAAACTAGTGCTAAAAAAAAAAAACACTAAATCATTGCCATAATCAGAGAGGTGCATAGCACTGGTTTCAGCAGTGCTCCATCTGCACACGTGAAGCAAACTAAGTGCCTGTCTCTAGTTCCATCTATTCTCTGCCATCTGAAATATAGAAGGAAATTTACAGTCTAAAGAAACAAAAAATACTCATGCATCCTAAAGAGGATGGAGAGACCTTAATGCAGCAAAACAGCATGAATTAACTTGAAATTTATACCCTGTAACTTGCATGTAAATAAAGCTAACTTTATTATGGCTCTTGTGTTAGCACCCAGGCTCTGAATACTTCATCATGGATAAAAATGGAAACAACTTAAAATCCTATCCACATGATAATAAGGCTTTGCAATGTACTCAAAGAATACATATTCACAGATTTACACTCCTTGTTGAAAAACTGGATATGAAGAACTAAGCCTCAAGTTTTAAGGAGGAAAGAAAACCCTCATTCTTGTTGGGTTTTGCTTCTGGGTTGAGATTTAAATTTGTTTAATGGTTGAACTATATTCAAGAATTTGAAATCTTATTAATACAGCTATTTACTGATCTAAATTTCTCTATCATCTCTTTCCCTCCAAAATCTTGCTGAAGTAGCCTGAGAGCCAAAAGCACAACTACACTGATTACACTCTAGATAGGACAGAATTGTCCTGCTTTCCTTCTATTTCCAGGCAGAGTTCCTTCCCAGGTGGGTCAGTTTCGCTCCACTAAGCTACAAAATAAAGCTTCCCATTTTACTTCACATTAGAAATAAGAGTAAAACCCGCAGAAAGAAATTCAAAACTAGGTCCTGGAGTCTCTCCAAATCTGACAACATCTTTTTGCAGCATTTAACTGTAAGCAAACAGCATTCCTTTAAAATAAAACAATTAAAAGGTCTAGGCATGCTTCCCCCCCCAATCATATGACACTGGAAGGAGATTTTTTTGTTTGTTTCTTCACCCTACATTCTTACTACACTCTTACTTTCTCTGCTTATTATTTAAACTTAAAAATTTGTGCTGTCAGTAACTTAGGGAGCAGAAAGGTATTCCCAGCTCCACACTGAACAACTTCTACAGCTAAATGGTCAGATTTTTCTAGTACGTTCCACCTCACTTGAAAATGATCATTTTTACTTTGGGAAAGCCACCTGAAGTTGTAAGCAGCTTCCCTGCTGGGCTGATATATGCCTTGTGGAGCCCGCAGTACCCAAGTTCACACTCCGTAGTACTAGAGCTGACTACACCAGAGCTGCAAACACCTGCATGTTCTGCAGCCCAGGGTGCAGTGCAGAGTAACCACAGCCCCCCTTCAAGGCGCTGCAGGACCCTCAGCACTTCTGCACAACCTGCCCTGAATTTTTCAGAGAGCCCCTCTATTAATAACGAAAGCTTTTGTGTTTTTGGAACTAACAGAGTTTCTGATTCCAGCTTAAGAAGCAGCTCAAGAACTGAAAGAAAATGACGTGGTTTTTTAAAAGTGAGAAATGTGTTGCTGCTGGCACTTATCTGGAGTCTCTGCTCGGTGCTGGCTTTGGCCAACACCAACCGAGATTCCAGATGGGCTGCTGAGTGTTTTTGGTTTTTAAAAAACATGGCAGCCAATGCACCCATCTGGCTGCATATAGAAGTGAGGCAGGAAAAGAGATCAAGCTCTACCACTGTAATTGAGGTTGATAAATCAGGCGCTAAAATTGTGAACAGCAGGGAAGAAATATAAATGTATATACAGACAGAAGAGCAAGCACAATTTATCTGCATCATTAGAGTAAGCGTTCCCATTGAGTGACTGCCACCATGGTCCACACACAAAGAAACTTTCGATTGCTGAATCACTGACTTTTTAAAATGTTTGTTCTAGTATTTTAGTATAGTTTACACCAAAGATTAGAAGCTTAGGTGTGCAAACTTGCCACACAAATACAAAGAGCAAAGCAGCAAGCAACAGAGGTTTCTCAAATGTATGCTCCAAGTCAGAGGTCAAATTACCCTGGCACCTTGCATTATTTTCAATGGTGCTAAGTTAATACAAGATTTTTTTTTTCTTTTAGTGAGCTTACATTTACTTGCAGCAACAAGTAATTTCAAAAATCACACAGCAATAAAAATCCCAGCAGCCCTAGCCAAAAGCAAAGACCTCTAACTATTTAGCTTTGGACCCACTGCAGTAATTCTCAAGTGTGGCCAGCTACTTCTCACATGTGGCCACAACAAAAAGAAATTGAGCATATTTTGTCATTAATACAGCCATTATGTACTCTCTATTGTAAATTTCACTGGTCTTTGACCTTCAGTTTTGACAATACTGGATAGTCTGAGGGAGTGTGAGGTTAAGCCTCTTGTTCAATTTAACAGGAAAATATCTATTCTCAGTGGCAAATACCAGAACTGTTATTTTTCAAAGAACTGTGTTAAAAACAAAAAAAACCACTTTGGTTTTGTTATTTTTATTTCTTGACAATCAATATGCACAAATCTAAATCTCTTCTCACTTAATGCTGATTTAGTTACTTAAACTTCAGCAGAGTAACTTCTAATTTACAGTGGCATAAGCAGGAGGCAAGTGAGACTGACAGAACTCTGGGGAGGAACACTGATTAACAGACTCTTTTGGAGGTCTCTGTCTCCAAGTTCACCGTCAAGGCCTGTGACCACCCGAGTGTCACATTCCTTCAGCTGCCATGCAGGACAATTTGCCAAGCAACAGTTTAACTTATGTGATTTGCTTTGCTTTCTCCTTTCCTCGAACAGTTCATTGAAACATTGACAGAAGAAAAAAACAACTCATAGCAACCAAGACACGGAAGGAAAAAGCCCAGGCATATTGAGATCAGTGGGCGTTCTGCCATGCAGAATGCTGGAGCCAGGATTTCATGCATTGTCTCATTCTATTAATATTAAAGTAATAATGAGTACAGATTTACCCAAAAGGACATATCATTCAAACTCTTAGATCACTGGCATCTTCTAAACAGCCAGCCAGATGTTCCCAGAAGCACATGTCCTTTGCATCCTAAAGAACAAAACCATTGCAAGCAGCACCCACTGAAGCATTAAGATGGGAAGGCTCTGGTCATACTTCTACCAAGGATCGTATGGGTTTGGCTCACTGAAAGCAGCTTTCTTGAAGGCTTCTTGTGCTGCAATACAAGGGAGATTTGTGCCTATCAGTAGAGATTATTCTCTTCTTTACAGCTTTTCACAAAGCTCCAAGAAACAAATTAAATTCTGCATTCATTTAAGGCAAAAATAAAAACTCCTTTTTATGCCACAGTCGCATCTAATAAACACTTAATGACTAAAAGTAATGTATTACTTTCCTAGAACCATTTAAATTAGAAGCTAGACAAATACTTGAGTGAGAAATAAAAGTGACAGTATGATCAATCTCAGCTGGAAGTTCTACTTTATAATTCAAAAACTTTTGCTTGCTATTTCAAGTACCTGAAACAGCACAGCAATTACCTGCCCCTGCCTCATCCTAGAGCTCAGGAAGGCACTAAGGAACTAGGACCTATCCTAGCTGTTGAACAGGGCTTATTCTGTACTTTTCTTGTCCTTTTAAACAGTATTGCTTGCTAACTAGGATTCAAAATTACTAAATATAGACTGTTGCTGTATAAACAAAGACAAAGGAATGTTGAGACTACTGTCATTCTGACAACTGCAAACATCCTGCTCAGTTTGGACTGTCAGACCCAGAACCGCAGCAGCAGCAGCATTTCAGTCACATTAACAGCCTTCTCAGTGCTCCTCGAGGCAGAGACAACATTTGAACTCACTGTACTGAGCCAGCTAATTTTTGTTCAATGTTAATAATATGTTAATATACTTTATCTTCTGCTAGGTCAGGGCACTAACAATCTCCTGTAGGTAGATATTATTTCTAACAATTTCAGCAGATTTTTGTAAAGCATACTTCAGTATCAATATTTATCCAAGAAGAAAATTGAATCAATCTGACATCTGTCTGCCTTCTCCACTTTGAGGTCACGAACGGATATGTAGAGATGCAGAATTTTTTTTAATTGATTTTTAAATTTCAATAAGCCTTAGCTGCTCCTTTGTAAAGCCACCACACAATGAACAGCAGTTCAAAGGTGAGCAAGTAACTTGAAATGAAACTGGTCCAGAAATAATGGTCTTTTGCCCCACACCATTCCTTTCACTGCAAGGATTTTTACTGTATATAAAACATAGCTAAAGGTTTCTGCTCCACAGAGATGACCCAAGAAAGCTCTGCTGGCATTAGGAACTCCCTGCAGTGGCTGCAAACAGCTTTGCTGCTTCTACATAAAACAAAACCAATGAAAAGCGTGATGAGGCACAGTAATTTCACCTTTTGCCCTCTCACCTCCCTGAAGTGTATGGCAAGGGGAGCAGCCTAGAGGCTCATGAAGGAAGGAACACTTGGCTGCCTTCTGTGATCACACTACCACTGAAAACACTCCACTTACAAAATCCTACCAGTATTGCCCATGTATCACGTGAAAGAAGTGCAATTATCATTGAAAACATGCCTTAAAAGCCTAAGAACCAAAAAAAAAAAGAGCACAAAGTATTTGAGGCAAGTAAGTCTGTGTTGGCTTAAATGTTATGAATGCACAGGGCAGAGTCTGATGCAACTCTGAGAATTTGGAAGTCCTGGACTCTCCTTGGAAGGACCCAGTTTTCAGCTCATCTAAATGGAGAAGCTTTACATACATGAGAAAATTCATGAAGTCTTGCTTTTAAGTGTATTAATAATGTTTCTTTCTGGAAACCAATGCCTCTGTGTCTGAGTCCATTTTCACCACACAGAACTGCTACTAAAACTTTAAATCAAATATTATACCAGAGAACAAAAATATTTATTTTTTCACAATATTCTGCAGACTTTAGATGTGTTCATGTACGTTAAAGATGATCAAATTTATTAACAGTTGGTGGACTACTCAGGCTTTCAACAGAGCTCAATTTAACAATACTTTTACAGATTGAAAGCTGAAGAGCCAGAGGCAAAACAGGCATGTATTAGACAATTGGGTCAACTCTAGCCTGATAGCAGACCATTTCACTGTAATAAGAAATAGAAATAAGGAGAATTGTTTTAAAGGTAAGGTCTAGCAATATCTACTTCCTGCACTTAAAAAGAACAACATCTAGCTGAAATGAGTAAGCACATAAAATTCATCCACCAGACATACAGAAAAGACGAGACTTAACACACATCAAGTCCTTTACGTGATTTCTCTTCAGCTGAGGCTACTGAAGGCATGTATCAAACCAATCATTCACCATTACTGGGACACCCCTGTACGAAGGGGATTTGTGGACTCATTAAATACAGCTACAAGTCAGATAAGAGCTATCGGGTTTGTAGCACAGTTTTTGCTCACAGAAAACAAGTTTGTTCATACACACACACACACAAAAACTGAACAATTAAAGCTACCAACATCACTTACAAATTCTGCTATTCATCATCCCAAATGTTACATTTGGGAGCTGGGGGAGGAATGAGCCTACAACAAGTCAGATTTAATCATAACATCTGCCAAGAACTCCCAACCTTCGATTTCATTCCAACAAGAAGTAACCTTTAAGAAGAACACAAAAAAAGCAACACTCTGTTCAACAAAACCCACTTGAAATATTTAATGTCAAAGCGCTGATAAATTTAAGAGAAAAGGTTGGGGTGTTTCAGTAGCCACATAAGGCAGTTGAAGCAAGCTGCAGATTTACAGTGCCTGCCCAGAGCTGGGGGATGCAGCATTAAAGAGGCTTAATCCAACATGCTGTTTAAATCCAAGCAAGCTTTGATTTATATTAATTCCTTCTGATTTTAAAGATTCTGCGTCCATCTAAGACCTCCCAATACACTAAGTGGCTGACTCAAAGGGGAGACACGGCAAGCTGGGAGGATGCCACAGTGGGGACAGTCATCCTCAACTGACATAGAGCTTGGGAAAGCTGTCGATAATCCAGCCCCAGACACCAGTTGGGTGCTATCAAGTAGATCAATGAAGGGTCACAAAGGAATGAGCACAGCAGAAGTGCAAAACGCTGGTGACGCAGGTGCCTCTGGCCTCTGGCTGCACTGGCCTCACTCTGACGCTTATCACAGCCTTTCCCATCCCCACCCTGTATCCAGGGGGGGGAAAAAAAGGCAAAATAAAGGTTCTGCACTTGGGATTGTTCACAAAAAAAGGGGAGGAAATGGGTTTAAAATTACAGAGGAAGGAAAGGTCTGCAGACCCAGGAGAACATTTTTTTCCCACTTCCAAAAACCACACAAAGGTGAAAGCACACAGTTCAAAAGGGTCACAGCAGCCTGTGTCCCTCAAGCTTCCTGGCACCCCCCTGGAAAGGGAGAGTCCCTTGACTGAAGCCTTTGGCAACAAAGCACCTCCATGAACTAGTCAAGTTTCTACTAGTAATGTATCAGAATACACTGCAAATATGGATTAACAGATGGCCAACAAAACACAAAACAGTAACTTAGATGGCAACACAGTCTCCTCTTCAGTTAGATCAAAGTAGACGAGATCTCCTGTGGCCACCAAGAGATTCAAAGTCAAACATCTTTAACCCAGGCACCTGCAAATGTAATGCCACCTGCATGTGGAGGCCAATGGAGAAATGCTAACGAAGCTAATCCAGATTCATCTCTAAAATATTTCACAGGTTCCCCCCCTCCATCATCACATTACATTTCCAGTTTAATTTTGTTTCAACAATATGCTCCACAGACTAAGATATTACACTTAACATTTGACACTAATGTGTTCTAACAAAGTTGACGCATTAAAAGGATTACACATTTGCAGATTACTGAGCAGGTTCTCCCTGGATGGCTGCCGAAAAAATCCTGCAAATGTTCTGGCTCCGGGCTCTCCCGGTTACACCCAGCATTCATCTCCACGGGTTAGTGTAATCGCTTTGCATGCCACCGAAGGATCTGAGGCAGCAATTGGGCTGCTTTCACTGGAGCCAAGCAGAGCCACAGAATCCGAATAAATTAAAGAGAAGGTTGAACATCAGCTAATTCTTCTCGCAACACAGCGCTGTTTATTCCGGTGCTTTGTCAATTTAGTAATCCAGCAAAACCATATATGTGACTTATCTTGTATGTGCAAGCAAGAGAATATTAGGGGGAAAAGGAATTTAAATTGTCTCTAATAACAAACCTTGAACATCCAGAAAGAAGAGAGAAAGGAAGAAAGGAGAAAGCAGATAAATTTGGGTTGCAAAACTGAAATAAACGTTTTATGTTTGCCCAGTTTATTTTTAAGCAGTAGAAATTCACAAGTTCTGAAGCCATTTTACTTCCAGGGATTTAAGTATTGAAAATGAAATGAGAGAAAAGTCACACAGCAGAAGGGCTGGCACATTTGCCTCCCAGGCTGCTGGCTGAATGGTCTCAGAGGAAGGACAGGACTGCAATTCTGGAACAGGTTAATACATAAGAACTCTCCTGAGGGCTTTCTGCATTTCTATACTCGCCATTTCAAACTTTCAGTGTTAATTTGAACTCCTACTTCCTTGAGGGAAAAATGTGTGTTTTGAAATAAGTCTTTAATCACTTCAGGATACAAGCGCACGTTCCACCAAGAAGCGTCTCTTTCAAAGCCTGTAGAGGGCAGGGGGGAAGTATTGTTTTGTGTTAAGACCTCATCTGAGAAAGAATTATGAAATGGTTAAACTCACACACACCCTTCCTGCCTCTCTGGGAAAGGAAGAGTGCATTTATTTATATATTCCATTCAGAAAGCTATATTTGAAAGCTATTTTAAGGTTGCAAACTGAAATGTTCTAAAGGTAACATTAAAGCAATTTGGACAAAAGGGACCTTTTTGCCTGCTGTATCTGCAGGACACCATAATCTCTAGATCAATTATATATATATATTTTCAAAAGACTCATGCCAAAGTCAGTGCACAAGTGAAACAGGAGCACTGAAGAACACATGACCATACCTTAAGCTACCTATGAGTTTTACACCTGTAGAAACAGAATATTCTAGCAGGGCACTCCAGTAGTTTCAACTTGTGCTGCAATTTGGAAAGCTCATTCTTGACAGATCTCACATCTCTGCTTCTTTTCAATTAGTTTTTACGACCTTATCAGTTAAATTTTGACATATATACGTATTGCTTGAAAAGAAGTTTCTAAAGGCACTGTCAGGAGGCACAAAGCAGGAACTTAAATCCTTGGTGTTTGATAAAAATGTCATCAATGGGAAAATGATTCCTTTGTACAACTGGGTGCAGCGAATCGCTTAGTTCAAACACTGAATATTGCCCTTAATGGCACATTGAATGATCTCGGCAAATCCAGTGGTCCTCAGTAACCGAGTAATTTTCTTTTGGTTATAAAAATGCAACAAGTTCCAATCTGACAACTTTGCATTACCTTCAGTTCACAAAAAACCACCCTAAATTTCATTTTTCTTCCATCATTCATTCTGCCACCACTCTTGCACTGCATCCTTCTATTTTCAGCATCAACCAAATTAAAGGAAGCGTACAGAACTCAAACTGCTAATCACCTGCTTGTACTATTGATCAGCAGCTTTTACGATCTACTACAGCTGAATGAGAAACAACCGCAGAAACTTAACAGCAAGCTACATTTAGACTTTTGGAAGCAGACATCCTCCCACACCCTTCCAGTAGTTAATTCCTCCCTCTGTTTTAGCACAGCAGCTTGAAAAACTGTGCACTGCAACTAGACAGAAAGAGACCCACCCAGAACAGGATCCACTTCTAGAGGTTTTGTTGTTTTCTCCCAAAATATGATCACTGCCCTGACATGGAGAATACTTGTGCTAACACAGCATGGAGGACTTCACACAGAGCTAAGAATGAACAGCCAGCACTAGTCAGAGCAGCAAAGACTCCAGCCAAACCTGCACAGAACCCCAGGCTGACAAAAGAAAGACCACCCATCCACTGCTCCCCTTCAAGGCACAAAACGGTAAGTTCGCAATAACCACTGGAGTCTGTGTCAATCAGATACCAGGTAATCAGCTTCGAGACTCCTGGACAGTCAGCAACTATAGAAGTTTGGTTGGTTTCATTTGTATTCTTGTTTCCTAATGGCCCTAAAAAGGTATAAGCAGAGGACTTAATGGTTATATTATTTTCCTTTCAGCGGCTGCTGTTACCTGTCACTGGTTCACGAGCAGAAAGATTTAAAATGTGCAATGTTCACACACTACCTCCAGAATGACAACAGTTGAAAAACACTCCCCACAGAAGAAACAATGGGTAGGAAAGGGAGGACAGTCTTCCCTATATGCTTTCCCATGAAGAAGAGTCTTGTCTATTGTTTCCTCTGCCCTCCAAAGCAGCCTTTAAAAATAAAGAAGGAAAAAAGAACCCACTAAGCAGCTTACATATTCATGAAAAAAAGGATGAATTCCTTAAAATATACTGTGCTTTTTTATAGTCTGAAAAAGCAGCAAATATATTTTTACCTAAATTCTCAGAAATGTTATTCTGCGCTACACAGATTTGTCAAATTGGTACCCAAAAGAAGATATAATGCCCTAGGAGGAGACATTCAGAATGAAACCATTTACAGAGCCTCAACTGCAGAAGTCACATTGTACCTGGGCTATCATGTAGTTCAAAGCAAACATTTTATCAACGAGGAACAGACTACATGCATTTGTTTACCTGAACTCATCACCCTGTGAAGGAATGCTTGTTGGATGCAGATGACAAAACATGAAAATCACAACAAAATTTAACCATACAATTAAAAAAAAAAGTCACTTCCCCTATCTCATCATTCTTTCCTCCAACAACAACAAAAAAATGTTAGTTTACATACATACAGCAGGTAGGCCACCACCAAGAAATATCAACATCAAACTAAGCAGCAACTTGCCAACAACAGGCAGACAGTAATTTCACATGCCATTAAATAATTAAAGCGAAGTGTCCAAAGGATTCTTGTAATCACACAGTTTGACAGTTTGCAGGAAGCAGGACTCAATATTTCACTGCATATTCAAAAATGAGCTCATGTGCTGTGCAAGGTCTCTGCACTCCTGTGAACCTTGTCCATTATAAATACAGGCTCGAGATATATTCTCACTTTGAGATAACTTACGGAGTTGACTATTTGCAGGGCAAACGAATGCAATCAAACAGTAAAGCTTCAAGGAGATTAGAGAGCTGCCAAGGTCTGAACTATATCAACAGCTTGAAGTCAGCTCATTCAATAAAGCTTTGACAGTATTACACTGGCAAAACAAACAAACCGATGGTGTTCACATCAGCTGAGGCTTCCTGTTGCACTGGCTCTTTCTGCTCACGTATGCGGGGAAAGGCACCTGACAATTGCCATTTCTAGAGAAAGAATGTGACCCCACTGTCCCAGGAATATCAACAGAGGGCTGTGGGCCAGCACCCAAACTCCATTAGAACCCAGCAGGGATACCTAGACTTAGTGTTCCTGCTTAATTTCAAATTGAATTTGCCCAATTTTAGCTATTGCTCCCTTTGGACCCCACCCTCTTTTCCAAGCTGTCACACAGAAGTCAAGCATCTTACAGAAATCAGGGTGTGTCATCTCACTGTGTTTCAGACAGATTTGCAGATCCGTGGAAGAAATCCTGACTGGGTGCCATAAAACAGTAATGGTCTGTATGACTGACATTACTGTCTCTAATTCACGCTATTCATTGCTTCCCACATTTACTTTTCATTATTTTGCCTGCAATGGATCTCAGGCCAACACACTGTCATTCGTATTTTAGCCACCTGAAAGTAATTGTTGTTCTCTAATCTTGTCATGCTTCTCAGTGTCTTAAAATGCAAAATGAGTCTTTAGCATTTTGGGGGTGTGAATTGTTCTCTGAAAATGTTTATCCTGCTAGGGATGGTTTAATATTCTCTTTACTTACTGGAGACAAGGTAGGTCATTCTTGCAATATGGAAACACAGCAGCTGGTTCCCCTCTTACTATAAAGCAGCCATTCATTTAGTATCACACAGATGAATGAATATTGGCAAATTCACCATCCTCATTCATAATATTTCATATTTGGTTTGTCTCAATTCAGGATATTTCTTCTCCTTAAGCATAAATCAGTTGCCCAGTAGTTCTTTACTGACACTTACCTCCCTGCATTTGCTGCTTTTACTGCTACTGCCTTGGTTGCAATTTTTTTCCTGAAAGTTTCCCTTTCTTATTATTTATACTTTCTAGTCCCTCTAACCAGGACTCTTTTTTTAAAAAAAAAACACATACGTTTTTGTTCCTCTGGAAAGAATGCTTGGTTTTGCAGGGTGTATAACAAAGCATTTGAAATTGTTTCCATCTATTTCTGTTTACATTTATTTTCTTCCCAGCCAGTAAATTCTTCACGGCTCTTTAAGTACAGAAATAACAACCCTTCCAAGGCCTTTGTATATCCTACGTGCACATGTGTATACAAACACACTTCTAACCTGGGTCAACATTTTATTTGACCATGAACTTAGTGGCTTAGAGCTCATGAGAGATGAAATTCACATACACAGCTGAAGGTGCTCTTACCTAATTTCTTTTCAAAAGTCTTCTACATCTCCAGTAGATTTGCAAGTGGATGGAAAATCTGAATTCTACCTTCGTCTAGATTTGATAGATCTTGTCTCCCTAATTTTTGTGTTCGAGCACTAAAAAGAAAAAACTAGACATTAGCGTACCTGTGTTCTCAAATGCCACGGAGCACACGAGGATCGATGTACAGCACTCAAGGTGTAGGAATGCAGCATTTTTAAGCAAAGCTAAATCACCCATGTTCAGTTCTGACTCATTATTTCCAAGCTTATTATTTCTATTTGCAAAAGTCTTATTAGAGTGCTGTGAATTTATGCATTGATGACAAACAAACTTTTGTTTTCAGAGTTATTAGAAGAAAACTGCAGGCAGCAACTGCAAAGTCAGGAGCTAGGGAGGCTTTGACCCTATAGAACATAAGAACAATACATTGAACAGCTCGTATTCTCCACAACAAGTCATTTTACCTACTGTGTAGAGAACACTTTAATACTTGGGAGAAGGCAGAATCTCCATTTCTATAGCTCATTAGTAACCAATTTCCATAGTTCATTAGCAAGCAAAAGGAATGTAAACCGACACCTTGAAAAATTGTCCTGTGCTTAGTAATAAACTTCTGTTCCTTTCCAGGTTAAGGCAAATATGCACAGTACGCACACTTCAGATTTGCATTTCATGAATTTAACACCAGTGCGGCAGAACAAAAATAGAATAGCTTTATTCGTCCATGGAAGATAATAGACTAAGTTCTAACCTTCACCACAAAACCAATCAGTTCTCTATCAGATTTTGGATGTTTTAAGCATTTGGGAACTCACAAAATTGAGATTCTTTCCTCTGGAAACTATAGAGCCTAGCAAAAGACATAACCTACTTAGTACATCATACGTCCTATAAAAACTTTCATTAGGGCTCTCTGAGCAACTGCCAGGACAAGTAGATTAAACTTTTGAGCATTCCTGTGAAGGACAAAAGTGCAGATTTTGAGGTAATAATAGTGCCAGGCATGACTATTAGATCATCACACATCCGTAAGAAATGAAAAAAAATAATCAACTGAAAAAGTGTTTATAAAAATACTCCATGTTTATTTCTTGCAAACTTCCCTTCTCTGTGTAACTATTTTAGAGCGTATGGATTTATGGAAACCCATAGTGCAAAAGTGGTATTTGAGCATCAGAGAACACCAAGGATGTCCCATTTCGTATCCATACAGCACAGACGCTTCGTACAGCTCATACCTGCACATCCAAAACCAGCCACCTGCCAGTGGCTGAAGGTATAACTGCACTGACTGCAGCAGCAACGTGCCTGTTTTGGCTGATGGCAAATTTGATCAAGGCTCTCTGTGCTCTGTATTCAAACAGCTGCTTATCTGAGCCTATCACCATGTTCGTTTAGCAGTTGCAAAGTCAATTGCCCTCCACTGCAAAAGAACATATATAGACACATTTCTCCCTTTGTTCTACTGAAAGGCACCCAAGCCAATAAATCATCACTGGTAGCAAGCCACCAAGCAATTGTGTCACTTTGAGGAAGTGATTCATGGCATACTGTGGTTTTAAAACTGCTCATCTGTATCAGCTGAACCAGACAGTTTTTCTTCTGCCATTTCCTAGCAGTATTAATTATTATTTTAACATTTTAATAATAAATACTCATCTCCCTTTCACTTAGAAAAAATATTTCTACTTTTAATGTTCCTCTGAATCCTTAATCTTGTCCTTAAGAACATTATCTCTGCCATTAAAATGATGTGTGTGTATATACACACAAATAGTCATTCAATCATTATTACAGTTTTAAGCTTACTATTCCAGAGGTACTCTGGAAAGGTCCTTTCCATAGCTGGAATTTTCAGGCAAAGCCCTTTCTTGCCAGCATGATAGAACATGATCCGTTTGATGAAGCGGCCAAAAAGCTGAAGTCACTTCTGTAACACTGGTTAACACTGGAAGTCTCACTGAGATCAATTTTAATCTGCCATTTATTACTGCTTCAAGAACTCTACATGCCTTCAAGAGAATCTACAGTAAACCCCTTGCCCTTTTTATCTCCTTCATACCTGAGATCACAAAACTAATATAAGGCACAAGCTTTAAGAAGATATTGCTTTCCTGTTGACTCAGATTGCTTCCAAGCAGCTTTGCACACAAAGGTATCATTGCATTACATCACACAGACCTTTCAAACTTGCAGCACGAGGCAGCAAGAATGCATACAAAACAGCTGGAGAGCAGGTTTCATTTCAGCAAGACATTTTGGTGATTCTCTTCAGAGGAAAACCTTTGTCTTCCTCTTAATGGATTGCCACCATAAATATTTCATGAGCATAATGTTTTATGTGGGTGCTAAGTAAGGAAAAGCCAAAAAACACTTGGTACTTCCAGTAAAACAACTGAGCCCTGAGCCATCGAACAAATGTATTCAGAGAAACGTCTGCACATACAGAGATACACTATAAAAAACCCACTCATTTATCAACCAAAACATTACTGGGTTACACTTGACAATTCCATCTTATTAATTCAGCATCATCAAAACATCTCATAATGGAGCTGCAGCTGTGCAAACCTCTACAGAACTGCAGGAGACGGGACAGAAGACAATCCACCTCAGAACGAACTAGAAGCTTTACAATTCTTGGATCCAAGCAAATTTGGTTGCAATGATGCATCAATTTTCTTGCCTCTGCAGTGTGAGAAAGGGCATTGAGGTGTACATGCAGCAAATTATTAGAGCAACAAATAAATATTTTGCAAAATAGAAGGGAAACACCAAGTAGTGTAATCACCTACTTGGCTTCAGAAAGAATTTACTTATAGTTTTTGGAAAAAAAAAATAATGGTAATTTACTTGTTTAGTGAGAAACTTCTCACTTTCACCATTTTGGCTCCAATTCAATAACACATTTAAAGAATTCAAGAGTTAAGTTCATGTTTAAGTATGTTCCTGAGTTGAAGCCAAGAAGTAAAAATGGGCTCTTGAGCCAATGCGGAAGGAACAGCATCAAACCAAAGGTACTGATGGCTGCAACCTCACACCCCCAGCTGGGCACGCAGAGTATGAAACTCAATATCGTGAGGTGTGAGTCTCTCCCACATTAGCTAAGAGCTCTTGCTCCAAAGTCAACAACAGAATGGTTTTATCTACATTTATTTGTCTGTGCCTCGAGCACAAAGTCAAAATGTCACACAGGCTGCCCTTGGGCTGGCTTTACCTGAGAGTTCTCAGGGCTTCCAGCAACACCTACAACTCTCCTGCTCCCGAAGACACCCCACAAACCCTTCTGTCAGCTGCACTCCACAGCCGCTGGCACCGGACCTTCCACAACACACTCTGCATCAGGGTGAAACCACAAAATAACATTTTAGGGGTCCGCCTCCCTCGAGGATTAAATTTTGGGAAAGTGCAAATCTTTGAACCTCACCCATTCCATGACTGGGATATCACAGGACAGATAATTTTAGATCCCTGCTTCACAGAAGTGAATTACTATACAATGACAAGAAATCAGCTTGTTCAGCAGCCAATCCTAAACTACAAAAACAAACAAAAAAAATATTAAATCTCTTACAGAAAATATACTCTCTTGAAACCAAGGCAAGGGGTTAAAAAGGTACAATAGTATTTTTAAAGTAACCATTGACAAATCGAGTTTTACCTTAATATTTACAAATTCAGAGGGGAAATGTTTAGCAAGTTCATAGTCAAAGCAAACTTCTTTGATTCTTTCAACACTTATTCTTTCAGCACTCTTAAAAGGACAGACCCAGCACAGGTTTCCTGGATTCAAAGGCGCCTGTTGAAGAGTGACTGGCACATCTTTGTATTTCCAGCTTTTTCTGTCTGCAAAATGGATGGAAACAATGGCCCAGGAGAGGAAGCTGCCGTGCTTCACAAAGGAAGGAGATGGGGAAAAGTGCCATCCCTCCATGCTATTGAGGCTGCTGCAGCTCCTGAACGCCGGGCACACAGGGGAGCAGCCTCTGCCCCAAACTTCACCCACACGGGATGTCACACCAACCCAGCCCACCTTCATCTCGCTGGGTTCTAAAACAAGCCAGCAGTTTCCAAATGCTGAGACTGAAACAAATGAAACCACACCCACAGCTCTCTGAGCTTCCTGGCTCTTTCTGCCTTCAGCTTAACAGGACAGCAAAGCCAATTAAAATAAACAGATTTATGATGCTCACAGCCTTTCTGCATCGGGACCATTCATGGAACGCTTAACCAAAAAAAAAAAAATACAAAGGCAATAAGGAGGCCTGTAGCCAACCTAGCTGAAGTTACACTGCAGGAAATACTTGGGGGATCCTGCTCACAATAGGCGGTTTCCTGCTCTGCCCCAGGAAGGCCCCGCTCAGATGCAGCTCAGCTGGGCTCAGAGCATTAAGCCAAGCTCTGGTTCAGAAAGCTCAGGCTTTAATCAGGGGAAAACAGGGGCAATGTTAATTACGGGTAAATCAGTGCTGGTTTTCCCCACATACTCCCCTCTGCCTTCTACAGCCTGAGAGCAGATTCACAGGATATTCTGACTTGGAAGGGACCCTCATGGATCAGATTCCATTACACAGGCATGAGTGCATGGGCCTTTGCATCTGAACCACTGGCTGTAGTGACTTTACATGGAAAAATTTATCATAAGGAATATATTTATAAAACCAGAAGCGCTTTTTCCTATACTCCATAATTACTTCTATTCATACTTTTAAATTATACAACATTGAACAAGGACTATACTCTGGTTAAAATGGAAGGCAGTTTACAAGTGTGACGTCCACGGGCCCAAAAAAAGAAGGCAAAAATAGAAACCAGAGGAAAACAAAGCCAAAAATCCATCCACACCATTAAATTATCATTTTCCTGTCACCACCAGCTTATTCTGACCATATGAACACTGGCATGCCATTCTTCTCTTGCTTTCACAGGAGAGAAGCCAGAGCTCTGCTGAAATCAGAGCAACACAAGTTTTATCACAAGGCACATAAAACTGCACCCAGGACAAAAAAAAACCCAAACCATTGTGCCATCCACCGGCAGCCCAAATTACAAATTCAGACTAGAGGCTGAGGGACTCCGTCCCCCAAGCACAGCTGCAGCTTACAGGAACACAAGTATTAACACAGCACCTCAATGTAAAGCACAGTAGCTTCATCACAGCTGGCCTGGAAACTCTTCCGGGCCAAGGCTTTGCTTACCCAGACCTGCTGCAAAGTGCCTCGCACATTTGTTTTGCTACACGAAGCATTCACTAGGTTGATATTACAAACCCATATGTTTTTAAAAATTCATGTCAAGGTACATTTTGCTTTTGTGATTTCTCAACTCTCAAAGAAGCACTACCCTGACCACTTTTTCTCCCCTCTTAGAAAAATAAATCACAGCATCCCTCCCTTCCCCTATTGAAGTCTGTGGGAACAGGCTTAAGTGCAGATTTTGCATACTTATTATTTGCCATTAGCTAGTAACTCCTACTCAGAGTGAACCTGTGCTGCTTTCCTAGTCACCTGCATAAATATGTTTTGTCAAACCACAAAACTGCAGAAAAAAATGAATGAATGACCATTACGAATCCATTTGGGCTACATCATTATCATTTCAGACTGCAACCAAATCCCATTTTCCCTTTGCAAATTCAATTTTCATCAATAGCCCCATACATCAGTGGCTGCTCATGTTTGTGGCCTCATTTTTTACATTAAAAAAACTGAAAGATTACTGCCAGTGTATAATAGGCAAACTGCATTTTCAATTCCCAACACATGTGCTTCAGGGGGAAAAAAAAGGAAACACAAGGTAAGGGGAAGAAATGCAAATGAATGCACTGCTATCAGCTGTATATTACCCTAGTGACATTACCATACTTCATATCTCTGGTTGCATACTTCAGAGGGGAAAAAAACCCACTACACTGCCATTCAAGTAAATTCTTTTATCATTTTACTCAATATTAGTTTACTCCTTAGGTTTCTATTTTATTTACCCAGGGGCAACAACACCAAGCATAGATTTGTCTTTCTGCATATATAGTTTTTATCTACTTCAGTGAAATTTTTTCCCATGACAAACACAGATAAGCTAGATTTCAGGTGAAACCATGCTTTCCAAGTGACGAGGCAAAAACCCAAAATTAAAAAAAACAACCAACATCCCACACATTTTGAAAAGGTTAGACAACTCTTTGGTATGCCAAACCTCCTTTTCCACCCATTCTTCAGAGGATCACAGAGCAATGAAATCTGCAGGAGTCAAAACTCTAGATTTCCCAGAAAAAAACTGCAGTGCCTCATTATTACAGCTACCAGTACCCAGCACACCGAGTAAGTGCCTCGCATTGAATTTCAGCATCTGTGCTGCATGGATAATTCAGGCACGTTAGCTGGTCACTTCTAGTGAAGACTCGTTTCATTTGTGATGTGCTGCAATGGAACAGAACAGCTCTTGAGGGAATTAGAGCAGGCAGGTAGTTCCTGCCAATCATTTCAAGGGGCCATTCTCACACCAACAGACAGAAGATTCAGACACAACTCCAATTAGTGCTAATTGTAGTTTTCTCCAAGTCCCTCTGCAACCAAAGATGACAGAGACTTCATATGTGGTTCTTAACACAAGTGGCAACGCTAATTCTGTTCACTTCAAAATCCTTTCTGAATGCAGAGCTCTAAGCTTGATAAATACATTTACCAGGTTTTCAAGTGGCAAAAGTACCTTCTGTTCTAAGAATTCTACACAAATATTTTTCTTTACCTCAGCATCACAGCTGTCTGAATAGGAAATGGTTGTTCTGTAGATTTTCATGCTGCATTTCCCTAAACACAAGGCTGCAGATCTTCAGAGACCTTGACAAAATTTTAACACGAAAAGATGCAAAGAGCTGCCCACAGCTTCCTGAAGGGCCATCTCAGTTAACCACAGACTGAGCACAACAGATCAACAAAACCTTGGGGAGTTCAGTTCAGGTCAGTACTGTCATATTCATCAGCAGAGAACTTTAAAGGCAAAGGTCATTTAGTACAAACACCACCTCAGTTTCTCCACTGGAGTATCTCCATTATCTGTGAAACCCATAACAAAAGATAAATATGGGTTAAAAAAACATTTAGGTATTAGAGTTTTTACACTGCAGGTTCACACCAATCCTACAAACACCAAAATTAGTCTAACAAAGATGCCCGAAAGTCCATCCAATCATACAGACCCGTACAAGCAATGGATACAACTTAGACTAAAACTGTGTTTGCTGCCACCATTTCATGCCTTAATCATTGTATGTTTAAACACACACATCTACAAAACAAATGTCGCGTCCACAGACCACAACCTTATAAAGGAAAAAACAAAACAGAAAAATGTTAACAATTAATTAAACCAGTTCTCATTACCTCAATTTCCATCTGCAATTATAATCATTTCCCATTTAAAATATCTACCACATTTTATTCTTAATTAAAAATTACATCCTTGCAATGAAGTGCAATATGAATTAACAATTCAAATGTTATCTATGCAAATTCATTAGTCCTTTGATTTTTTCCCCCCATTTATGCAAAGTCATGTGTAGGTTTATTTTTATTAAGCTTGTATAACTTCACTTAACGTCTTCTGCTCTGAACCCTACACATATTTCAATCCAAGGACACAGAAATAAGTTGTAAATGATACAATTTCTTTTTAAGTCTCATACCATTCATTAAAGAATCAATACATATGTGAAGAGGTATCTTGCCTAAATAAATTGAAAAAACCCTCTGTAATTTTAAGACATGTTAAATTTCTTTTGGTTTTGACAAGAGCCATTTCTTCAGGCCCTGCTGTGTAAAGTCAATGGAGAAATTACTGTAACATAACAAAACCCCATCTTTAAATCAGCTTTGTCTACACCCAGAGTTCAGAGCCTCGACTCCTCAACATGACTCTCTGCCCTCAACCCTCCCACAGGCATCTCTTATCCAATTTGTTTTTATCTCCCTCTGCAGTTTTGAGCTTTTATCCCAGATTTAAGATTTGTTCCTGCTTCATCAGCCAAGAGCAAACTCATCTCCGATTCTCCAGGTGAGCAAACCCAACAAACAGTATTAATGCCTTACAACGGGAACTGTTTGCCCACAGTTCCTGTTGATTTCAAAGCAATTCAGCAACAAAGTAGCACCAAAACAGTAACTTTTTCAGTCTGTTTCACCACCCGCTTTCTACCGAGAAAACCCAAGAGTTTAAAAACCATAAGAGTGCCATTCAAACAATATATCCATAATGACATAGACATCCTACCAACACCACTCGCTGCCTTGCCCAAAGCCTCTCTTCCATCCCGTTCCAGCCAGGAACACACCGAGCACAGGAGCAGCTGAAAGAGTGCCGGCCACAGACAACGCTGGGACATTTCTCAGAGAGGACCAGCCAGCTCTGAGAGGATGCCTGTGCCCGTCTTCTGGCTTCCCTGCCAAGAAAGGGCATTCTGCAGCTGGGAAAAATTAAGGCATCATACAGTAAGTTGTCTTCAGCTGTGTGGTCGAGGTTACTCAGAATGGCAATCAGCTGTGGGTGCTTAGTAACGAAGCCAGCAAAGGTGGCCAGCTGCTTCACAGATAAGATCCACACAGAGATTATCATTACAGGGCACAAGATGAATTTTTCAAGGTCCAGAGGGCAGTGCAATGGCTTTAAACTGAGTATATACTTATGAGGCAATTAGATGCGTCAATATGTGGCACAAGCAAAATGCAGCAGATTGGAGCAAGATCTGCAGTTTACCAAATTACAAGGACAGATCCTGAAGTCAAATTATACAAACACAATTACATAAATTACACTGTAACCTTCAAAGGAAGAGGTCTTCATTGTATTCCAAAAGCCTCATTGTGTTTTATTAATAAATTCTGGCAAGACAAAGTTTGAAGTCATGCATTCATTTCAGTGGCTAGTTTAAAAACCTCTTTATTCAATGATCTTTTTCTGTCATAATCTCCTTATCTAATTTAAACAGAGTGCATTCCCTTGCTATGAGTGTAATTTTCATTTAAGTGGCTATAACTTGTGCACAAAGGAATATGTCAATTCAGCTCACCAGCTGATATGTTCTCCTGTGCTGTATGAGAGCAAAAGTAGACTATACATCCCAAAGTGAGAGTTGCTTCTTTCTACTTTTTCTTCAAGAAAGGCGAGATAGCATCAAGCCCCAACATGGCACACCTGGGAGAAGTCACGGGAGGCTTTTACACAAATCCTAACTCTTTTCTTTCTTTCCCAGCCTACAAAGTCTGTTTGAGATAAAAGCAACCGGAAAGGACCGAGATGTCTGAGGGCAGTTCCCTGGCATTGTCTTCTCCCTTTCACTCTTTTAGAAGCAAGCACGTATGAAGTCTCTGTCTCCCCCTCCAATTATGTCATTTGTCCTCTGCTAACTCTTATCCACATTAAAAAAAAACCAAACAACTTCTATCCAACATTGTAATTGGAGGAGCTCTAAATAGATAATTTAACCTTGTGAGGATGTTCATTTTCACTGAGCATATCTCTCCAATCTATGAAACAGACGAACCCTTTCACCTGAGCATGCCATTCTTTAATTGTGACAGCACTGTGAGATAATGTGTTTCAAATAGTTCATCAGCCTGGGGGGAGTACGAATGCCCAAATATTTAATAGACAGTGATGCCTTTTAAAATGAAAACTAGGCTTGCAAAGATAGTTGTTGCATCATCAACAGCATACCAATACTATCACACACTGACAATTTATTTACACACCAAAATGAACTGCTTTTTCAGAAACTAATCAGTAATTAGTAGCTGTATTATTTTTGATCTCAGCTACTGCACATCAGTTTACCAGCTCCTAGACTCTCTCAGAAGAGAGGTTATCCAATTAAAGGGAAATTGAGAGATTACTGCTATTTGTCCTCTTTGAAAAATTCCACCAGGCCAGTATCAATGCTGTCTTTAGGATTGTGAAGCTCCAGAGCAAACCAGATCTATCCTGTAGCCAGCCTTACAGAAGGTGAAAGCATGAAGGTATAGCTGTAACATCCTCCAGGTCAAAGAAACTCAGATAACACTGAAGTGCAGCAAGATCTGACAGACATTACACAAGATACAGCAACATAAAGAGCTAGAACAGGCTGTTTTATGGGTATATTGTGATGAACATGGTCTAAATGGTTAAAGTCTAATTAAATTGAAATGCTTCTAATTCAGAAGTGACTTTGGTCTAAGGAGAACAGAGGAGTTCAGTTTGCCAGTCACAGGTGGAATGTGTTCACACCGGCCTTCCCTGCAAGCGACAGGGTATCAGATTCAGCTATTCTGTAGCTGTCAGATCTGACCCCAGTAACAAAAGCTAGAGCAATTCAACCTGGTTCAACATCCTGGAACTGATGGAAATGCAGGCTGTCATCTGAGAAGTGCTGGTTACACACAAGCCAACTTAAGAAGGTATTTTTAGCATGTTTGTTCAGCTTCATCATTTCAAAAAATAGCTACAGCCCCGTCCATTTGTGCCCTTCTCAGGAACACTGGAACACCAGGAGACATCAAGGTCTTTGGGGGCAACACATCCCATTGCTCTTAGAGGCCTGCATTTCTTCAAAGCAAGGTTCAAACCAGGACACTAAAAACTATCACAGTTAAGATCCTGCAATACACAGTCCCCCAGAATCATGGTGGAGTTTGGTTTCATTCCCCACCTCAAAATTACCATCAGATCCTTTCAAGTGCTTTATGCTAGGGCAAATCACCTGTGATCTGGTATGTCATACTATGCAATTTCCAAGTAATTGTCACTTGCAGAATTCTCACATGTTCCACAGTGAGAATTCTGGGCCTCACAGACACTCCTGGGATGGCAGAGAAAACAGCTAAACTGGGGAAGAAGAGGCAAAGAAAAAATATAGCCAAACTTTAGATTAAAATGCATGCTAAAAATAAACCGACGTTTAGAACACCAATGTGTATTTTATGCAGACTCTGTTGTCATTGTTTCTATTGCTTTTTCTTGAAACACTAAACAAAATGTACAGCAGGTAAAGTGGAGCCTAGACAGGAAAACCGAGAAATCTGGCTGTGAACATGATTGTACAAATAGCTTGCTTCTTCACTGCTTTTCCTCATTGAAAAAAAAAGTGTCCACAGGCATTAGTGTTTGAAAACAAGCAGTCTCCCCACATTTCCCCTCCATGATACGAACTGCCCAAACTGATGAAGCGACATCTAAGCCATAAAACATCAACGCCACTGTAGTTTTCAGGGAAGAAACTGCAATGAAATATCATTGTCCTCAACACAGCCTGTGGTAGGTAAGTTTTTTTTTTTCTTGTCAACATTGCAATAAATCACTCACTAGTCAGATTTCATCTGATGTTGCACCATCACACTGAAGGTGGAAATCTCCACTAAACTGAATGGGAACTTTTTTTTTCCAAGACCAGAACCAACAGTCCTGTATAACCAACTCCCTGTAACTATGTGATGTAGCCTTTCTCCACACTGCTTCAACCCTGGTGAAAAATTAACTGGTGTTGCCCATTTTTATATGCACACTTACAATTCTGGATTCAAAGTCAACAGAAATGTAGCAGCAAAACACACTTCAGCCAAAGGCATCATTAGGCCATCTGCCTTCAGTATCACCTACCAAAGAAATTCCCTGCCCTATCAGGTAGCCTCATTTGTTGCTTGGTCAAGACTGTTCAAAAAAAAAAACCCAAAACCCAAATCTTATTTCACAATGGTATCTATAATAACGGATTCAGACACACATTATGATCCCCCAGTGAGAAGTCAGTTCTACTCTACTACTACAACATCTGCTGAATATTTGTTCTAATCCACCTGCTAACTGCTTTATTAATGGAAGAAACCTATTCAGGTATATAATTCCTAAGCTTAATTATTGTTATGCTAGGATTTAAAAGCAGTTGTATTCATACATAAATACATATATATAGCAAGACACAGCAACTTGAATGCAAAATAGCACTTTAGGAGTGCTCAGCAGACCAGACATGTTGCAGACTGATCCAAAAACATCAGAGCATCCTACCTACAGCAAAGACAACACAGTGCTCAGCAGGGTAGCACTGCAGCTCTTGCTGGATTTTGTGTTTGCAGCAAGGAGAACAACTCAGGAACCCACATGACAAAGACTACCAGAAGAACCACAATGGGCAGGGACCATGGGAACAAGTCATCGGGGAAGGCAGTCATGAAAGAACAAAGGAATGGCAAAGCAGCTCTCTAAAGGTATGGATAGTTCTGAATAATAGACAATTCTTCAATCTAAGATCTTTCTGAGAGAGACTGCAATTAAGGACACTAACACTGCATTATCCTTACAGTCTACCTGAAAGACCTCTGGAGCTTTTTTTTTTTGTTATATATCCAAACCCACCGCATTAGGTCCTTCACAACCACCTTGGCACCACTGCAGTGTCATCCTGGGAGGCAGGACAGCAGAGTCACATAACAAAGCACAAACAGGTAAGCAGATTTCTCATACAGCACAGGTGTAAGGACAGCAAGGGCAGGTAGAAAGGTCCAATTTTAGTTGATGCTGCTTGTATCAATCACAGCAGAAGTAACTGAAAGGCATTGAGGGAAGCACTGGACAGTTCATCAGCTTTGCAGGGCAGACAGGACATGACCACTGGCTTTGATCCTTTATTTCACTCAGTATTGCATGGCCCAGACTGTCAGTGGTAACAGAAATGGTGTTCACCAAAACCACGTACTTCATCTCCAGCTGACCAAGAACACAGGCCCACAAGCTTCAACCTCATTTCCAAAGAATAAAACTGACAGTTTGCAAATCAAACTGCAAGGCCTGTGTCTCATACGCAGTGTATGTAGTTAAGAAACACCTGGGTTTGCAAAGAAAGAGAACACTGCTTTGTTACAGTGGGTGCTCGTAGCCTCTGTTCAACTGAAAGCACAACTGTCACGCACATTAATAATTCCACTCTGATCTTCAGCTTCTTAGCAAGTGAACTTGTTACTAATAGAGTGCAAATGAGACAAGCTAGAGTTGTTACTCTTTGACAGTGTGCATCTTACAAACATCATCTGTCTCTGCAGGCACTGCACCCAAAATGCCTGATGATGTCTCCCAAGCACAGGAGTGGATACGGGAATACAATCTCAAACTGCAAAAATGAAGAGTCATTGATGAAGATAGCAATCAAAACTGTAAAGCATGATGGTATAAACAAGACTAGTGGGAAACTATGAGATTCCTCAGGTCCAATGATAAAAGTTCATTTTCTTCCTAAGTTGCTTTTCACCTTGAAAGAGTGAAGGTCACACTGCTTAATAACATTAAACAGAGAAAACAATACATGCAGATAGTGTTTGACGTGAAGTATTAATTACCTTTTTGACAGAGAATCTGTTTGTGCCGTGATGTTTCACTTCTGAAACTATGGCTTGGGATTCACTTAACATAGGTGTCACTACCACGTGGGCAAGTCACCTTTACTTCACATGCCTGGATCACTCTATACCAGCTCTGCTCATTTTTAAACACAGCTGGCTTCTTGGCACATAAACATGAATTCCTGTGTGGTTTTAAGTAATTAGTTACAAAGAAATTGTTTTCTGTTTTGATATCACATTCAAGAAATTTACACACAACTCTTCCATCACCTTCAAGGGTGAAGGAAATGTGTTTTTCATCATGTCATCTACTTACTAATTATGTTTTGTTCCTACAAAACACTGCTTTAGCAGTTTACTTAAGAGAACAGTCACTTGCTTTGATTATCAGAGTAGCCAGATCCGCCTCTTTTTGCCCTTGGTTTGCTCTCTTCCTTGATTCACAAACATATCTGAACCAAAGTAATTGGAAGCAAAAGAAAAGGTGAGAGAAAACCGAACTCATGAAATTAAAGTAACATGTGGCTCATAGCACTCAGGCACTTCAAAGGAAAGTTAAACAGGAAATGAGATTTAGACCATCCAAAAGGTTCTTTTATTCAGAATTAAGAATTCCAAGAATCCTTAAACACTTCTGGAATTATGAAAAGCACTGAGATCACAGCAACCCAAAGAACGACCTGATAAAAATACTGGCATTCATGTTTCCACAGACTCAAGTTTCACCTGGCAGAATTTAAAACAAGGTGCACAAGAACATGAATGCTCATATAGACATGACCCAACACTGCCAGATGCTGAACTCCACCCAGAAGAGGTGGAGCAAACACCCTACCTAACACTTCCATGCAAAAGCCGGATTTTCCACCACAGCATCTGGTCCATCCTTTCTGGAAATGCTATTTCTTAAGACACAAATTATTTCTTCCAACCAGATACCCTCATGAGTGACAGGAAGCCTTGCCACTGAGAACTGGGCCTTCATAAGCTTTATAAACACAGAGGGCAACCATCCCACAGTACTGTGTCCACTGCTGTCCGTTTGGGAAGCCTGTCCTGCAAACTACTGAGGATGATTTCGTGCACCCTGTGATCAACTCACCAGAGCACCAATACATCCTCTTTTGGACACTTCATCAGATACTGCCTTCAGATACTGACCCTAATGTTGTGTTATGGCTCACCACTGCCTTACCTGGGAAGCACCAACACTGCTGCAGTCTGAATTCCGTGTTGAATTCGCCTCAGGTTAATTGTTATTGCTGGCAAACTGCTGGCTGTGGGGTAAAAGCCAGCTGACAGCACGACAACAGCTTCTTACATGAATTGGTATAATGCAGAAACATCCAAGCCAAAGACTGAAGGCACAGAGACCCAGACTCTGCTTTTTCCACTGGAACTCATCCCTGCAGAACACTGCTTCAGTGTGCCAGGGGAAGCCTGTGCTACTCTGCCCGCGCAGGACTCCTGGGTCTCAGGATTCGTCACAGGCCCCAAGATATTGTTAAACTACTTTTAACTGCCAAGCATTCTTTACTGCATTTAATTGTTCAGTGAAAACTTAAAATAATCACTTATTTTTAAATCGTATTTGACACTTTGTCAGGTACACTGGAAAATAAACCAATTCCTACATATGCAAAAATTATGAATTAATGAGGTCTGGCAATTATCTTGATGGAAAGAACCAAGTGACTTAGTTGAACACAGAGAGACTTAAAAAAAAAAAAAGTCTGCTCTAGTAGTTAAAAAACAAACGAAATTGCTTCTTATTGATTTTAATTTAGGTTGAAACACTAGCTGTCGCTCCAACAAAGCCAGAAATGGAAACAACTATAAATGAGTACAAGATGTGATAAGATAGACAGATTCTTAAGCAATCTAGTATAGAGATGACCTCCAGTTTAGACTGTAGTTAAAATATGATATCATATGTATGGATCAATAAGTAAGTTTGCACTTGTCTCAGCTCCAAAAGCTGGAGAGCCACACGTCTTTTTTCTTTAGCTACTCTAAAATGCTGTCCAATTAAGCTCCACTGTTTTTTTCCTTACAGATCCTCTAGATTCTAATTTACAAATAAAATCAAGAGAAGCAATTAAATGTTAAGTACTATCAGCATGTTTCCCCAAGTGATGCACATGTGCAACAGAATAGAAGGAGTCCAATCTTGATACAGAAGACCAGGTTACAAATTGAAATACATTCGTATTACCATTACTTGCAGGCTTCACGCTCCAGCAAGTAACAACACCAGGCTCCACACGCTGCCCGTGCGTGCACAGGGGAGGCTCCTGGACCACGATTCTCCCAGGCTGCAACAGCTCCAGATCCACTCTGCTCCTCCAGTCCCCAGAGCCAGCAGGGACACGGAGCAGGGGCAGCAAGGGGCTGAGAGTGCACAGCAAGAGTATGTGCAGCACAGAACAACGCTGGAAGGGATTTTGGTGATGGCCACCCAGTCCATCCTGTTAAGGGCTAATTAAAAGCTTCCTGGCAGACTGCCTGGTCACTCCTCTCTGCTCTCCAGACAGCACACACTGCCAGGGCCTGCCTGGCTCTGTCCTCAGGCACACCAGAAGCATCAGTATCGATCAAGCATGACTTATGATCCTTTCAGCATGCCAGAACTTGAGGCAGTATTACCGGATAGGTATGGATCGGGTCCTTCTCTGTGGTTTTTGTGAAGGCTTTTATATCTGAAAGACTGGACTACCTCTCTCCTTTAGCCATAAGGGTCTCTCCACTTTCTCACCTACCTTCACAGACGCCAGCCTCTTCCCAGAGCTGGGGCAGAAGGGACTGTTTCCCTCAATTGTTGCATGGTGCTGATTTGCCCAAAACAGACAGGATGAAAGTGAAAAGCTAAAAGTATCCAAGGGAGGCCACAGTAACAGGGCACATCTAAATTCTCCAAACCACGTCAATATCCAGCAGCAGAAAAGAAACACTGTCTATCAAAGCCAGCAGCATGAGTAACAGTAACAAGGCGAGGGTATGAAAGGTGAAAAAGACCCTCAGAAGGCTGAGGAATCTACGGCCTCCTTGGGGTTACATCCAAGTTGTAATCCCCACTCCAGGTTCTGAAGAACCTCATCTGACAGTCACAGTGTTACCACACAAGGGCAATAACTGTGGCCAGGTCACAGGCAGGGTCTGGAAATGTGTGAAGCTTTCAGGGTATAGCACTTAACAGAAGTCAACCCCTAAAATTACCCACTTTAGGTAACCCCACAGCAGGCACCTGCACTGCTACGGGATGCGCTGGCTGCTACTGCCTTCAAAACTGCGGGGCTAAAAAAGGAAACAAACAAAACCACAAGAAATGATGCATCTGAGACACCAACACTGCAGATGACTTAAGCCTTTCCTTCTATTTCTAAAATTGCCATTATAGCAGCATTCAAGTCACATTTAAGAAAAAAAAAAAAGGAAAGAAGACACATTCAAAGAGTTTATTTTAGGCCACATCCACTGAACAGCAGAGTATTTTGTTCAGCACTGACTCCAGTAATGATCCAGAAGTCATACTAGGCAAACAATCAACATGAGCTTCCTTGCTGTGGCACAAAAATAGGCCACTGAAAATCCTTGGACAAACAGAAAAGGCAATAGCATTGCACATATATAATCTGAATAAGACCAGTGTTCAGTTCTGGTGTGCACCTTTCTAAAGAAAAGATTGGGGGGAAAAAAAAACCAAAACAACTGGAAAATACACCAAAAAAGAAAGACTGCTACAAAAATTATTCAAGAACCAGATAAAATCTGGTGGCAAAGGGCTTGTGGAGTTCAGGTCACTGAGTTAATCAGGACATTGTGTCATGGTTTTATTGTAATGTATTCTCATAGTAACAAAACACCAGAGGCCTCTTTAAACTAGTAGAAAAAAGTGAAACAGATAAAAGGTAGTTGTTAAAGTGATTGTATATTTACAGTTTGATCTTCAATAATTTGAACAACCACTTCTTTTTGATGGCTCATTTATTTTGGTAACTACTTTATTTAAGAAAAGAAGCTGGGTATCATTTCAAAATAGGCATCAAACAAATAAATAGTTGATTTAAAAGAGACAACTCACAGCTGTTGACAGGAAAGCTCACAAATAACCTTTGCAACCGCCACAGTTTTGCTCAAAAAACTACATACAACACAACAGAACAATTCCAAGGACTGATACATATAATAAGCATCCTCCAGAAAGCCAGAGTTTTAATGGATGGACAGGACATCTCTGCTTGACCACAGGGACCATCATCCTAAGAAATGGGTTTGCATTTCACCAGAGTGTAAAAGAAAAACTCCACAAGAAGCATAAAGACAGTATTAAAACTGTACACCTTTGACACAAAGCCACCCTATGGAAATACTGAAAAGAACACACAGAGTTGCATTCCAGAATAAAGTCACGATGAGGGTTATGGTGCAAATTCTCACCTGACAAAAGCTGCCACAGCAACAGCAGCATCAGTCATGCCATGACAATGTGCAAGAGCCAAGGACCTGCCATTACACCAAGAAAAGACATTATAGAATTGGCACATTTTGCATCCCCAGTTTGCAAATATAACAATGAATTAATTCACAGTAAACAGAAGGGAAGCGCTTTGCAATGCATAAACAATGTAGTAAGAAACAATTTAAAAAGTCAGTTTCTGAAACTGCTGTCGCTGAGCACAAACTTTTAACACTTACTTAAATAGCTAAAACTGTACAAAGGTGTCGCTTTGCAACACAAACAGTTATACAGAAGCCATATAATTGATGCAAAACCCTTGGGCAAAGAAGGAAAAATAAACAACTAATTTTAGAACCTGAACACTCCATTAGCAATTCTCACCAATTAAAATATGATGCAACTGCTGTCAACAGGCAAATTTTAGTTGTATTTTAAGGATGGATTTAAATACAAAATACAGAAGCTACTGCACTTTAAGAATAATAATTCAACTAGCTAGAAGTAGCATGGAGGCCAACAAGTAGAGACATTCAGCTGGCTCTCTCTGCCTTCCTAGTGAATGGGTGCAATGTTTAAGAGACAGTCATGCTGCACAATCCCTCATTTCTACTTTGACTGCACTAAATCTATACCATAATCTCCAAAAGTCTAAAAGCACCTTAGGAATCTAAATGCCAATGAAAGTCTATGGAAAATTTAATCCCTAAACTCACTTGTGATGGCAATGTAGATCTCTACTTACTTGTTTGAAAGCTACTAGTAATCTTTCTTGTCTCAGCTTGGAGTTTCCAGAGGGTGGGAGAGTAGGAAGGGATGGACAGACAGAAGTGTCATGCTGAGGCTCACTGAACTGAGGTTTATATAAATATACGTCCACACCAAAAAAAAAAAAAAGAGAACAAAACAGCTGCCATAAGACCAAATAACATCCCACATTTTGCTCCTAAATACCAGTGCAGCTCTTCGGGGCTCAGGGTCTCATTCATTACATTGCTACAAGCACAGAAAAGGATTTTTCAAAGCAGCTTTCCTAAGCTAAGCATCCAAGTCTCAAAACACCTAGATCTTCTTTAGAAAGGCCTCCATGCTATGAATGCAAAGTCCCTCAAAGCAGGCACTGCGCAGGATAAACATGTATTGGGCATCACTGCAGCATTTATGAGAAGAAGAACTGCAACACCCACATCAATTGAGATTTTATGTGTCAGTACAGCTGGCAGGTGCATAATGCGGTCAAGTTTTAAGTTCTAGAAAATGGTTCATCATTATTCAAATGACTTGATAATTAAGAACACTAGTACTTCAACTCCCAAGAAAACTTAGAGATGCATAATAAAACCACATTAAAAAAAGAAAAAGACCATGAACCAACTGATTTTACTTTAACCATAGTTCACTTGAAGACTAATTCAAATTGCTGTAAGGTGAGACAGTCAGTGTAGTAAAAACATTCCTTATAGTGACTATATGAACTTTTTAGCTTCCCTACTGCCCTGTGTCTTCCCTCCTTCTCCAGACAGGTGGGGAATTTATTCCCATCACTGTTTCCTCCAGCTTCCCAGTAGTAATCAGGGAAAAGGAAAAATGAAACAAGAAGAGCAATATCCATGGAGTATCTCAGTGTCATCACTGCTGTGCTTGCAATCTGCACCCTCGTTCATCTGTTCACTTTCAGGGTGGGAAGAGATTCTGCTTAGGCCACAAATATGTGACAGCTCCAGGCATAAAGCAAGAATCTGCTGTGTCCTGGCAGCTGTGCCTCAAGAAGATGACTGTACAATAAAAGGCAAGCATTTGGAGACAGGATCAACCTAGCCCAGGTTCATCTAAGAGTCCTCACTGAATTGGGGTGAGATCCCATTGCAGAGCTGTGCGACCTGATAGCAGCATTAAGAGAAGGAAGCCAGCTTGAGTTGCCCCAGGGCAAGTAACATGTAGCCTACAACATAATCATCAGCACTACCACAAAATATTGAGTAATGGCAAAAATAACAGCAGTCAAGAATCATTTTTCTGTGATTTTTTTTATTGACACACATAATTGAAAACTAGTTGCTTTCATCAAACGTTATTCTCTAGTTGGACACCTCCAGTTAGCCACACTCAAGGTGTTTCTGTTTAATATGAAAGGATGCATTAATGTACATTTTCCTTCCCTTCCTTGCTTTCAACCCCTGCATGTCTCCACAAAACTGATAGAGCCCAGTTCCACCATGGAGTATCTGGCAATCAACCAAGTTACATTCTCATCAGCCTGGCACAAGACGATGCAGATACACAATTTTTACTATGCAGATCCACAGTTTTCACTTGGAAGAAATCCTGACAGTAGTTTTACCTCACAAAGAAGGGAAAACTTCATAAAGTTATTTAGACACCTAAAGCAGCAAGCAGCCCCCAAAAGGGATATATAACCCATAAATTAACCATTTCGTGCATATCTGCATCCCCATATGACTCCATATTTTAAAAGCATTTCTCTGATGAGATTCCACATCATAAAATACTTAAGAATTGTTGTTCAGAATTAAACTTTAAGGAACATGGCATGTAAACATAAATAATTACTATTTCATTAACACACAGGAGCAACTCTGATCTTTAAAATGGAAGTAACTCAGGCAAAAAAAATCAGGCTCATTTTTTCATAATTTCTCAGATTAAGCTTATATATTAGCTAAAGTACAGTGTTATTACTAAACCCTTAGGCTTCAGAGCACATTGTGCCACATGTTCATTTGGCTGCTGAAAAGAAGCAACCAAATGATAAGCATTTTTTCCAAGGACAGTTGAGATTAATAGTTTGAAGCCATTTCTTTAATTTAACCATGAAACTTGAACATTGAAATTAGAGCCAACTTAAATAACATTTTATTTCAGAAAACTCTAAGCATGTTAGTCCTTGAACACTGATGATAAGATGTATAGAGTCCTTTACTGTTAGCTGTCTTTTCTATAATTGGAAACAAACCTCAACTATTAAATTTGCAGAACTTGATAACAGTACAGCCAACATTTGTCCCTGCAAAGTCCCAGAAACTGGGAGTGAAACCATCACTTTCCTGAAATCTAAAGGTGGTTTACATGGTACCAACCAGGACCTATTTGTTCCACAAAGATTCCCAGTGCAGATGTGGGTGGAATGGGTGAAGGACATGACATCTCTGTGCTTGACTCACAGAAGTTCCTCTCTGCTCTAAGACATCCATTTTCTGAACAGAATCAGAAACCCTTTCATCTCCATTTCCTAGACAAAAAGGAGAGGAAATAGGGGATGAGAAAGCAGTAACAGAAATCCAAACTCAGATACAGAGATAAAAAAAAACCTCCCTGCTCCTCCAAGCAGAGCAACATCCCCAACCTGAATACCAGCTTTGCAGGCATTGCAAACACCCCAGTAAGACTGAGGGAATTCCAGTCACCCTCACATTGTGTTCCTTTCTTTTACTGAATGTACTGAAATCCCTTCCTCCTGTGATGCCTCTTCTTCCCTCCCAACTTGAAGAAGCCCCTCACTCTGCCTGCCAGCACAGAGGCTCCTGGGACTGCTTGACGACTTTTGCAAGCCGGGTCCAGGCCCTGCTAAGCACAAACCTGCAAACAGATAGTAAAGCTTTCCCTGGAGTTCTCCCCCCAGAAGCAAACAGCAAGCTCAGCTCTTCCAGCCTGGGAAGGCTCTCTTGACATTCTTTATCTGCAAGGACTCCATTAGCAACTTCCCGTAACTTAAAGCATATTTTAAAACGCCACAGAAAATAAGGGATAATTAAAATGTAAGAAGTGTCATCTTCATAAAAGCCACAGGACTAAATAAAGTCTTGGAGGGCCCTCTCCTGTACGTTCCGTATTTCTCTACGTGCACAACATACCTTCCTCTGTAAAATCTTTAACAGACAAAGCCAGTCTTCCCTGTACCTTTAAAAATATCTGAAGTAGTATTTGAATAGTTCATAAGGAAAAGCTCCCAGTATAATTTTTCTTGCAAGCAGGAGATAGTTACGTGCAAAATCAACTCTCAGCTCAGAACTATGAAGACTCAAAATCCAAAACCCATTTAGGCAGTTACCAGGTCAGCAACAATTTGATTCATTACCAAAGAGCTAATCTAGCCCCAAGAAAATTACCTTCATTTATGTATCTAGTCTAAGAAAATGGCAGCAATTGTCATTCTTTAGACGACAGAATTGTAACAGCAACAGCTAAGAACTGCACAAATGTGTACTTCTTCCTTCACAAACAAGAAACCAAAACATTTACCTTCTCTTGGCAAAGCACTGAGAAATCAGGTAGTAAGGATATCCCCCTAATGCTAATATTTATGTCTTACTCATTTTTGGTACTGTGAATTTAGATTAATGAGCAAACAGACCCCATGGAAACAACCTCTCTTACCTTGTCTTGGTTTGATTTATTAAGCAATGCAATTACCAGTGACAAGCCCACAGAGAAATGCACTAAACACTTCAGAAAGAGGAAAACCTTACCCACATATTTTTTGTGCCAGAATGACTCCTTTCTCTTTCTGCAACCAAAGAAACAGCAACAAAAATACCTACTTAAACAGTGAAAACCTATTACAACCCTCCTAACAAAGGAATACCGCAAAGACTTATTTTCTACATGGTGCATTTATTGTTGCTGAACAAAGAAAAGAATAGCCTTTATGATTCCTCACAAAGTAAAGTGATTTGCAGGGGAGAAAATAAATAGTGACCTCTCTTTCATTTCAAGGGAACTCGATAAGAAGCAGAGGGAAGAAAGATGCTTGCAAATTACCACCAAAACAACAAACACCTTAGTTCTGTAATCCTCTCTAGGAAATGCTATGAAAAGGTACCAAAACATTTGTGGTAGACACTAAATGGTTAATATCTGGCCGGGATTCCCCGCCAACACAAATTCCGATGATTTGCCATTGGATGTTGTCAGCACCAATGTCCTGTTATAGTCCACCGAGATCCTCCCTGCAGCTTTCCTGCCTCGGGCATCTCTGATGTATGGGATCAGAGCGTGGAGCGTCCCCGTTCATCAGGATGCTCCACTCAGCACCCCTCTGCCGCACGCACACCAGGTACCGCTGCTCTTCAGAACAAGGCACACAGAGCAAGCAAGTCACCGAGCTCATGGTAGCTCTGTACAAAAACTAAATGCATAAAAGCCCGTCTGGAAAATAGTTTGCTTTCCAAGCCAGCCTTTAGCAATGAACAGCCCTGAAACATTCCCAAGTATTACACAGCTGTTTTACGGCTTCTGGCGTTAAAGAGTTCACCAACACACTGCAAACAGCCACAGACCTACTACTCTCCGCTTGCATCCATCTTCATATTCAAACCATAACGCAAATATTATCTGGTTCAAACATTGCTGATCTAAATCAGCAAGTCGTACAATGCTGTCATATTAAACTGACACCAGAGCTTGTTTTCCTGCAGCGTTCCTGGAGCCTGCCTTCGCCATGGAATTACTGTACAATATGTATCAGAACCAGAGAGAAGGGCTTCACTCCGAGGGCTGAAATTGAGAAGAAATCAATACGAAGAAGATAAATATTTTGTCAAAAGCTGCAGACGTATTAACCCTCTCTCCAACTTAGTTTCTTTTTGTTTCAAATCATTTGACCATGCGAGAAGCTGCTGGAAGGAACGGGATGAGCTAGGTCGATCTGCTCAGCTCTGTATTTGGGGTTCAAAAAGTGTATTTCAAGAAGAAAAATCTAAAATTATTTAAAAAAAAAAAAAAACAAACCACCAGAGTGGAAGTTCCTACAAAGCCTCCAGTATTTAATTCTTTCTCTTCACATTTGCACACCTGGCAGCAGCGAACAGCCAGGGCTGCCTCAGGACCCCACGGGAGGGACAGGAGGAGTCGCGGGTGAGGGGAACGCACCTCCTTGGAGGGGAAAGGGGGAGCTCGCCCTGCCCCGGGGGGCTCGCCCAGCACCGCGGAGCCCCGCGAGCAGAAGGAGAGCCCGGGGAAAAGCCAATCCCCCCGGACCTCCGAGGGACCGGCCATCGCCCCCGAATCCCCAGGGGACCGGCCATCCCCCCAGGGCCCCTGGGGGNAAGGGAGCTCCAGGCAGCCCCACGGAAGAGGGGCAGCGCGCAGGGAACCCCTCTCCGCCCGCGGCTGCATTGCACCGGAGAGCGGGCGCACCGCGCCGGGGCGCGGAGCCGAGCCCGGGCACCGCTCACGGCCCCACTCGCGGGCAGCGCTGCCCGCAGCCCGGAGGGTGCTGCGGACACGGGGGACACCCGGCCCCG